>NDXB01021734.1:37900-56393 GCA_002631895.1 Agapornis roseicollis | reverse complement strand
GTTTTTTTTCTCTTTTTTTTTTTTTCCTTTTTTTTTCCCCCCCCTTTTTTTTTTTTTTTTTTTTTGCTTATTATGAGCCTATTATACTGCAGGTTTTTAGTTGCTGTTTTAACATCTTCTGCCTTCAGACTACCTGAGACATGCACACACACACACACAGAAGAGCCATTCTGCATTTAAGTAACATTTGCCAAGGGTTGGTTTTATGGATAACAGGGTTTTTATAGGGCAAAAATTCAAAATTTGAGTTCTCATTTCCACTATTCAGTGACCTACATTACAGAGATGGGGCAAGGGGAGGGATGCTAGGGGATTACTTCAGGTCCATTTATATAAGATGCTCAGGACACAAATCTATGCCTTTCCTGCTGAACGTACAAAATGTCAAAGGAAAAACATTCCTGCTAAACAAGTGCAATGCCGAGTATGTCAAGAGGCTAGCATGTCCCTTGCACTGCCACATATCTCCTTCCAACCTGCTGAAGGGACAGAGGAGACCTAACCATCTCAACCCTTCCTTTAGGTGACAGTCCCTACTTCCTCACCTGGGGACCCCAAAAGGAGCCTCATAAACATCAGGAAGAAAGAATTCTCTCCAGACCCAGCAAATAGACACATAGTGTGATATTAATATATCTGTGCAAGTCCTGGCATTTGGAAAACATGTTAGTGCTTAGGCCTTATGTTCATAATTACCACAGCAGTAATGAATCTTGATGAGTCAGTTATGACCTTCAATAGCACAGAGAAACTATTTCAGCTTCCACTTAATCAGGTAACAAAGTCACACAATAGGCAGAATTTCTTTTAAGGTGCTAAATAAGGCTGATCCTAAATGCTGTTTTTATTTCCCCTGTTCTGATTTTCCTGAGTATCACAGGACAGTAAATTTGAGAGCTGACATAATTCATCACTGCCTGCAGAAATTGTGATGAGATTATAGGTATAGCCATCTAATGCATGTTTCCAGTAAATCACATCAATTTCCCAAATGATTCCCCAGCAAGCACAGACAATGTAGCGGTTACTGTCTGCCCAATGGGCAATGCATGACTGCACAAACGTCACTGTCCACTTCACCCTGACAAGCAGGTAACAAAGTTTGCATGCCACTGCCATCCATCATGCTAAACTCAGCTCTTATCCTCTCAGTTCTTCACCTGTAAGATGTGCATTAATACGCATGAAGAACATGTTTCTTTTGGTCAAAAGACAGGCTGTTCCCTTGTCCATCAATTCATTGATTAGTGTTTCCACTCCAACATGGGATACCTGAGGCAAGAAGGGAGCTCAGGAGGTCTCTAGTCCAAGCCCCATCTTAAAAGCGTGGCCAGATATGACATCAGACCAGGCTGCTCAGGGCTTTATGAGATCTTCAAAACCTTCCAAGGTGGGGATCCCACAATGTCTCTATTCTCCCACTTGGATGTCCTCATTGGGAAACAATTGCTCCTTATATTCAGCCTGAACTTCTCATTTCAACTCATGCCTGTTGCCTTTCACCTTCCCAATACACATTGCTGCAAATAGCCCAGTTCCATCCTCTTGATACTTCCCTTGTAGGCAGGGGACAGCTGCTGTTAGGTACCCCAGGGCTGCCTCTTCTCTAGGCTGTATAAGCCACCACCTCCCAGCCACTCATGATCAACTTCATGGTGTTTGCAGGACTTGCTCCAGTTTGCTGAAGCCTCTCCTGCATCAGGAGTCCAAAACTAGACATGATATTCATCAGCCTCCATTGCGCTGCTCATCTCCACTCATTGCCTACCAGAATGTCACAGAGCTGCTCCCTAGCTAGGCAGCCCATGCCTGCACCACTGCAAGGGAACAGCCCTCCACAACACCCAAAGCTTACTGCATTACTCCAACACAGTCATTCTGAAGTTCACTAAAAGTCCATAAAATTGCACAAATTCATTTCAGCAAAATAAATTATTCTGGTTTATACTTACAAAATTTACCAAAAATAAGTAAAATATTCAAGCATCCCTTGAACAATAACACAAATAGAAAAAAGTAGCAAATAATAAAACAGGAACTAACTAAACTAAATGATTGTGTTTTCCTTCTGTCTCTCAAGGTCTGTATATGTATACTTTATGTTTCAGGGTGGGACACAGCAAAAGTGAACCATGTAACTGTTGAGTGCTTATTCACTTATGCATGCAGTTTTTGACTCTTTATCAGTGAATTCAACTCTTTGCACTTTATTATCCATACACACTTCATGGCTAGTCTACCTCTCCAAATGATGCTTCACCAGTTTGGTTATAAAAATGCTATAAAAGACCGTGTTGAAGACTTCACAAAAGTCAAGGCAAGCAGCATTCCTTTCTCTCCCTTTGCCCACAGAGACAGTCTTTATCTCAGCAGGCAAAGAGGCTGGGTCAGGCACAGTTCACCTTTGATAATCCATGCTGGCTGTTTCCACTCACTTCCTGGTTCTTCACGTCAGTTGACATGCTTTCTAGGACAACATTCTCCATGACCTTCCCAGGCACTAACGTGGGGATGACTGGCCTGTACTCCCCTGCATCTCCTTCTTCCCTTCTCAGAATATAAAATTTCATTTTTACCAGTCTTTGTTGGATCTCCTTAGGTCACTATGACTTTTAAAATAATAAAATAGCCTTAAAATGACACCGGTTACTTCCCTTAGATACCTCCTATCCAGTCCCATGGGCTTATATAAGTCCATTTTACTTAAGTGGCCCCTAACTCAATCACATGACTATACTTCCCAGGCTTCTATCCAAACCAGAGGTCAGTCCTGCTTCATCTCCCTGTTGCATATAACATTCTTCATGAAACCCTTTAAGTGGGCAAACCCTCCAGATTCATGTGAGAAGTGATGTGGTGCTCAAGTGGGATATCATACTGAAGATGGAGCACAGCATCTTCTTTAAAATGTAAATGATAATTTACCATGGAAGTTGTAAGAGAGCTATTTAGATGTGACATGTACTTGCAAAGTATTAGTGATGTAAAATTTGGAGAATAGAACTCTGGATATACTCTTTGATGCAAAAGTGTTCATTAAATCTTCTTGAAAAAGTAGAAAGCATATATTTGAATGTGTGTGGTAAAAAGGGGTTAGAAGATGTCTATTAAACATTTTCCTTCTATGCTTTCCAATGTGTTCTTTGTTGTTTTCTAAATGACATGCACAGCATGCCTCATCCCAGTGAGTAACAAGCACAATCTGAGGAAAAGCACAGCAATGCTTCATATAAAAGACAATTTGGATACTAGATATAATACTGCTACTATTCTGAAAACAGAAATTCTTTTTATCCTTCTCTATAGAAATCAACCAGCAACAACTCATTTCTTCTTGGCTGTAACTAATTCTTGGCAGAAAAGGAATTCTGCATTCAGAATGTTTTCTTGTTAATTTTGTTAACATGGACTACCTCAGTTATTAAAGTCAACTACTGGGGGAAAAAGTCAATGAAATTTATTGGTTACAAGCCAATAGATTAGTAACAAGGTAAAGGTAAAAACAGGCAATTACTACTGCATTACATATTCCTACTCCATAGTACAAAACATTATCAGTCAAAGAAATAGCCAAGGCTCTAGCTCATCAAAGAGAGAGATGTTTCAAACACTGATCTGGAAATTCTCATAATAAATACCTTAAACTTTCTGCCTACTGGAAATAGCATGATTCACCAACATGCAATACGTAATTTTTAAGAAAAAAGAGCTCCTTCCTACATACTTGGTACTTGCTGTAGCTGGAGGGATTCCACTTGGTTAACACAGCACCCACCTGTTTCTCCTTGTAATTTCCTACTGTCTAGTTTTCCTTACTCTGGATGACTTGAAGACTTAAATGAAAGCCAAAGTCCTTTTTGAAGTCTTAAATGAAAGCCAAAGTCCTTTCACAGAAGTAATAACTTTTCTGAGAGTAAAAGAGAAGATGTCTGTGTAAATCAGACACTAGTGAGTTCTTGAGAGAGTGTGCTAAATGTCACTTTCAGGTTTCTGTCCTTTAATCAAAGCAGCTCAGCCCCTTGATCTAGGATCTGCTTGGATATCCTTGTGGTGAGAAGTGTTCTGTGTATACACCCTTTTTCCCTGAAAAAGACATAGGCTGCCTATATCCAAGTTAAACTGGTTAAACTGATATGAAAGAAAGCCTCTTTACCTGTACTGCTGGAGATGTTGACATCAATGCTGATATCTGATATGCCACCTCCTTTCAGAGACGCAACGCATGTGTATGTCCCAAAGTCAGTGAATTTCAAGTCAATAATGTCCAGGTTTGTGGTGCCTGGTGAAACATCGGGGTCAGTCTGTGTAATGACCATCCTTTCAGAGCTTCGCAAGGGACGTCCATTCTTAAACCAGCTGAATGTAAGTTCTTCAGATGGGATGGCTTCCACCTGGCAGGAGATTTTCACCTCTCGCCCAATCTGGATGTTGTCATCTTTGTGATATGGGTCAGGGGTAATCCAAAAACGACCTTTTTTTAAGGCTAAGAAATAATAACAGAAAAAGTTTACTATAATAAACTGTGATTTATGCATATTCAAACTTTGCAAAACCTTAATAGGGTCTGTAGCAATAGAGCAACGGGTAATGCTTTTTAACTAAAAGCAGGGAGATTCACTTTAGATATAAGGAGGAAATTTTCTACAATAAGGGTGGTGAGGCACTGGCACCATTTTTGCAGAGAAGCTGTGGATGCCCAGTCCCTGGCAGTGTTGAAGGCCAGGCTGGATGGGGCATTGAACAATCTGGTCTAGTGGAAGGTGTCACTGCCTGTAGTAGTGGGATTGGAACTGTATGAGCTTTCAGGTCCCTTCCAACCCCATTCATTTCAATGATGCTCAGGAAGTCACTGAAGCTTCTAAAGCACACATCTAGCACATGGTTCATTTTTTGTGGGATCAGATCTAATCAAATACCATCACATAGTATACATTGCTAAAGTACCTGTCATTTCCAAAATGAAAAACAGGAAGTCAAAGAACCTAAATGAGGCTGAGCTGCTGACAACTGAAGAACAACCAAAGTAATTCATGAAACTTCAGTGTTTGTTACCTGTCTTTAGATATATTTACAAGCCCTGCTTCACCCCTGTGCTATCAGAGCACTGAGAAAGGAGAAAATATAGATATCAACCTAACATCACTAATACAAACAGTAGTGTCATCTCCAATCTGTCTGGCAACAAACACAGCCATGCAAAATAGCTCTGTGCCAGCTGGTTAAATGAGAAGAGGTAAGCACATGCCTGAGGCTACAGCCTGCCCTGGTTTACATAACCTGCTCCTTCCCTGTTGCAGCTGGAAGGACTTCCTTCATCCCACAGCTGTCCAGAGGCTGGCTGCCCTATCCCACCAAATGGCAGAGCAGTGGTGGCCAACTGCATTGCTTTATTTAGGTGGGGAAAGTGCTGCCAGTTCTAGTAAGGGGACTGAAAGTACATTTTTGGGCAGTGGTCAATGGCAAAAGGCAAAAAGATGCTCTTGTGAGCTGTGAGCACAGAGTCCATCATGAGCATTTTGCTTGCACTTCCCTGGCTGCGTCTTGCCAGATGAGGAAAACCCATCCCATGCTCACCAGAGAAACCTGAGGCCAAAGGCTGCACACACAGCTGAGAGAATAACATAATTTGGAGAAGCACAGTATATCTGAATGACCTCTATCTGCATCCAAAACTATTTAAGCCTACTATACAAACTTAATTAATTCCCTAAATTCTCTAACCCACAGCCAAGCAGAGTTAAGATAGTCTCAATGTTTCATATGGGAACCCCAAGGTGAATTAATTTTTTGAGGCAATCTCAAATGTAGGTCCAGCATTCAGGAGTACCCTATACCCATGCAGGGGCAGAACAACTCTGGAAGATGTTACTTCCCATCATCTTCCCAGCAAGACCAACATCTTTTATTAGCATTCCTTCAGCAATCTACTGCACAAGAGCAAAATAATAATGCAACTCATCTGATTTTTCTTGTCACTCTTTACATGAGCATAAAACTATCCAGAAACTATCACCATTTACATCAATAAAGTGACTGCTCTAAAGCAGTGTTGCTATGATACTTATTTTTGGAAGAGTGCTTCAGAATCTGCCATTAAATCTTTCAAATACACATATATGTTGTTATACTGATACAAAATTCTACTTATACAACCATAAGATCTCCCTCCCCCTATATATATATGTGCGTAAGTACATATGCATGTTAAATATATGCTATCTCCAGCTAAAAAGTTCCATAATGAAAATACCAGTCAGAAACATTACAAGCAAATACCCAGGCTGAACGCAAGCACTGAAGACAGATTTAAACCCATCATTTCTTGTTATCATGTTGACTTCTGTTGAAGAGTTTCCCTCACTGCCTTTTTCTCCCCCATCCATGCACAGTGCCCCACATCTGCAGCACTCTTTTCTGTCCTCAGATACCTATATGGTAACAGCAAATGAAGTCTGACACTGTTACAAATGGCAAAGTCTATGAGCTGAAAATTCCCCTGGATCCTGTACTTTTGAGTAATATGCACTTTTCACTTGCTGTGTACAGAAAGTGTAACAACATCAAATGAAAATAGATGTATGAGGCACCAAGCAAGAGAGCACAATGCATTGGCTCCTTGCTTTATGAGTGCTGAAAATTGCTAATTCAGACTAAGTTTTGTTAGTACGTAGTTTGTTGAACAAAACAACTCTTTGGAGCTCACAAAGGCCAGGCTGAATCAACACTTTCACAAGTTTTCACAAGTTTCACAAGAATTAATATTTAGTTAATAATTAGTGGTTTTTTTTCAATGTGGGAAAAGCAGTATAAAATTGGGTTACTTGTAGAGAACCCCATACACATGGTGTGAGGAACTTCTTCCAATGCAGAAACCAGCTCTTTTAATCAGAGAATGAAAAAATGCTATATTTGCTGTACTGACTAGGTATGGCATGAAAAACAGTTGTCTGGGTGCTGCTACTCAGTTGTACCCATGTATTCAAGAATCCAAGTTGTTGATATGTTCTTAAAAAATTATTATTTCATTTATTTAAGAAAGTTTCATGAATTTAAATTTTTGCACCAGAATGCACTAGTCTTCACCAAGCACATCTTGCTGCCTTTTAAAAGCTGCAGCTGGATCCCCAGGAAGCAGAATGAACATTCACAAAGATGAGCCATACATTATATGACAGCTGGAAACAGCCACAGCAAGTAACCTTGAAACTTGAACTGAACTTTTTTGTTTGAAAACGGAAGAATAAACAATGCTTACATACACAAACACCAATAAATAATGTAAATAGCTTTCAGACAGGGAAATAAACTCTACAACTTGATAGGCATGATGAGTGGCATATTTAAGCCAGAATTAGTTGCTAGTAACCTTAATAAACTATTTTTATTTCTGATTATTTCTTCTTTGTTTAAAGCGCTCACACAGACATTTCAGCAGTTTCTCATTCCTATAAAGAAACAAAAAGGTCTAACGGAAAAGTCACATCAACTTTCATCTGTCCTTTGTTACAATTAGTGCTGTAATACTGTCTGCAAGCTAAGATTAAGGGTGTATGTTCACATGGCTTCGGAGTCACTAAGAAGTTTGGCTTGGGGGCATGGAAGAAGGAAAGGAATAGAGAGCAAAGTGACTTTTTCCTTCACTTCAGAAGTTCTGGAAATTTCCTGAACATTTTCCATGTAGTCTCAGTTCTCCTCTGAACTTCTTTTATTTGAATGTATGAAAAAATACTTAGCTCAGGTGTATGCTCTGCACAATTCTTTGGCAGTCAGATTACACTGTAGCATGTCAGGACAGTGGATGATCAACAGATAGGACATGCTGTGGTGACCCTGCTCAGATCTTTGAACGAATGGTTATTACAGCAGTGAAGGGCCCAGTTGAGCTAGTCTAATCCAGAACCAGCAGGGTTGCCCTTGACAAAATGACCTGGGGTCAGTAGACCTCTCCAGAGTGACTGCCTTCAGCAGGCTTGGGAATACAAAGCTGTTTCTTGCAGGTTATGTGTAGTCTTAGAAACACAGCTAGATGTGGTCTCCAAAAAGACTTCAGACCTGACTGATTTACATTGTGTGTGACCTTTTGGGAACACGTGAGTTGAACCTGGTAATGGAAAAGTGATTTCTGTACTTATTCTGCACACAGGTTTGCATTCATGCTCAATCTCTATAAAACCACTCTCAAAAAGTGGTTTGAATTATCCCCACCTGTAAGTATTTGGACCATAATTTCCAGCCATACCCCTACATACTATCAAGTATATTGAAATCTGCAATGGATTCTGACTCTTGCTTTTCACTTTATTATCAGTTACATTTGAGACATCATTTGAAGTTTTCCATGGAGTTATAGTGACTAAAAGAGACACGAGGTTAACTAACAAACTGTGTGAGATGCTGCTACAGATGCTAACCACAGATGCTTCCTAAAAGAGATTTCAGAACATAATCAACACACAGGGGCAACAAAATGGCAGCAAACATGCAAATAAGTCTGTAACTGTACTCTGAGACTCAGGAAAGTGCCAGTCTTTCTCCAAATAGGCCCCAAACAACTATGATTTGATCAAATAAACAAAGATGAAACAATTCTTGTCCTCAAATTCCTCACAAAACTGTCTTTGCCCTCCCCCATTAATTACATTTCAAAGTAATAAAATGCATTTAATTATCTCAACTAACTTCTATTTGTATTCACCAGGTTAAGCTGTATCATCCCATCCCCACCCTGATTCAACTCCAAATGCTCCTTTAAAGCATTAGAATGTTCATATTTTGTCAATGGACATTTCATGACATATGAATGGCATCAAACACCATAACTGAATACAGTAGCTGCAGTACTATTTGCATGTTTGGTCATAATAACTATTGGCCACTGGCTGATTCTTAAGCTGACACAGAGCACTGGGGAATGATATGCTTTGTTTTTGCTGATGTGGTATCTGTGTGTAGCCGTAGCAACACTAAGTAGTAGATCTGTGCAAATTACTGATTTTAACCTTGACTGAGCAGTTGGATACCACATGAGGTCCGGCCTCTGTGCACTCACCAGAAGAGGCTTTGCCTAATTTTGATTGCTCCCCTTCACATTTTGCTAAGACTCATGAGTTGTTTCAAGCAGTTCCCACTGAAGAAGGTAAGAATGTCACCTGAATCTGCCATGCAGACATAAAGACCTGCTTGTGCCTTGGAGCACCACAAGTATGTTTTGGAGGTTTGCTAAACTCAGCATCCAACATGTCACTTGTTTCCAGGCACCCAGCACTGGCATTTTATTAAGCAAGTGCAAATACCTTCACTTCAAGATCCAGCTCTCTTTCAGGATCCTCAAAAACCATTGAGGGTTCTGGGCTTCAAATGCATCCTGTGTCAGGCAAGGCCAGGTTTCAGAGTCATTTGTCTGAATGATTAAGTGAATGAATGTACGTAACAAAGGAATCTGCTCAGGTACCACACCTCGGAAGCTGCAGTGCAGTCCATACTGTCCAGTTTGTGAAAACCCAGCATAAACAAATCTCTGTACTAAATAAAAAGTCATTCTCACTGAAGAAAGACTCAGGGAAACCTTCTCTGATATTTCTTTCTTCATTAACATGTATACCGCTATCACATCCATTGAAGCAAAAAAAATAAAAGTTGCTATCATAAGCTCCAAAGTCTTTATTTTGGCCGTGGGCAACAAAGCTGCACTGTCTTCAGTGTTCTACAGGATATTGCCTTTAACTGTATTATCAAGGAGCTAAGCTGGGTAGAGACAATTTAACAACTGTTCAAAATATCTTTGCCATTGGTGAATACCAGAGTCCAGTCTCTTAAACTTAATTCTGTTTCATTAAAGTAAGTTTTGACACTATTTTGTGTATAAGAAACACTGAAAACTCAAATTTGCTTTTGTCACCCAACAAAGCATTTGAAAGGAAAATAACAAGGAGATCATTCATTATTACAGTCTTCTAGCCTAATTCTGAAACAGAAGAGCAAAACCACACTCCATGTAACAAAGTTTGCATATATCAGCTCTCCATGTCAGCAACATCTGTGTTCTAGTAAAGGACTACTGTGGCATCCATAGTCTGCACACCAATACTGGACACAGATAAGCCTGCTCTGAAGTGTCCTATAGATAATGTCTCCCATTCCTTTCTGATGAATGACTATCATCCATCATATTCAGCACTGTTATGAACATGCAACCAAGTATGGAAAATTTCAGTAACAAATAGGAAACTACATTTACAAACAGAATGCTTTTTAACACCACCCTGTTTCCACTGAGAACACCATGGCCACACTTGAAACGCAATGCAGAGGAAAGTCTTAGCTTAAACTCAAGTCCAAGTGAACCTAAGATCCAATCCAGACATGCGTCTCATGCCACACCTCAGTGAAGCAACCTGTAGCCAGGTCAGGGGTAGAAAACTTTGCTCTAGTGAATCTGGACCTCATGATATGTTGGTGGATTTAAGTATGGTTCATGGTATGACTTTTGGACAATAAATAATAGGAAGCTTTACTAATGGGATGCAGATGTTGAAATGGTAAGTTTGTTGAATAAAATCTTTGTCTCCATCTGGTGCATTAAAAAGTCAATTTTCCAAACAGTAAGGGAAATAAGACTAAAGGATTTTGGAGAATAATATAAACAGGGGAAAAAAATATGTCAAAGTTCAGTGTTACTTAAAGAAGATACATTGAAGAAAGGGTAAAATATGCCGTTAAAGGCTCATACATCTCCTGGTGACTAATTAAAATAATGGATAGAGAAAAGAAAAGCTGCAGTTCACAGTTCCATCTGCAGTTCCTCATCATCTCTGTGCACTGAGCATTTCTAATTAGACAGAACACTGGCCACAAATTGAGCTGCGTAAACAGCAGCCTTAGGTGCTTAAGCTCTTCCCTCTGGATATGACAAGGCTTCTGCAAATCCTTCTGGTTCCTATTTCCACTGCTCACCTTTGATTTTTTTTTTTTGGGGGGGGGGCTATTCTAACACTCAGCTACTATAATCACATTGTTTTGTAGTTTGTGGTTTGTTTTTTTAAAATAAAAAGATTGATTATGAAACAACAGATGCATCCTTCTATCCGGTTTTTGCTTTTATTCTCTGAATGATCTTGAAAACCATGCTGCACCACAGATCAGAAGGATCCATCCTCTCCCTGGAGTGTTTAAACTGGGTCTCAAATAATAACCCATGATAGATGTGGCCTGGCAGGATCTGGAAGATGGAGACCAAATCAAGGCACAATACCATGTTTTTCAGTAAAAGCAGCCACCCTCCCCATTCTTGGAACCTGAAAAAGCAATAAACAACCCAAAAACCAAACCTGTGGAAATACATCAAGTTGTGCTTTGCTCTCCAGCCAGTTTGTAGGACTAGAAACTCCTAGAGTGACCACCTTGTGTCTCGCCATGCGCTTCACCTTCTTCACTTACAGAAATACCAAAATGGATGCAAAGAAAATAGATGGGATAGATCCCCCCACATCTTCTGCATAGCATGAGCCCACATTATTTGTAATTAAATACTCAAAGTCTCACCAGTTTGCCCAAACTGCTGCTGCATTTACTTTGCACTCTGTTACTCAGATTCATTCTTGGCTGACAGGTAACCACCAGGTCTGCCAAGGTCATCATACTGTTTTATTTCTCCACTAGGAGGGAAACTTCTCTTACCTTATGGCTCATCTCCATAACCCTGTAACTTCTTGGTCCACTGTTGAGATATGGAAACTTTCTTAGTTTGAAAGGCAGTCTGAACGCTTTGCTCAGAATTAAAAAGTCAGTCTAACATCAAATAAAATTACCCAAAAGCTCTGCATAGAGAGAGCTTCACCTGCATTAGCAGCAAATAATGCTATTTGATGTTTTCAGATAAGAGAATTTTCTTCAGCAGAATATATGCCTGCTCACAGAGCAGGCAGGGTGCGCCTTGATTGGGTCATAAGGAGAACATTAAAAACTAGCATAACTACATAAATAGTCACAGAGCTTTTACGGAGAATGCACTGATGTTGACAGCTCTCAAAATACAAGTTTCTTAAGTAGGGTATTTAGGACTCTGAAAGGTATTTTAGACAAAATTATGCTGCCTGAATGTTGCCTATAGTCACCTTTCTATCCAAAGATAGACTTGTAAAGTCTTGCTAAAAAACAGACATGTACACTCAGCGTTTTACCAACAGTTCATTTTTTCGTCTGTCAACATGGTTTTTAAAAAAAGCTTTTTAAAACCTTAACTTTCAGTAGCTATCAGAACAATTAAGCTGTCAAGCATCTTCTACTAGAGCATCTGCAAACTTTTTAATATCAAGTAGTTATTTGGCACCTACAAGACCATATGCATTCATATTTTCAGTTTCAATGCAAATACTGTGGAGAGATTTCAGGTTTTGTCTCTATTTTTATAAATGCTTCTAATTTTTAAAAGAAAGAAGATTTATTATTCTGGAGTTACCATGTGTCAGGTGTCTCTTCTCATGTGTGCTGTAGTTAATTAGCTCTTATTTCTTTCACTGCTTTTCTTCTGAACGAAGGGGAGGTGTATACTTCTTTGTAATGAAGAAGATTTCAGTTTACAATTTACTCAGCATATGATCCTTTAAACGGATGAAGCCAAGATCAAAGTAGGTAAAACACAGCATGGTTTCTCTTTTAACTGCTTTTAGAAGTAAATATTCAAGAGAAATAGGCATTCAGCAGAAGAGTGGAGACCTATAGGTTCATAGAAATACACCAGTGGGGAGGGTGTCCAGGAGTTCTCCAGGCCAATCTCCTGCTCAAATAAGGGCCAGATCTCAGCTAAAATGGGGTTGTTCAGAGCTTGAAAACCTCCAGGCATGGAGACTGCACAACCTTCTGCCTGTGGTTCCCCAATGGTGAAAACCAGAAGTCACCCCAGTGGTGTCACACCATCAAAAGCTGAATTTGTGAGACAAAATTTGGGTTTTTTGCAGTGCTGTACAAGGGACAAGCACCATCTGGCTGGTGGAAGGTGGCTTTGATCTAGGATTTTAAGCACATACAGATAATGATTCAAACACATCAAGGTGGGTACATGAGGGTGAAATAGCAAAAAAGTGGTCAATAAGCAGAGGAGACAAACTGGCAGCTGGCATTCAGTACTTTCTGCAACCCCAAACAGAACAAAGGGGAAAACAAACAAACAAACAAACAATCCAACTAACAGACCCACGTATTTCCTATGCTACAAAATCTCACAGTTTGCCAAGAAGAGACAGGTAGCACCATCCTGACCAGACCAGTGGGCTAAGGGCTGCCCAATTCCATAGACTGCTTAACTCATAGGCAAATGGAAACTACACAAGTCTCATCACAAGTCAGACAAGAACTGGGATATAAACTAAACAAGCTGACACAATCCCCAGTGGGCTGTGCACTTGCCAAACAAATTATAAACCCTCTGAACAGTACAGCTGGGTGTTTTCCCAGGCTAATTCCTTTATAAAGTGTAATTCTTGTGCCAATACTAAAAAAAAAAGAAAAAAAAGAAAAAAAAAGAAAAAGTGCCTTGCTAAGTTTTCCTGGATGCTGAAAAGCAATTGTGAATCTTCACTCTTTGCCCACACACTGCAAATGAAACTTGGCACACAGTACTTGTCTTTCCTCCAAAACCTAGAGCAAACCCCTAGCTTCCAATGCTTCCAGTGGACCACCCCCACCTCCTGCTTCTTGTGTGGCTCAAGAGCTTTATTCAACTGCAAGATTTCATTAGAGCCTGGATTTGTACCAACATAGGATGCATTCCCCTTCAACAGTTTGTTTTTATTTTACAGTTCAGTGCCTCAAAAATTAATAGGGACCCTATCAAACTTTCCAAAGACCAATCTCATTCACAGCTGACTGATGCAGCACAAGTACCTTAAAACACATTTCAAGGCCATCAAAATATCTTGGTAACATCAGAACAAAACATTGTGCACTGTTCTCTCTTCTCTTTCCCTTGAAGATAAATCAAAACTTTGAAAAAGTAGAAGTTTTTCTGCCAAAAATAATGTTTTTAAGACTACACAGACCTCATTACATATTAATCAGCCAAGATCTAAGACAATAACAACCTATGACAGCACACCTCTGCAAAACGAATTTATCATGCATTAGTAGTTAATAATGGTTAGCTAACCAAAAGTAAGGATAAATTTAATTTCCCTGCCCCCAATGTAGAATGAACATGGTGACATGAAGCAGCCACGGGGCAAGGGCCAGATTAAGAGAGATCAAATTAATACTACCTCTTGAAACGTCCTCTGATAATACCTTTATATATATGTATTGCTCAGCAGGCAACATGTGACGATTTGTAGAGCAGCAAACCTATGTAAAAATAGAATTTCTGTACACAAAAATTCTGGGAAGTCTTAATGAAAGAGCAAAAGAATCAATAAACCATCTACATTTTTACATGAAACCGTTTTATGAACTCATCCATGATACACTCCAGCCTGGCAGACAGTGTACATACCTGAGAGTGCTATTGCAGACAATGAAAATAAATGGACTTATTCAACTCTGAAGCTCAACATTTTTACACATTTATTCTCAGAGCTGTAAACTTTTAGGATAGCGTGCTGGTAACTTATGATTGTAGCAACCTGACGGATGTGCTGTAAGATCGGGTTTTCTAGACTAAAATTTTATCTCACTGAGATCCCATTCACAGGCTACACCTCTCGTGCTTAAAAATCTGGAAAAGACCCCAGGGAGATGCCTGCAGAGGCACTGGTTCCCACAGGGAGCTGGGAGGGCTGTGTGGGGTGGGAGACCAAGCTGGTTCCCAGTCTACAATTTACAGAGCTATTCTTCATCCTCAACTAGTGCAGGGCTCTATCCCAAAGCTCATTTGCAGTTTTAAAAGATCCATTTAAACCCCACACCAGAGGAAGGTAGTTTGTCTTGTCCAACAAGACACAAGAGAAACTAAGCAAGGTGGTGAGTGCTGTTAAAACCAAGAGTTAAGTAAATTGCTTAAGATTGTGGAAAAAAAAATACATTGGCATAATACAAGAGGGAGTACAGGGAGGGCCAGGTGAAGGTGCCCAACTGCCACA
The DNA here is from genome assembly GCA_002631895.1 of Agapornis roseicollis. Taxonomy (NCBI): domain Eukaryota; kingdom Metazoa; phylum Chordata; class Aves; order Psittaciformes; family Psittacidae; genus Agapornis; species Agapornis roseicollis. The sequence continues at coordinate 41,325 of NDXB01021734.1, read as the reverse complement.
GTGGTTCAGCAAAAGCAAAGCTAGCCTTCCATGCTGGCACAGCATCAGCAGATCTTGTCCAATGCCACTCCACAGCGAAGACCCATTCCTGGAAACGTTCAAGACCAGGTTGGATGGGGCTTTGAGCAACCTGGTCTAGTGGAAGGTGTCCCTGCCCATTGCAGGGAGGTTTGAACAACCTCACCTGGAGTACTGTGTGCAGTTCTGGTGTCCTCAACATAAAAAGGACATGGAACTGTTGGAACAAGTCCAGAGGAGGGCCACGAGGATGATCAGGGGACTGGAGCATCTCCCATATGAAGACAGGCTGAGAAAGCTGGGACTGTTTAGCCTGGAGAAGAGAAGCTGCGTAGTGACCTCATACCAGCCTTCCAGTATCTGAAGCGAGCCTATAGGGATGGTGGGGAGGGACACTTCATTAGGGACTGTAGTGACAGGACAAGGGGTAAAGGGTTCAAACTTAAACAGGGGAGACTTAGATTGGATATAAGGAAGAAATTCTTTCCTGTTAGGGTGCTCAGATGCTGGAATGGGTTGCCCAAGGAAGTTGTGAGTGCTCCATCCCTGGCAGTGTTTAAGACCAGGTTGGACGAAGCCTTGGGAGGCATGGTTTAGTGTGAGGTGTCCCTGCTTACAGCAGGGGGGTTGGAACTAGATGATCTTAAGGTCCTTTCCAACCCTAACTGTTCTATGATTCTAAGGTACCTTCCAACCTAGACAATTCTAGGATTCAGGATTCTATGGAAGCTAGACGGCAATCCCATCCTAGGCATTGGTTGTAACAGCACTAAGACTGGATCTCAGTGTCAGGGCAATTAGATATAGGAAGAGACTCCTAGGAAAAGCTGGGAAGGTTCTGAAAGAAACCTATAGAAACTGCAAGTAGAGTTAATCATTTGGGGAAAAAAAAAAAAAAAAGCAAAACAGAAAAAGAAAATGAAGACAATTTTACAAGAGATGAGAGGAAATGGGTGCCTGTGATAAAGACAGATGTCCTTATCTGGAATATGAATTTCAAAATCCTGGTACATTCATGAATTCACACTTGATTTCTAGTCTGTCCCAAGGAAGCATCACCATTAACGGGTACTGAAAGACAGCATAGGAGCTGCTGAATTTTCATCCTACTGAAACATCCTGAGGAGCTCATCCCTGCCAGCAGCACCTGCAGCCTGCAGCACCCACAGCTCTGCAGTACCACACACAAAGAAGCTCCACGTGCCTGCACGGCCCCTCATTAGGAAGTCAACATTAGCCATCTCTGTGGTGTAGTAATGCCCATTTTATGTGTATGGATATTTGCCAAGCCTTTTGGCTTTTTCCAGTCATGAAATAAGCAGTAGTATAATCAGTCTGCTGTGAGACCTCAGAATACAGAGAGATGGAAAAGAAGGAGGAAAAAACCCCAAAGGTCCTTCTGCATGTTGTACAGAAAACCCAACATTTTAGACTTGGCATGCTGGAGCCAGCATCTCCAAACAGTGCTCACAGCGTCACAGATGATGCCATCTAACAATCATGAGTGTCAGAAGGATACATGACTTGGCCAGCATCTACCACAACTACTGGGATGATGACTGTCATGGGTGCTGCCAAAACCCAGTTTCCACCTCTTGAATAAAACTTGTGAGCATTGCCTCTGTTCTGGTTCTCAGTATCAGCCCACTGGGGCCCTGCTCACATTTCAATTAACAGCATTTGAGGATCTGAGGGGTGACAGCAGAGGTGCTGATATGTAACCAGACAGTCTTATTTTTATCCTTAACCTCATGCAACTGCTAAACCAACCAACCAGGGAAATTCCTAATAAAAAGCTCTGGGATAAACAGAGCTGTTGCAGGAAGCAGAAGAGTAAGCAGGTGTGTGAGAACAGACATCAGTAATACCAGTAATCCTGTAAGGATATATTTTTTTCAAATCTATTACAAAAGCAACAGGATTTTCACTTATTTCCCAATGCTCATCTTTTTCCTTTTTTTCTTCCTTCTTTCCCCCCTCCTTCTTCACCTTCTTATTAGCAGTCACTACCACACAGTTCACATACTGTTTTTAAAGACATAATAGAATAGGTACTTCCAGCAATTTTGGCCTTTAAATGCATTTCCCCAGAGCGCTTTTTGTTCAGAAAAAGCTTCTGTGCTAATGTTGAGCACAGGTCATTACTTTATATTTAAACTGACAGGGAATCCCCCCCCTTTGAAAAATTAACTCTACCTACTGTTTCTGCTTCACGGAAGGAAAAAGTCACACACTCAGAGTCAACTGGCACTAAAAAAATGTTGCAGTTACAATGGAAGAGAGAAAGTGATCTTTTTCAAGAATGTAATGGGAGAAGTTGCTGATGAAGCAACAAAGTTGGTGCATGCTGACACCCTTCCAAACCATTTCAGTGCTCAACACTGAAAACCTGTAAGAATGTAAATGTTTTTAGACCTCTAAATCTTTTTCTCTGACTCTACCTGTTTCCCTATCTGATGTGCAGGTGTTCTTTGAAGATATCACGCATTTTTGCTCTCTTACTGGATGGAGAAGCCACCTTACATCCTTCATCATCAAAAGCCTTTAATTCTTCATTGACATACTGGTAGTTACAGAGAGATTTTATTTTCATTTTCCCTTTCACAGTGTCTTTAGAATATTTATTCTTCCATGCTCTCATAATTCTGAGTACCCAGTCTGAGTCATGTTGAAAATGTATAATTTTCCAGAAGCTGTAGACATATGATTATCTTGATTCCTGCCTCTTTTGACATTTCCAATTGTCACCCAAAATCTCTATGGTGTTGTAATGATCATGCTTTTATGTAGCATCTTACAGATTACAAGGCTAGTATTACCATTCCTCTAATGTCTTTTGCTTCCCTCCCCAAATATGCATTGAAGAGAGAATTCTGAAGGAGTAAAATAACCTCCAACAGCGAAGTCTAAAAACTGCTCAGGCTAGAAGTTTCCTGGGACAAGGGATAAGTTGGATGTCCAACTTTCCATGCCACACCAAGGCAAAGAACTGAGCCTGGGGCCATATGAGAGGTGATGTCTCTCACTACCAGGCTCCTGGAAATAATGTCAAGTCCTCTCTTTGTAGCTGTGTGTGCATGGGACCTAAAGAAGTATCCATATCACCACAGTGTTGGCCAAAGGGCTGTAAGCAAGCAAGGTTTTGCATTTTAGCATTTTAACACAAATTTATCTACATGTGTGCTTCCTTCTTATTTAATTAACAAAAGATCCCTATGAAGACTGACTATCGCTTACCTGTTGAGACTAATAGAGGTATGTAGTGACAAATTCATGATGAAAGAAAATGAACAGAAATATCCTGGGTGAGAAAGAAGTCTGAAAGAAGTGCAACAGATTTCCCCCATCCTGGTCTTTGTGACAAATACTCTTCATTGCATCAGAACAACTTCTTTTTTTTTTTTTTT
>NDXB01021734.1:10087-28403 GCA_002631895.1 Agapornis roseicollis | reverse complement strand
TTTTTTTTTTTTTTTTTTTTTTTTTTTTTTTTTTTTTTTTTTTTTTTTTTTTTTTTTTTTTAAAAATAGTCTGCATTTTTTTTTTTTATTTTTAGCCCCAGAGCTCCATCTGTTCATACCATAAAACCCTGGGTCATGGTTCGGGTCATGAAGACACACTGACACACACAGATATAAGACTGGTACCCTCAATTGCATGTAGAGCTGAACAGTAATGGATTTTATAATTTTAAGTAATATTCAGTACTGGTTTGGAAAGTTGTGCATCAGAGCCAACACAACTGCACAATACCAAAACAGATGAAGACACAGGAAGTAATCATGTATGAAATCTTACAGATTTACACAGAATTCCCAACACAACCAAAATATCCCTACCAAAAGCAGTCAGTACTAAATGGAGTACATTATCATCCCCAAAGCCAATTTCAAAACTTCAGCCTGGCTGAGGTCTCTCTTAGATGACTATCAGCCACCAGAATTAATGAATACTGGGCCATCCAGGTTTGGCAAGCAAAGCATCTCCCAACCAGAACCTTCGCCCTGGCACTGGCAGAGACTCAGCCAGGCAACCTGCCCAGCAGAAACTTTCTTTCAAATCTCTGATACAAACAATAAAATTCATTATCAAACAATAGCAAGCTTTGGTAAATATTTCCATGGGTGAGTGCATGGAACAAGCTTTCTAAACATCATATTTGGAAATCGCAATGAGAACGGCTCAGTGCTCAAAAAGAGTTTTGTATCTTTACTGCCCTTTACAAGCAGGGGTTTCTGAGCAGCAGTCCCACATTTCCAAGTCATGGTTGGCTTGCCAGGGGACAAAGACAGCCGCAGTGGCACTGCGAGCTCTTTCCCACAAAGAACAAGGCACTACTCATGATGAGGGAAACTGTTCAGGTCCCCATTCATATTGCAGCTGCATCCTTTTTAAAGGGACTTCAGTTCAAAAGCTTTCATGTGCAAGTATTACTTCTACATCCAATGTATTTCATAGGACTGTAAAGCCTGGCTGTGAGCTCCACAGCACATATGACAAAGTGCCATTGGAAGTACACTGGGTCACAATATGTGGCCCTGCAGGTCAAGTCCCTATGGACTAGCAGGGCCATGAATCAAAACTGCATCATTTTTCTTACCTAGTATTAGGATGTGCACACAAAACAAATTAGGCATTGATGACATACAGATAGAGATTAATTATAAACAGTGGTTACAACACATACCAATCCTCAGAGAGTAATAAAACAGCATGCAACACATGCTGGTTTGATTAATGACCAGGAAAAAGTTTCTCAGATCCAGCACAAAGCTAGCAGTCATTAAGTCATCATTAACACTCTAAATCAAACACTCAACAACACCAGTTTATCAAGCACCTTCAACATAACAACCTAGCTCTACAACAAAATGCTTCCAGTTTAAAGAGAGCTGCCGTAGGATCATTGGCAGGGAGACTGGAAACATCTTCTAATCAATGGGCCAATACATATGTTTACTGAACCTCAAAGAAACAGTCTCTGCTGCTGCCAGGCTTGGTTATCTGAGACAGATACTACACTGGGTGGAAAAAGATATATCCATGACTGATATAGTTTACAGAAAAAATCTGATGCCAACGTGTGTTAGAATTACAGTTAGACAAATATATGTATTTAGACTGGGTATATGGGATTGAGAAAAATGTCACAACTGGCTTCAGGGATTAATGGAAATGCAAAAGAAAACTAATACTTTAATAGCAATATCAAAGTAGAGGCAGAAAGTCATGTCCTTGACAACTCACTCATCTATGATGAATAAAAATGAAAGAACATTATTTCCTCCAGTTTTATAAATTATTTCATATGTAGAACTGAAGTAATAGAACATAATTTAATTATACTTTCATATATATGTATGTGTGTATACATCCATTTAATTTACAGCAATGATTTCCTGCAGGAATACAATGGATATACTCCTAACTACAAACAATATGAATAGATCCTTTCAAGACAGAGCAAAAAGAGAGAACATTTGAGGTCTCTGCTAGGATGGGAACATCATTTCTGTATTTACATACTCAGTGAAGTTCAAAAGAGAATAAACTGTAATTCCCAGTTGAAGTCCAGATTTCGAATTAGAGGGTAAAAATTTTTTATTGACCATACTGCCACAGCATGCTGCAATATTTCTTTTCATCAATAGTCCTTAAAACAACCCCCGCCCAATACACCACCAAAAAACCCCAACCAACCCAGTCAAAACTAAACCAAAACAACTCCAAAAATGAAAATCACTTTTATGCACCCATCTTTTCTGCTTTACTCTCCCTGCTGCTACCAAGAGCACCATAATCTGCTATCTGTCAGTCCTTGTTGGACTCACAAGGAGCAACTCCTCTAGGCAGAGAGTGCCAGCATGCATTGAACAAGCCAGGATAAGATATTCCAATGGGCCAAACTGCCACATAAACATGCACCTATGTGTGTCAGCACTTCATCTGCTCTATCAGTACATGCAAACTTATCCATGTACATTGATGGGAAGGGGCAAGGCTTCCCAGAGCAAATTCACCTTTTTTTCTTGGCAATGAGTTCTCCAAAAAACCCAAGGGAGAAAAAATAATGCAAAGACATGTAAAGCATGAGCTCTTTGCAGACATAGAAGCAAATTTCATCAAGGAATCACAGGATGGTTGAGGTTGAAGGCATGTCTTGTGGTCCTCTGGTCCGATTCCCTGACCAAGCAGGGTCCCCCCCCAAAGATGCCCAGATGCTTTTTACTATCTCTGAAGATGGAGACTCCACAACCTCTCTGGGCAACCTTGCCAGTGCTCAATCACCCTCACTGTAAAAACATAGTTTTATAAAGTCACTGTCAAGTAATGACCAGCCACATAGAGCTCTTAACTTCAGTGGTGTCTCATTCAGGTGTTGCATGCGATCCAGGTGCAGAAGAGCATCAAAATACTCCAGCTGTAACAATTTCCAGTTCTAAAAAGCTTCATGTCTAGACACATAAAATGCTCCACCTCGACCTTTTTCACTATCACTGCCTTTACAATTCCAGCACTTCCAGGGACAAAGGAAATAAAGGTGATGTTCTCAGATCTGAAGATTTTTCAGGCTTTTATCCTTTTTCTTTTTTTTAACTTAATACATGAAGCTACTGATGCAATATATTCCCAGACCAATTCCAGTATTGCCACATAGTTTAAGATTTACCCTGATGCATAGGGTGAATTCTCATCTTTGCAAAAGCACCTGGATCTGTTATAATACAAATGGGTGGCTCCCCCCACGATTGCCAGAGACACCCATTACTCTGCATGCCTCACCCTCAGACTGGGGTGCTTGTGCTCCCATATACCAGCAATCACTGCTCAATTTATGTATGCTATCTGGTCAGAGATTAAAAAAACCTCAGAACATATTTTTCAGTTTCCCCTGGAAGACCAAAAAGTTGAGTAATATGCAAGAACATTTTGTCTGGGCATGCTATCAAGAATGGAAAATTATGAGGTCTCAGTGGAAGCAAATAGAAGAGTTACAAGAAAGAAATAAAGTAAAAAAATGAGATTATATTTAGTAAGGCCCATTTTCAGCTAGACTTAACCTTTACAAGTTCATGTATACGTGAACTAGCTTGCCTGGAGTGCTGGCCCAGGTAACTGTACTCCACTCCTTGCACTCTCCTCCTATTCTCAATAGTTTTTTTCTGAAATTCTCCAACTTTTTTTTCTGAAATCCTCTGTTTTCTAACCAATGGAGATGCAGCTTTGATGACTCATCTCTTTATTCCTGATTCACCCGGCTGCTTTTCATCCAGCAGCAGCAGTGCTTTGATGACTCGCACTTTGCTCATGCTGCCGTTCACGCACAGATGTGGCATTGATAGCTCCAACAGGGAGGAAGGGAGGCGGATACGTTTGCTATTCAGAGCACTTCCTCGGTGGTTACGCTCTGGAGATGACTACAATAGCTCACAGCTCCCACACTGTACAAACTATTCATTCTGTGGACATTTTATCATGAGCGTATGAAGGGAAGGCAAGACACTCCCTTTAGCAGCAGAGCAGTGTTAAATCAGCTTAACCCAATCACGGAGCTGTCCCCTTCATCACTATATTTAGATGTACTATTGTACAGTAGGCTTAAATCCATCTCGGATAATTTTAACCACCCAAATTCAGGCATACAAACCAAGGTCATATATATCTTGATGAGACTTAAGAACCCCTAAAGCACAATTCCTGCCCTCCAAAAACAGGTTGAATTCTCTCCGAAGCCATCCCTCTCCCTGTCTCCAGTGCTCCCTGAACAACCAGTGTACTACAGACACCTAAGCTTTCAGACTGCAAGTTAGGCCAGACAAATATTGAATTGTACCAGCAGCAATCACCCACACAATTAATGGATTAGGAATGGCTAATAAGGAGCTGCAGAGAAAGGACCCTTGAGTTATGGTGGGTGGCAATCTGGACATGAAGCAAGCACTAGCAACATATACGTTTGGTAAAAGGGAGTTACATGCATACAAGGATGCACAAACAAGAACTTTTTGGGAAATATATGGATCAAACTCTGCATCGAACCCCATGCTTATGAGGATGGGTGCTGTGGAGTACTCTATATGGCCTGAACATTGAACTTCAGCAAGGAAGTGCACAGAGGAGATGAACAGGAATGGCATGAGGCAAATCCAATGTGACTCAGGCAAAAAATATGGCGGGTTCATTATCCAACAGAAGAAATGGAAAAAGATAACCATCTTCAAATATACAAAATATTGCTGCAAGGAGGAAGAGGATAATTCCTTCTCCATGTTGTGGTAGACAGGACCAGAACAATGGACCAGACTGTCTGCCAGCAACATGGCACCTCTGCTGCTGGCAGCCAGGTTAGACAGACATCAGTAGGAAGAGGTTTAGATTGTGCATTCTGCCATGAAGAATGGGACTAGACAACCTCTAAGGGTCCTTCCCAGCTTTATTTTCTATTATTCCATTTTGCCAAAGCAGTAAAACCATTCACCTTCAGCATTCAGCTCTAAGTATGCAGCTGGCTGTATTTCTTATCTGAGGATTTCAAGCCTCTTTAGTGCAGGATCACACCTCACTGTCACATTCTGAGAATGCCAGGGGATGATAAGAAAAATTTTTTTTTTTTTTTTTTTGAATGAGATAATTCCCTTAACACTGTATTGTCTGAATAAAGGGAAATAAAGGAAGTTTATCGTGACAGACTACTGCTTAATGGAGGGATTAAAAGTGAATTAGGCCTTTTTCCATTTGTTTCCCTTCACATGCCCCAGACACACCATCATCTTCAGCTGTGATTTGAATGAACTATGTCATGCAGCTGAAAAATCATGACCAGCAGGATGAAGGAGGTGATCCTGCCCCTCTACTCTGCTCTCGTGAAACCTCACCTAGAGTATTCTGTGCAGTTCTGGTGCCCTCAACATAAAAAGGACATGGAGCTGTTGGAACAAGTGCAGAAGAGAGCCACGAGGATGATCAGGGGACTGCAGCATCTCCCGTATGAAGACAGGCTAAGAAAGTTGGGACTGTTTAGCCTGGAGAGGAGAGGGCTGTGTGGAGACCAGTATTGGAAGGGGCCCTATAGAGATGCTGGAGAGGGACTCTTCATTTGGGACTGTAGTGACAGGAAAAGGGGTAACAGGTTCAAACTTAAACAGGGGAGGCTTAGACTGGATATAAGGAAGAAATTCTTTCCTGTGAGGGTGTTGAGGCACTGGAATGGGTTGCCCAGGGAGGTTGTGAGTGCTCCATCCCTGGCAGTGTTCAAGGCCAGGTTGGATGAAGCTTTGGGTGACATGGTTTAGTGTGAGGTGTCCCTACTTATGGCAGGGGGGTTGGAACTAGATGATCTTAAGGTCCTTTCCAACCCTAACTATTCTATGATTCTATCTTAAGGTCCTATCCATACATAGACAACAATACAACAGGCTGAGAGAACTGGGATTGTTCAGCCTGGAGAAGAGAAGGCTCCAAGAAGACCTTAGAGCAGCTTCCAGTGCCTAAAGGGCATGACAAGAAAGCTGTAGAGGGACCTTTTGAAAAGGGCATGTAGGAATAGGACAGGGGGAAATGGATTTAAATTAGATACTAGAATGAAGTTCTTTACTGTGAGGGAGGTGATCTCCAGTAGAAGAGATCTCTGGAGGCCTCCACTCAGAGCTCTTCTTGAAACAGTGCCAACTAGATCAGGTTGCTCTGGCCTCATGCAGTCAAAGTTTGAACTTCTTCCCTACAGTTAACACATACAGCTCTTTCACGTGTCACCTGCTCTACCTCCAAACCATCTTTGTGGCTTCCACTGGTCTTGCCCAAGTCTGTCCAAGTCTTGCCTGCTCTAGGTAGCCTAAAACTGGACAGAGCAGTTTAGTGCAGTCTCACAAGCCCTAAGCAAAAGGGAAAGAATGTTCAGTGGCCTGGACCTGCTGGCTAGTTATTGCTGGTACAGCTCAGCTGGCTGTTGGTCTTCCTGGCATTGGCACATTGCTGGCTCATCTTCAACTTTTCTGCAGGGCAACACAGTTCCCTTTCTGTAAAGGTGCTTTCTAGCCAGTTGGCCCCAACATGTAGTGGTACATTGGCTGATTGTTCCTCTCCAAGGGCAGGACATGGCATTTTCCTCAGTCAATTTCATGATGCTCCCATCTGCCCTTGTCTCCAGCCTCCACCTGGACATCAAGCCACCCTTCAAGCCCAAAGGTGCAGCTAAATTTCCAGAAATCATTCATATCTCACAAATCTGGCTATAAGGAAACCAGGAGAGGTTGTATCAAAGGCCTTACTAAAGACAAGGCAAGAGGTTGCGAAGATATAACGGAGGAATCCAGGTGGCGACACCAAAGCACTCAAAGGGGGAACAGGAGATGAGAAAGGTGTTGGGGAGCTGTTCCTCTGAGAAAATACAACCAGTAGCACAGTGCTCCTCCCACCCCAGAAGCCTTTGCTGCCAGCCCTGTCTTTTGTGCTCTCTTTCCAGTTTCAAACTGTGAAGGGTGTTTGGAGGAAAAATTTCACTGATTTTAGGAACAGAAATAAGATGGGGAAAATACATGTGAATGTCAATGCAAGAACCCTCCAAGGCCTTGGGAAAGAGACAGAACAGTAGCAAACCAAGAAAAATCCAAATGGTAGAGTAGGATCTGGAATCAGATTTCTTCTTGGGCACAGCATGGACACAAAGAGAAAACAAAAATAGGCAACGTAGACAGAAAGTGCTGGTGGTCACAACTTAGTGTGACCCCCACCCTCGCAGCTGCTACTCTTCCGACACCATGTATTCAAGCATATACACTAGAAAATTGTCAGGGCTCCTTCTCCTTGTCAGAATAACCCCTTGATATTGTTGCAAAGCAGCTGCATTTAGTTTTAGAACTCCTGCTTGCATTAACTTACCCAAATTAACATCTAAGTGCCGATTTTAAAGGGACTCTGTCTACTAAAAGCAAATGAGAATTTCAAAATTAGTCCCTTTGCTGTTCTTCCTCACATCTTGACTTCTATTTCTGTTCCTGCCACTCACCAGCAATCTGTCAGCAGGTGAATCACTTCAGTGTTTCTGCTTCCCTTCAAACTTCTCATCTATTTAGATAATAATTTTGCAGAGTAATAGCTGTCTTTAGATGCAAAGTGGGTCTGTGCTCAACAAGTGCCTCTGCGTGCTGCTGCAGAATATTACTGCTAATTGTCATCTTGTGCTTCAGCATATGCATGGTCACATGCCTCTGAGATTATCTCAGCTTCACTCATTACAACATCCACTTTGTTTTTTTTTTTTTTAAACTAGTCTGCATGGGAACAAAGACATCCATGTGTCTGAAAAATAATGCCAATACACTCTAACGCCTGCAGTACCTACAGACATACGATGGTGTGTCTAAAGGCTGCAGACGCACACAGAACTGATGTAATTAACACTGTTGCTGAATGAAGGGGATGTGAGTGTATCTTATACCTACGCGTAATGCTTTAAATCCACATTATGCCCAAAGTATAGTGACGAATACATGCTGATCTGATGGCATCAGCTTAATTACCTAATTAATCAAGAAGTAGGCAGAAAGTTTCCACTGGATTGGTTCTATCACAGTAATCAATCATTACACTGGTGATACCATGACACCTAATTGAATAATCAGCAAGACTGAGTGAACGCAGAAAACAAAAAGGTCACAGGGAAAAGCTGGCAGGTGGCCCTGAACAGAGACCTGAGCTATGTGCTCAAAGACATGCCTGGTGTTACTCGAATTAGCCTCTCAACTCAGGTGTGTACACAGGAATATGGATGTATGAAAGACCCTGTGGAGTAAGTAGTACCTGCAATCTGAATCTGCAATGCTTTCCTTGAAACTAGTGTCTACATTCATGTCCCAGTCACCTATAGTTTTTGGTGAGGAAAGGCAGGACTTGAGTGCTTCATAGAAGAAAAGAGGAAAAAAGCCCAAGTGTTCATATGCCTTTGTCACCATAATACCTAATAATATGGAAGATTATCAAGCAGAAAGTTCAACAGGTGAGTTGGCTTACCATGAGGGTGGTGAGACACTGGCACAGGTTGCTCAGAGAAGCTGTGGTTGCCCCATCTTTGGCAATGTTCAAAGCCAGGTTGGACAGGGCTTGGAGCAATCTTGTCTAGTGGAAGGTGTTCCTGCCTGTGGCAGGGAAATGGAACTAGATGAGCTTTAAGGCCCCTTCCAACCCAAACCATTCTGTGATTCTATGATTTTATGATCTGTGAGAACCAAGATGGTGTGGATGCCACAAACAGGCATGGTAGTAGCAGGATACTGTAAGAACAGTAAATACCTCCTGGCATACAGTAATATTTACACTGGGTTATTTTCACATCTGCTGAGTGCACTTCCTCCAGCACAATCTGCCAACGATTATGACCTGTCACAAATGCTCTTTACGGCGTGAAATCCTGCTGTGCATCAGCATGTGGTGGCAATCAACCAGGGCCAGAGGGGAGGCGAGGTGTGTGCACCATGTCTATGTATCAAGGTGAGTGGCAGGCCACTGCACACAGATAGGCCACAAACACTCACAATCTCCATCTGTCTGCTAGGACACCTGATGGTTCTGAGTATCCCAAGCTCGAATGCACATTCATGACAGGGAAAAGCCTTCCTGACTTTACCTGCAAGCCAGTCAGCCAAAGTCAGCAAAACCCGACAAATCTTTCAACAGTCCCTGTGTCCTGCAATAAAAGCCTGAACCCAGTGAGCCAAGTCACTACTGGAAGGAGATGGAAACCCACCACTGCTGTAAGCCTCAGCTATTTCCCTTAGTCACCTCTCTCACTGGCAACAGCCAAATTCAAGAAAAACATCTTACACCACTCATGCTTACAGAACTGACAAATACAGAATAACCAAAATGCCAGCAATTTTACATTATGATCACATACATTGCAGCTAAACTGAAACTCACTTGTAGTCACCTGAATTACAATAAATACCATGCATGTTTGCCAATTTACAGAAACTCATTGTTTCTCCTTTGTCTCCATTAGATAAGCATCTCTGTTACAAGCCTCCAACTTTGAATTAAAAACAGACAGGCAGGCTAGGGCTGTGCTATACAGAAACAGAGCATCAAAATCAGGCTCTGATTTTCATTACTTTGGATTTTTCTTGGATTACTCTAGATTTACAATTTACGTAATTTCTGTGAAGTTACAACAGGTGAAGTTCTACCAAAGAACTTCTGCATCAGATGAAGTCACACCAAATGAGAAATGCTTTGTCTCAGACATCAACACATCAGTCATTAACAAGTTGTTGTAGTAATTAGTATACATATTTAATCACAGAACAGTTGGAAGGTACCTTAAAGTTCATCTAGTTCCACAACCCCTGCCATGGGCAGGGACACCTTCCACTAGACTGGGTTGCTCCAAGTCCCGTTCAACCTGGCCTTGAACCCTGACAGGGATGGGGCAGCCACAGCTTCTCTGGGCAACCTGTGCCAGCATCTCAACAACCTCACAGGGAAGAATTTCCTATTATCTAATATAAATCTCCCTCTGTCGGTTTACAGCCATTAAACATACCCTTGATGATGGTTGCCACCAAGTTCTTCAGGAGAAAGTATGAATCCTTGCAATTTTTCAGACTTGTTTACTTCGGGAATTACTCTAGAAGAGCAATTTGTGTTAACCGCAGGAAACAAGATATCATTCTCCAAAATAAATAAGACTTTTGTAAGGTGGAGATAATTCATTCTTTTTGCAAAATTAGATCATGATCACCTGTCCTCAATTTGGAATAGTTATGCTATCTGATGTTCCCCCATTTCTGTAACATAAACAAACTTCTGTTGCAGATGAGGTCCAGCATGGACAAAGACTGCTCTGGCTCCAACAGCAAACTTATCACTCTGACAAATGGGACTGGTAACAACTCTCATACTCTGTTTTTATGGAGGAAAGTTTATGAGCTACTACCAGTGACACGAAGAAAGTTGCTCCCACCTACAGCTGCTGTCAGCTGCACCTTTCGACAGCAGACAAGCTTTCATGCCTCTTCTGGTATGAAATCAGAGCAAATAATGAGGGACAAACTTCATATTATGATTTTTTGTTTTTTTCTGGCAGAATTAATGAGAGGAAATTGAAAGCTTGCAAATCATGTTGCCAGATATGTCTGGAGCTGACTGTTATTCCCCTACTGCAAGTGGCAGCCTTAAAGCTTAGCTGTGAATTTGCTTTGCAGTGGGTTAGGTACGGTAATGGTATATACCACAGTTTTGAAGTCCCTGCTGTCAAATCAGAAATTCAGAGAAAGCTGAAGGCAACTCCTTGGAATACAGCTGTGAGGACAGAAATAATGCAAAATGTGCAAGTGGAAATAAAATTCATAGTTCATCTTAGACACACTCAGCATGTTAATGCCTCAACTGTTCTGTTCATTTGCTACCTGTTTTCAGGGCTCGGAGGCATACACTATCAAGGCATAACCCAATGTAATTTAACCTGAAGTCTTCAAATGTTACATTTGCTGCAGAACTGTTCTTGAGAAAACACTTCTCTGAAATTTCTAATTATTTAGAAATCTTAGCTGTGAACTTTGCTCTTTGGCATCAGGTTTATAAACCATTTCAGACACATCCGTTGTGAATCATGAGAACAGAGACTTTAGAGGAGTTAAAAATCTGTAATTTCCACCTCCTAGAAACCAGCCATTCCCAACTACAGTTCTGGCAATCAGCCACTGACATGAGGCTCTCAAGATACACAGCAATGATATAGGCACAAAGAGGGGGAGATGTTCAACTGACTGTTTGCATGGTAAGGAACAAGTCCAAACTAAAGACAAAATGCACAAGAAATGCCACAACATGGAGACAGTGTGGGCAGAAACTAAGTGCCTAATTATCCTCCTGCAATGCATTTCAACACAACTGCTTGAGTATTTTCATTTGAACCAATTAAACCTGAAAGAAAACATTTTTGCTTAAATCAGTATAAGAAATCAATGTTAGAATCAATGTAAGAATATACAAAATCAATCATATAAAATCAAACACTTAAATCAATGTAAGAATATTAAAAGGTGGTTTCCCTAAAATATTTTGTTGATCAAAAATAATTAGCTTTCAACAAAGCACTGAGAGAAGTATTTGAGTATTTTCTCTTAATCTATGTCCAGACTTAACTGAGATGCCCTTTCCTCTTACCTTGCTGCAGTATGTTCTTTGAACAGTAAATTTAAATTAGCTATTAGGAAGAATAATATCACTATGAGGGTAGTGAGGACTTGGCACAGGTTGCCCAAAGAAGGGTGGGCTCAAGGCCAGTTGGATGGGGCTTTGAGCAACCTGGTCTAGTGGAAGGTGTCCCTGCCCATGGCAGGTGGGTTGAAACTAGATGCTAGAATTATCCTTGTAATTCAAACTATGAATACCATGAAGTCTGTCCATAGCAATGAACTTCCCTGACATTGGATGGAAATGTAAATACTGATATAAAATCCAGACACTGATAAACAGAGAGCAATAAATCAAAGCTGTTCTTCAAATTCTAACTTTGGTGACAAAACAGAAAGCCCCTGAAAATGGCTTCTTGAACTTGTTCCTGCATAGCTCCCACTGCTGTGAGGCTGCAGACTGTCACATATGTTTTAAGCAAGAGAACGCCACCAAAACAGAAAAGACCATGGGACATCAAACAACTAGGGAGGCTTGCTGCTGGAAGCCTACCTGTTTTATTAGAGAGTCGGAAGGACACCATCTTGTCAGGGATGCTGCAGACATTCCTCACTGAGGCGATGCAGCTGTAGTTTGCGTAGTCCTGAGGTCGGAGGTTCTTCAGCTTCAGGATCTTTGTTTCTCCCTGGGCATGCAAGAGTGAGCATTAGGAAGGGACTAAGGCAGAGGAGCAAGCAGGGATACAGGGAACACCAAGACTAGCTTTCAAAAGGCAAGAGGAAGATTCAGAGGTGGTTAATTAGAAGCAGATGTTGAAGTGGTCCAGAAAACGTATTTTATTTAATTATCTAAAAGAATGGTATCTGGCATAACCTAAAACTGTAGCTCCATTTATATATTAAAGGCAAAAGAAGATCAGCAAAGGGGAAATAGGTGTGACGAGTCTTTTATGTCACAGCATTATTCAGGATAACATTTCTTAAGGTACAATCTGCATGATGAAAAAAATCACGAGGTACAGAAATCCTGCTGTTTGCCTTTGAAAATAAGTTGCTGATGGATTTTATTTTTAGCCAGCAGTGTAAATGATGGAGCAGGGACCTGTATGGGATATGTAATGAAAGAGTTCCTTCAGACACAATCAGAAGAGAACTGGAAAATATGACATTTTCCAGTACTATGTGAAATGGGCATCTCAGAACCAGAAAGTCAGGTAAAAAGTAAGCTGCTGAAAAATGCATGCAAAATCTTACAGCACTATCTGCAACAGGAGTTAAGAAAAAGGCAGAAGGAGTGTTAAATACAAAACCCTGAGCACACAGAGATGTCACGGGCAGAGCAGGCAGAAAGAATGCATGGGAAACACAGCAAAGCACAACAGGGTGTCAGGTATGGGGACGCAACAGCATGGAGGGCTGTGAAAACATCTAATAAATCTACATGTACCAATACTTGCATGTTATTGATTCTAGCATTAAAATAACAAAACTTCTTAGGCTTTCAATCTCATCCTCCAGCTGCCCCTTTTTAAGTCTATGCCTGTGTTTATACTGATAAGCTTAAAATGTGTTATGGTAAGACAAGGTTAAGGCACAACCCTGTCCCAGGGAGACACTCTGAATGGGCTCACAAAGCATCAAAAGGGCAAGCTTTCAAAAATTATCATTGTCATTGGTTCTGTTAAAACTGAACAACTTTTCATACTACCACATCTTGAGCAACGTATTGAAATGTTTTCACAATTTGAAATTTTGAACAGTTCAAATCTTTTGCACAGTATCACAGGCACCAACTGCCTGGGCCTACATAAGTACAAATCTAAAAGCTAGTGAAAATGCATATATAGAACTAGCAAAAAAACCCAATACAATAGAAGAGAAAATATTAGCCAGACAAGAAAAGAAACAGTAGCTGAAATCAAGCTTGGCAGTTGTTTGGAGCATGGGAACTGAAGTGATTTGTATATATAAATAAGTCCCACAGAAATAATGAGATTAAAGTTAAGCAGATGCTGATTTAGTGTTTGCCTTTGAAAGGCTGCTCCTAAGGACAGAGATCCTGCTTTAAAAAGAGTTTTATCTGGGCTAGAAAAGGGCCCAATCCAGGTTAGCAGAAATGCAGCTACCAAAGTCATTGAGTTCTGGAAAGACAAGGCAGCTACACCCCCTCAATTCAATCCTCAGCTCTACATTCCAAGTTGAACTTGTGGGTTGAGCTCACAATGGCATTCTGGATCATGTCCTCAGATTGCAGAGATATATAAAAATGTATATATTTTCCTCCCTGGCTTGGATAATTAGTCTAATTATGCCTAATTGCATAATTATTGTAAATACAGCAAATTTAATCTTGTAGTCAGGCTGTGCAATTACAATGTGCAATGAGGATGATGCAGACTCTTAGGAAAAAATTCAGCACCAAGATTTTGGGTTTGAAAAATTCCGTATTTAAAACACTCCTGCAGATGAGAATGTTTGTGTTTGTTCAGTTTCTTTCCCCGCAGCAGCTAAAATAAGGAGCTGATGTTACCTGATTCATTAAAAAAATCTGCCCAGAGTTGAAGAATTTACTCGTATATGCCTAGTTTCCTACGTGTCTTCCATGGGCAAGAAAAACTAGGATTTTTGGGGGTAAGTTCCTGAAAAAAAAAACAGTTGTGCTATGATTTGTTTCCCTTTACATTCCATATGATTTTCAGATTAATAATCCACCTTCAAAGCACTCAACAAAAAAAAAAAAGCCATCTAAATACATATCTCATGATGTTCTGAAGTCAAGTCCCCTCTATCCCTCTTCACAGCAGCTCTATTTGTTACCTTATCATAAGCTGAACGAATTATGTAGAAATATGCAGTAGAACATTTATGACTCTTGAACTTTTAATTACATCTTCTCCTCTTATAAACATGTATCAGATCTCCTAGGCACACAGACAAAATGCACTAATTCAAACTGACCTCCAAAAAATGTAAAAAAGTTATGGATAAGCTTTCAATCATCAACACAACAATATGATTTACTTGTTAATTCAGCCCAGACAGAGGTTCTAGGAAAAATATTCCTAGTAACCTAGAAATATATTTTTTAGATTGAATCTAATTTCATGTGACATATTTTATTAGTTATGGTCTTATTACATGATAGGGGAGCATTCCCATATTGAAATATAAAACAAAAACTTCCATGTCAAGAGTCTCTCACCTTTAATTAAAACATTAAAAAAAAAAACATTCACTTTTTCACACTTGAGTCCAAGGAAACAAGCTGTAGATTTGTTAAACCAGATCCATACATGTTACATTAAAAATAATCTCATCACATTTAGTAGACCAATAATATGACTATGTAATCTAATTCACATCTCTGCAAGGTTCCAGGCTACACGTTTCTCAGTGAAATACCAAGCCACTGTAGCAATATAAAGCTGTCAAGTACAATAAAAAGAAAAAATGAACGTGCTCTCAAATCATTAGCTGAAGATTATTTATGAAAGTTGCAGGTTGCTTTCTCCTATCAGAACCAAATTACCAGGCAGTTTTCACCTCCGTCTTTATTTGTTATTGCTTGAGATTTTCCAAAACATGTTTTTTTTGCCTTCTTCCTTTCTTATTTTTTTGAGGTTTTTTCTCTTTTCAAACACCATCACACACTTTTGTCAACAGACAACAGGATATGCTACCTTTTCATTCCAAGACTGTGCAAATGCGCTAACAATAGATTAATCTGATCTAATCTGACACACTCTTTTGATGGCCTAGTCTGCCTACACAAATGTGAGCGAGAGCGGGAAGTATTAAAAAAGCATTTCTTCCCTTTTTCGTCACCTGATCTTTTAAGTCTATAATTCTGGAACAAAAACTTATATTCAAAGAATCAAGGAATCAACCAGGTTAGAAAAGAAGGGAAAGGCAGAATAAAAACAAACAAACCACACAAACAACTGCCCAGACAAAAAAACCCAAAACCAAAACCACAGGGAGCTGCCATAGAGTTTAGCCTTCTTGAAAAGCTTTTCAGGCTGTAACATCCATGCAGAATCACTTTGCATTGTACTGGAAAAGCTTAGGAAATAGCAATCAAATCAGATGTTTGGGCTTGCAGCACCCAAGGAAAATGACTTCAAAGGGCTCCTGCAGGTATCACTCATCATGTATCTTCCCATAATTTCCTATTTCATAATTTTACAAAAAAATACAATATATATTTTATATTAGGATGTCTTACAATAACATCCGGGTGCATCTGTGCTAGGGTGTAGTTATCTGGAGAGCACGCCCACTTATTCCCAGGCACAGCCCAGCTGGGGTGTAGTTATCTGGAGAGCACACCCACTTATTCCCAGGCACAGCCCAGCAGGGATGTACAGGCAGATCCACCAAAGAATCTGGTGCAAGTAGCCTAAAGAAAGAAAAAACCCTGTGCTTTCATTTTTACCTGGGTAAAGAAGGGCTCATAGATCTCCACTCCTTTATCAGACCCTTGCAGCAGTACCTCTTGGCCACGCCGCCAGCTGTACCGAACGGGTGGATTGGAGTTGGCAACACACCTGAGAAACACTGTTCTCTCATAGTAAAACTGTTCTTTTGCTTCCCCAATGCTCTGGTGGACTGTTACTATTGGATCATCCAAATCTGGAAAGACAGAAAGAACAACCAAGATAAAGTCAGGCTTCAGTGGACTCTACAATGTTTCTTCAAGGGGAAGTGCATGCATCTCATTGTATATAAGACAACACCAAAATGAAGACAATACAGCTCTCTAAAAGACACATAGATTTTCAGACTTCTGAAGCAAAACTCAGTTTTAGAGATTTTTTTTTTTTTTTGTCTGCACAGCACCTACCACAACTTGGTTTTCATTTTTGACTCAGGCTTTTGTACATAACAATATTCATTATATCATATATGATAATGTAAATCATATTTCTGTTGTGTTTCCACTAATACTTAGGTTTCATCCGGTTTTCATCTTTACTACTTGTTTCTTATGTATGATTTTAATTTAAATGTCTCTTAGACAAAATAGTTTATAAAGCTTTGGAAATAAATAGACTAATTTGCATACTAATGTAGGATCCAGTAGAACATAGGCCATGAGCATGCAGCTGTTTTCCTTTAAAGAAGCAATTCAATACAGCAATTTACTGCATGCTCCTTTCTTTTAGTTACATGCATTTAATGCCAAGCAGGTAAATTCATCACAGGCTTTAGAACACACTTCTCTTGATTAAAATACAGGTATCATATAATTACTCCCACTGCATAAACTCAAAGAAAATTAGATCCCCACAACAAAATTCATTCATCTTGTGTATGGAAGAAATAACGATAGCCCCTTGTAATATCAGTACACCTAATTAATTAATTTGGGCTTTATTCCATCAGGAACACCCTGTTCACAGAGTGTTACTATTGTTTATTATGAGCTTTCTCTGAAGGTACAAATACACTGAAGAAAGAAAAAATAAATAAAAAGGAAATGGGTATTTTTGCTAAGCACTAGTTATAAACATTCAACCTCCAAACAGCATGGTAAGCAAGTCTCAGGCAAGCTTTAGGGAGAAGTTACACTGCCCAGAGGGCTCGCAGCCAAGGGAAAGTTGCTTCTTGAAGTCTAGCCCCTATGTTTCAATTGTACATCCAGCAGTTACAGCACATGCAGTAGTACTACTACCGACAGAGAATAGGAACAATTTGCCTAATTACACTTCTACTGATCTGGTCTGCAAGCACACAGCAACACATCCCCATGGGCAACTCAGCCTTCACTGAATTTCAGAACCTTATCAGCAGTGCTTCTTCTTAAAATAAAATATAAATAATGCTTTAAGTAGTGCTTAATTAATTGCTCATCCACAAATCTAACCCCATTTTTGCAGAGTCTCATGTGACTAACTACTCAAATTCATCATGTTTTTTTTGAGGCCACGATTCAGTGAAATGCAGAGCTAAGTGCTCAAAGCTTAGTGTGGTCAGCAGCATCAAAGAGAATGTGGCTATGCAGAAAGGCACCTGCACAAAGGTCCCTTTTCAAAGGTGTTGAAAACAAGGACAGTTGTTCTGGGGGATTCATCACATGTGTTTTGATCCTATGTCTTTTCCCCAAGTAACACTCAAACTCCAGTGTATTGTCTGAGATGGACCATCACTGTAGCAGTTCTTTAAAAATTCAGGGGTTTGGCAGTTTGAAAAAGTAGAGGTGAGGCAGAGTCAGGCACACAGAAACCCAATGTTAACAAACGTAATAGATTAGCATGTTTCAAACGTCCACACTGTAAAGCAGCTTGCATTTAAAATTATTCTTTAGATGCTTATTTTCATTTGCATAACAAGAGCAAAGCTTGAGAGTCTCTTGATTAATTAGAAACAAAACATGTTCCAAAATGTGGAATAATTCAAGCAATAATACCTTGTAATGGTGCATGGATTTTAAGTAAATGCTACCTTCATTCTACTCTACAAAACATTTAATTTAATATCACAGAAACAAATTATGGAACTGTTGCTCCAAATTAGGATGGCATTTTCTAATGAGATTTCATTTTTGTTTTAAAGGTTATTTTAAATCACTGTAGTATATAAAAATGGATGAGATTGCTATAATGTTATTTCTTCTACTTATGCACTAGAAAAAAAAAAAAAAAAA
>NDXB01021733.1:46799-58333 GCA_002631895.1 Agapornis roseicollis | reverse complement strand
TTGAACATCATTTATGATAGACAGGAAAAAAAAACCCAAAATGTTCAGACAGAAAGGGGGGAGGGGAAAAGTAAAAAAACAAAAGGAAAAAAAAAAAAGTAAAAAAAAAAAAAAAAAAAACCAAATAAAAGAGAACATAGTAATATACAAAAAAAAAAAATAACAACTCAATAATACACAAAAAATAACCAAAAAAATAACAACTCAAAATGAACCAATGGTGTCAACACAATCTTTGCACAAACCCAGCAGCAGTTTAAGGCAGAGAATTGAGTAGCACAAGAAAACTCGTTCCTGCCCCTCTTGCTGATCCTATGGTGGGAACAGCAATTCCTAGAGAAGGGAGAAATTAGGGAGCTCAAAAAGGTAGTTTCAATTAATGTCTCCATATGTGCTAGAGATATGATTTGTTATCATCCAAGGGAGCATCATCCCTACAAAAGCTGAAGTGAGACAGAAGTTTCACCATGATTTTAAGGTTTGGTATTAACTTCAGGACAATAATTGAAATTAATGCCTGTTACTTTAGTTTCAGTAGTGCAGGATTTAAAAAACAAAACAACAACAACAAAAAAAAACACCACAAAAAAACCCAAACCAAACCAAACAAAACCAAAACAAAAAAAGAAAAAAAAAAAAAAGGATTGAGGTTTGAGTGGACAGTAAGCATTTCTAATGCTGTCTGAAGTTCAATTCCTGCTACAGCAATGAAGTTCATAGAGTACATTTAACCCTCTGACCTTCCTTACCCTAAAGAAGGAATTGTTTCACTGCATTCCCATTATTATATGTGCTGCTCACATCTAGCTGTTTACCAGCTTGTGACTACATGTGCATTACTCAGATCAAGAGTTACAAAACATGCATGGCTCTGTTATGCTCTTTCCTCTTTCCTTTGCACATTCTCTGCCTGCCAGAAGGTGATGTAGTACATTGCAGCTCAGATGGTAGGATTTTATGGAGGATGATACAGCACCATTAAAGGCATATTAAAAAATATCCTCTTGGCTCCAAAACTGTGTTGTGCCTCACTCAATAAATTACAAGTGACAGGTCTTTCACTTTACTAATGGGCCTGTTGTGTGAGACTGTGTGCTGTTGCTTCACTGCCCCTGTGAAATTCAGTTTATAGTGTTTGTGTTGTTGCTGCTTTTGGAGTTGCAGTAGGATTACTGATAGTACAGTTAACCATCTTCATTTATAACTGTCACAGGATAAAATTACATCAAAATGACTGAAGTGTCCTTAATTTTTTATGAACCTCTCAAAGATAGCATCACAATGACAGGTGATGACTTGCTTACTGTGTTTTGCATTAAGATCTCAGATTTATGTGAAAAAGACATGAAATCTTCTATCAGGATGACAGTGATCTAAGTGCTTCCCCTTTGCTTCAGCAGATATTCCATCTCACTCAGGCATTAGTTCTGAACAGAAACTGAGAACCAAAACTACATGAGATATAAGTGACCATTAAATAGAGAATTGAAAATCTTATTTTCTATACTTTCTTACTTACTGTGAAGATATTACAATTGTGGTTTAGGTTCAAAGGAAGTTAAAATGGAAAACAAATAGTAATAAAAATTGTTATGCATACTGTGCTTCTAGAGTGCTAAAACTAGACAGCTATTTCCTATTACTGATTTTTTTTTAACACCTCCTTTTGTATGATCTACCTCTGTACTGGGAAACATATTCCCCTGTAACACATTTTTCTGGCAGGCATACAATCATAAAAAGATGACACCTGAAATCAAGATGTACTTTTCCACTTAAAACTCTGAAGAGCCAGTGTTTAATCATCTTTTTTTTATGCTTTATTTTTAGTTTTATGTGATTTTAACTGTCACTGATGTTTGTTCTCCCTTTCATGTCTGCAAAAAAAAAGCACCCAGTAGACAACATGCTTTCTTGAAAAAAAGACACTTAAAATTACTAAGTTATAATTTTTTTTTTTTTTTTTTTTTTTTTGAGAAGCTAAATCTTTTTTCTTTAGCAGAAGTCACAAGAATATCTGAGAACAAAGGAAAGTTGTTTCAATGCATTCACTGGTTGTACAGTGTTCTGCACACCATCAAAGATGTCCAAACCAGTTATGCTTAGAAAGTGTGTTAAAACATCACTCAAAACCACACAGGCACACCCCTGTTATATAGGCTGCTTTCCATTGAATCAGAAACTGAGGTACTGGTATAAAAAGGAAACATTTTGAAATGCCATACTATTGGGAAGTTGATCCAGTAGCATCTCTGATGTTATTGAGTAGTAGTTTCATGCTCTGTCCTTAAAGAGTGTCATTCCTGTTAGTCATGACTGTACTCCACTAGCAGATCATATTCATGCTCAAAACTGCACTAAGATTTGGCACACAGTTGCCAAGATAAATTGAAGAGACAACTACCCACACACTGCCTATCTAGGTCTCTTATGAATGTTAAGGCAAGATCTACTTAAATTCATGTTTATTTTTATCTACGTGCATCCTAACCTCTGTAAGGTCTTACCAGAAATCTTTTAAAGAAGATAAAATATCTCAGACATTTTTATCCTCTACTTCCTGAAAAAAACAAAAAACCCAAAAAAAAACAAAAAACAAAAAAAATCCACCAAAAAACCCCACACCAAAAAACCAAATAATGGCCTACTTGTGAAGGGACACTGCTGTCCTTTTTAGCTTTGATACTCGATGATCTATGTGACCCCTTGCTTATCTCTCTTTAGCAAGGGCCAAAAGGGGGAGAATAAGATTGCCTGTATTGACCTCCAAATGCTCATAACACTTTGCAACACTCAGCACGACTGAATATCATGCTTCAGGGCTTCAGCCAGATGTTAGAGAGGTCAGGAACAAATGCTATTCTGCAGTTCACTGTATTCGGACAGGCATTCCCACAGACCATCAGAGACTAGCCACAGGTTCAAAGCAGATAAGAGATAAAGTGACCCACTGTTCAGAAACTGCAATAGGAATCTGCCTTTGAGATACCTGACTGGTATGTGACCCATTCACATGATCAAGGCATTACCGATAACCAGACTGTTCAAATACAAAAAGACTTTCCCTGTGTTAGATGACCAAGGGCCTTTGGTTTGTTTCCTTATTCTCCCTTCCAGTACAGAACACGGGTTTTCCCTAAGGCTACTGGCATATATTTTATACAATATGGAAAATATAGACTAAGATGCTTACCAATACATTTGTCTCTGTTGTTTACTACCTATGGTATGCAGTCTCTCTAGGAATAAAATATTTTCATTCCTCTCTCTGGGAAAACGCACTGTCTGTGATATACAGGAGGTTGCCAGAATAGGTTACCTAGAGGCCCCCCCAGCCTTACTATGAAGCTTTAATATTTCTGAAGGGGCTGATTGGAAAGATTTTTGGCTATCATTGCAGAAAATGAAATATTTAACTACTATGATCTTCTGATGTTTCCTTTATCAGGACCATGTAGAGTTTCACTTTCCTCTCAGGGAATGCAACAAGTGGTAGGAAAAAGACCCAGCAGGTGAACAAGAGAGAGCCACTAGGATGGGAGGTTTGGTAACCGTAGCGTGAACCTGGTGGAAACATCCAGGTCTGCACCTCCAGCATGAGATACTTCAAGGAATGAATTTCCATGGAAGGATTTCCATGGGTGTCCCTGCCTATGGCAGGGAGGCTGGAACTAGATGATCTTAAGGTCCTTTCCAACCGTAACTATTCTATGATTCTATGTATAAGTATACATACATGTACATGCACATGGATCCGTGTATACATTGATACACAGTTGTACGCTCGCATGCAGTAACATATAAATGTAACTAAACAGCATATACAACAAATTTTTTTTTGTTTTTGTTTTAATGAATTGGTTTTCTTGTTACTGGACCAGCTTAAACCAAAGGCAAAACATGAAATAAATTGCCTGTGGGTGTGTTCTCAAACAGCTCTCTGTGCTGGACAGGAGGGTGAGACTATGAATCATCCACTGGTCATCCACTCATACTGAAACAATAGCAGACAGTCTGAGAACAGCGTCCGGCATCATTGCTAGAGTTCAGGAACTGTGTTCCTATCACATGTCTCAGTTTTAAGAGGTTTAAAAAAATGGCATTAAGTGCACTTGCTTTAGGCCAAATTTGGGGCTGAAAGGAACCAATTCAGGAGGAAACATGCTGAACAAATTAACTCTCTTCCAGTATTTTACTTAACCATTTTAATTAATGTGAACATTGAAAAGTGAAAAGTCAGCTAGTTAGGATTGTTTATTCTGAGCTTGCAACTTAATGGGAAGGGTCAATTACAGAGCCATAAGCAAGAAAATACGTGCATGTGTGAATAATGTGAAACTATTAAGTGGTCCCTTCATAGAATCATCACTGAATATCTTTTGATTTATATTTTGGATGAAACTTGGTAACTGATTTGTCCAAACCATTTCCTTGCTCAGGAGGTAAAAACCTCTAGATTTTTACCAAGCTTGTGTGCAGCCTGCTCTACAGAATAAAAAGTTGAGAGGATTGATAAACCAGATCTTTCAAAGACAACAAAAAGGAATGAGTCATTTGCACAAAGAAAGCATAGAAGAGGGAGAATGAAAACAGGTCACAATACAATCCCAGACCATTGTCTGTGGAACTATAAACTGATTTTTCTGTTGGCACTCTAAATATCCACAAACCTATTACTTGTAGCATGTTCAGAAAGATTCAGATTTCACACTGAATACATCAGAGGAATGCATCTTCTCTTTGTTATTTTCAGACTTTTATTCCTTGTATTTATAAGTATATGTAACACCAGAGTTCAAGTTTCAAGCCTTTGTCTGCAAGACAGAATTCACCAGTTAACAGCACTTTTTACATATGTATTTCCAGGATCAGGTCCTTCTTAATGGTTATTGATGCTTTCAGTCAACAATAACACTTGCAGATAAGAAATTATAAAAGCAATGTACAACAAAATTAATGAGTTACATACAAAATTTATATAGTCACCGTGACAATTACTGAGATTGTTAATGTGAAGTTTCCATATCACTGCATACAACACTATTCTTTATTACATCTTGAGAAATATATTTAAAGTCACTTTGTAAAATATTACATAACAAGAAAATCCTTTTAGCCCTTGTTTGCAATCTACACTTCACTTAGACATTTTAAAATCACCAAAGCCATCCACAGAGAGGGATTTAAAAATCATTACTTCAGAATACTTGTTTAATAGAAAGTGATGGCTTAAATGTTACAATATGTTCCTTGAATATCTTCACATTAAATGGTAATTGAACAAAAAGCTGCCTGGCCTTCTTCAAGGGCAAGTCCCACAAAGCTCCTCATTATCGTAATTTCCAATTTGGAAGCCAAACTAAATAACAAGAAGTAATTTGCCAAATAGAACTTCCTGCTCTTTTTCCCTTTATTCCTTAAACACCATTCAGGGGCTGAACCAGTCAAACACTTTTAGCTTCAAAACGGCAACTGAAAGAATTTAATTTGTGTCTCTCCACGGTGAACTTGTCAAGAGGCAGCAGTGATGCATACCATGTCCCAACAAAACGGTTGCCCTTAAATACACAGAGAGTTCTCCATGCACTTGCTCTGCTTAAGGTTTCTTTTTCCTCATTTCCTTCATTTTGCTTCCCTTAAAATAGAGACACACACCTTTCCAAAATTTAAGACTTCTCATCAATGGCTTCTGACACATGGAAATGTCCCACAGACATTTTTCTTTTGTGTTTTAAGAACCTTTTAGAAAGTAAGAGCCACAGAATGGTAAAAAAAAAACAACACAAGAGTGCTCAGAAAAAACAAGCTTCCATTCAGCCAATGAAAGCCACAGAGCCTAGATCACTCCGGAGATATTTACAGCTTCAAAACCAAGATCACATATGGATTCTGCTATGTGCTGTCCTGAGAATTCAAATCCTGGCAAAAAAATAATTACATGTTTTTTCTTCTTTGAAGCTCATCTGAAATGCATACATTCAAGGACAAGTACAGGTGTACAGATGAAAGGTACAGTATAACAGTGATGCTCAGATCTAAGACAAAGACTTAGAGTACACTACGGTCCCACCACACAGGGATTCAGCATTCCTGCAAGTCTTTCAAATTGGGATGTTGCTGTTTGTTTTTTTCTGACCCAAGTGGTCAGTGAGCTCACATGCCCTAATAGTAAAGGAGGCAGAAGGAGATAGATGGAAATGGAAAATGTTTT
Source organism: Agapornis roseicollis (assembly GCA_002631895.1). Lineage (NCBI taxonomy): Eukaryota > Metazoa > Chordata > Aves > Psittaciformes > Psittacidae > Agapornis > Agapornis roseicollis. The sequence goes on along the minus strand of NDXB01021733.1, from coordinate 52,122 downwards.
AACAGACTTAAGCTTGAAACTGTCACATATAGTATTTCTTCTTATAGACAATGCAGAAAAAAATACAGGAGGACACATGTATATATAGTATGTTTCCTGATTAAAAAGGTCTATGAGGAATGATAACAAATGCAAACCTAAGGGACCCATGTAACTCTGAATACACAGCAGCCATTGTGACTTACACTGATATATCCAAGGCAGGTTTAAATTAGACAGCATGAAGGAATTGATTGCGCAGTGTGGGCAAAAAAAATTATATGGGAAGTTTGAACCCAAGTTCTTTGAGTCAAAGACTTCAAATTCAACTCAGGTATGTACCTGAGCAAGGTACATGCTTCTTATGTTCTTAAGTATCAGCAAACTGCTGTTGAGAAGCTTTCTTGGTCCACACAAATTAGAAAAGACAAAAGGAACAAGTGAGAGAGAATAAACACCTCCACATACTGTTAAACTTAGCATGCCTTAGTAGCCCTATATCTTGATCATTTCAGCATTAAAGTCTTCTCCAGCATGGGAACTGCTGTTTTCTAGGTACATGCATCTTGTCTGACCAAACAAATTTTCTGGTTTTTAACACTGAGCATAAAGCTCAGTACTTTTGCTGCACAGTTCAGCTAACACCTTTTTTCCCTCTTTAACCCTCAGAGTACAGCAGGCATGTGGGTAACAAACTATTGCCTAGCAATCAGACCTAACATATAAGTCTTTGCTATATACAGTGAAACCTGAAATAGAGATCCTGTGAGCCACTAGGGAAAAGGGTTTGTAATAAAGCACTACAGCAATTAAAAAAAAAATAAAATTGCATCTTTGTCAGTCAAATTCTACATCCAGCAGGCTGGGAAGAAAAGGAAGAAAAAGCAAAACAGAAGCCAAGTATGAACAAGATCATTCAACTGGTCTACAAGATGATAAAATATCATGAAATCATACCCATTAAATTATATTATGTATATATATTATAAGCTGCAATCTTGATTATATATGGATTCTGGAGGGAAAGATGAAATATAGCCTCTGGTCATCTCGAACTAGAGCCCAATATGAAAAAGTGTGAAAAACAAAGGTTCATTCATAAACCATCAAGATAATATAACGATATATTTCAAGATCAATCTTGCTGTGAGTACTTTGAGAATTGGCTTACCCCAGTGCGGTTCTAATACCAAAAATAATAAAATAAAAATTGTTAGGCTTCTTGAATTTCAGAAGCCCTTGGCAGTTCTCCTCAACTCAATAATCAACTAATACCTCTTAAAGGTTCTTCTGAGACAACTAAAAATCCCATTTTCTCAGTACTCAAGGAATTATGACCCAGTCTTTAAGAATGGGCAAGACCCAGGAATGAATCTATGAAACAGTACTTTGTTTTACAAGAAGAAAAAATATACGTACTTGAAGAAACATCTTTGTAACTTTCTGATTTATTTTAACAGCATGCATCAGAAATAGTTTAGTTCAAAACCAGAATGATAGGGAAATGAAATTAAATGCCAAAACAAAAAAAATATATATAACTTCTGTAAGTCTACGCTAAACCTCCAAGGAGCAATCTTTGCAATATGTTAAAGTCACAGAAAATATATAAATGCTTATATTAATATTCACCTGAAGCAATATACCATTATGCAGTCTATATTACTATTACCTAGAGATCTCAAAGCACATTATCAACTATGGCAATATCCAAGTTCCATATGACATAGGCATTACTACATCAATTTTAAGAATAGGTAAAATGATGGCACTGATACTGATTTTTCTATTTCCTTTCTAAAGAAGAGTAATTAAATATGGTCTCATGTTACAAAAATAAGTGTTTGCCAAGCAGCACATCAAGGGCAGCAGCAGACAAAGTCCCTTAAACCTCATTACTAGATTGGAAATGACAAAAAAGAACTCAGTAATGGCTATTTTTTAAGCTGCATGCTGTTCACCTTCTTAAGAGGTATCATTAATTTCACATTTAAACTACTTTACTGTCACATAATCCTGCATCTTTCAAACTACTTTTCCATTATGAATATCAGGCAGCATCCAAAGCAGTTCATAGCAACTTGCTCATCAAATAAATCAGTTTTGAATTCTGTCAGGCTGTAAATTTTTTCTTACCTATAGAAACAGGCAAGTTTTTTAAAAAGCAAACACATCTTAAACTTCCATTCCTACAACATATTTTTTATGGTCAACCATGACTTAGACACAAAACATGCAAATATTTGACGCCCAAATCAGTACTCCTCCAGCTCTCTCTACCCAATTGCAAGCATGACAAGAATACTCAAGACACTATTTTTCTGACTCGTGCCTGCAGTTCATTTGGCAATTGTAAATACATAGTAATAATCTGGGCCCACAAGAGGGCTATGAGACCAATTAAGAGCACATTCAAAATACTGTAGCAATAAAGTTATAAAATTAAACAAACATTAGAACACCATGCTATCAAATGTGAACTGCTTTACACCGCCAAGGGGCAAGGTCATGTATTCTCACAGTCTGCGCTAAACCCTGAGCCAGTCTGACCCTCATCCCATGCTTGGGCAAAAAGAAGGAATCCAAAGAAGAATGTGGCCACCAATGCACTGCCTTCCCTTTGTCTTTGGGTAGTCCATATGCACTGGTCTTCACTTCTGGGGATGGTGCACACCAGGAAAACTCATGAGAGGAAATGGGAGGAAGCAGGTTGCTACAAAACAGCCCTTCATGACTATTGTGCATTCCTGGTATCAAGGCTATTTCTGAAGTATGTTACATGGAGAAAATTACTTACAAACACAAAGGCTCTGTCCCACTAGTATAGCCTTTTAGTTTTTACACAGAATATATAGCCCACTATAATATTTTACGATATCAATTAAAAAGGTTCTCTGGAAAACTCATAATATGGTGCATAAACACTAAAAATACATAGCAATACATTTACATATGGAGTAATATTCACTCTTCTCCATCCTTTACTGTGTCAAATGATTTAGTGGTCCAATTCCCCAACACCTGTCAGCCTCACAAAAACCACCATCATAATTGGCAGTTTATTGGCAGCCTGAGCATGGATACCAATGACTGGCATAAGGAATGAATTGCCCTCAGAGTCCTGGAAAGCACCGTTCTGCAATGGGGCTGAGACAGATTGGCAGGACCTGCATTCATTCAATCTGTTCTACCAATGAATATTCCTATTCCATAAAAGCTATTAAGCAAATACAGAAATACAGTTCTGCACAAGGAATCACACATGAACAAAGTAAACAGCTGTTGACTTCCATAAACTTCAGCACATGTGTCCAGGTCCTATCCTAGCTCATTTTAATTCAATTTCAGCAAAGCCAAAGGCATGCTATATGAACAGATAGCAGGAGATGTCCAAAAGGGCACCCAACTTCGTTATATTCACACCTGATCAGAAAACCACAGCCTGTTAAGTCCCAGTGTCTGTCCCACTTTGCACAGCAAAACTAGAACTGCCACTGTCTCCTTATGCTCATGTAGCTCCTATATCTTCATCAATCCAATTTAATATAAAGACAATGACAAGCTGATGAGATAGGATCTTTGGGATATTTACTTTAGGAACCATGGAAAGCAGATGCTTTGCTGTTACTACAGCCGTTCAAATATAAATATTGACAGGTACTATATTAGAGCACCTATGACTCGAGAACAATTTCTGCAGGTGGTTAATACTGTATTTGGAGAATAGTCTTAAGTTAGAACTAAGTCATATTCAGCCCTCATTTTTAAAGTAATTAGGTTATTCAGCATTTAATTAGGAAATATTCTACAAGGTAAGCTATTTTTTTCTATATATGATGCTTTTCTCCATTTAGCATTTAAAAATAATGGTCCATGCTTTGAAGCATGTTTGTTTTATAATATGGAAAATGTTCACTATAAAGCTTAATTACCATATATGTAAAACTGGCTGCAAAATAATGACTTCTAATTAAGAAATCATTTTAATAATGAGCTTAATGGAAAATTCATTAGCCATACTGTTTATTTTGGCAACATCCTAGAGATGCTGTTCCACTGGGATAAAGGTTAAATTAGTTGGGACTCCTTGAACTTCATAGACTTCACATTATGCACTGAAGAACAAAACAAAGAATCCCTCTAGCTTCAGTAATACAGGAATTAATAACTGCAGCAAATACATACGAGAGCAGATCAAGTACCACTTTGAAATAATTGACATCCCACCACTGTTACTATTAAAATACTAAAGTACTACTTTAAAGCTCTATAATTTAGTCTATAATTTAATTCTTAAATGAAGTGTTTCCATCTCCTGCTGCACTTCCCAGTACTAGAACTGGAAAGCCAATTCTTAGAATTAGAAACAATCACAATAAAAAACATTAACTACATGCCTGCTTCAAAACTCAACATAAATAAAACTGAGTTATTTGCAACTGTTACTTCACCTAGAATATTATTTTTAATGCCCTAACATGTACAAGTGTATTTAGCTATTTCTCAATAGCTTCTCTCTGCAGAACCTATGCACTGATGGTGCCTCTATTTATGCTTATTTCGCCTACAGAAAATGAAAGATCACCCAGAAAAATGCAACATCTAGAAAGAATTATTTTGAAGCAGAAACATTTGTATTTGAAGGAATAGCCAACATGCCTCACTAGGGTCTGAAAATTTACACTGCCTCTACTGCTATAGCAAGCTGTGAATAGGCTTGAAGTAATCCTTCAGCAGTCTGGTGATGCTGCTGCTGGATATGATATTCTGCAATGTCTAGACCTTCACTTCCAAAAGCGCGTAGCCTACCTCAGCTACCTGATAACTAGTTCCATTGTGGAAAGGCAAGATGCAAGTCTGGCTTCCCACCCTCCAATGTAGGCTAACGCAGTTGTCCTCCATCAATAGGAGGAACTCCTCTAGTTGCTTGTCTCATCAGTGGCTCTGATCTAACACCTATCACTAAGGACTGAATTAACAAAGACTACTGGATACAGCTAAACAAGGAAACAGCCTCAACAGATTTTCATTTCCAATGAAAATGGAAAAAATCTAGCATTTGACCAATTTAAACAAGATTGGACATGTGCTTAAAGAACAATCCAACCTGAGAAAGAGAACACACAGAATAAACTTCTGAGGCTTTTCTGGCCTTTCCTTCCTACAATCTCCAATCAGAAACTAACACAGTGTGATGACATTTAATAAAAACCTAAGACCACAGTTTACAGTTTTTGATGATGGGCAATTCACAGTAAAATGTAGTAGTACCTGTAAAATTAAAACCTTTCAGGAAAAATTCAGTGGCAAAATTTTTTACTCAAAGTAAAAAAAAAAAAAAAAC
>NDXB01021733.1:22061-46651 GCA_002631895.1 Agapornis roseicollis | reverse complement strand
AAAAAAAAAAAAAAAAAGGGGGGGGGGGGGGGGGAGGAGGGAAGGGGAAGCTAGTAAAAATTTACACTACAAAAAGACCCTTGAAGCAATTTCTTATGTTCTGAGTCTATTGGCCTGCTGGCCTGTTTGGCTTTTTTGTTTTCTTTCAAAATGTAAGCACCGAGGCATTCTAAAAAGGCAAGGTTGCCGATACAGCATGTCTGACCTCCCCACCTAACCCTTACCCTACTGGGAAAAGCAGCACATTCCAAACCCCCATTTATCACTTATTTTAGTTGTCATAAATCACGTCCAGTGCTACAAAACAACAGGCTATAATCCAGTAAAAGATTAGAACACCAGAAATTTTATTCAGGCAAAGGTATCAATTTTAAACACACTACAACCCCTCCAAATCTGCTCATTAAAAGAGCTGATTTCAACAGCTGTAATTCATAAGTGAGGTGGCTTTGTTGCAGAGAAAAACAAAGCAGCATTTGGTAGCAAATTTTGATCCTATGTAAGCAGTGTCATAAGGGTTAACAGAATATGTTTAAACAATGCATTTTATTGACACTGTCTGCTCTACTGGACCCAGCTCTTTCATGCTGTTACTCTAGTTTTATTAACATATTCTTAAGTACTGAAAAACTGTATATAGAAAATCCAGATTTAAATTCTACTCTTGGCTCTCGTTTTCCACACCAAGAGTAACTCCACCAGTTTTCCTTTAAGTGATCTTGAAACTGCATAATAATTGAGTGCTAATTCTAGATCTATTCACCTAAGATACATTAGTCTAATGTTTTACAGTGTACCATTAGTTTTGTTCATATTACCCTAAAGCAATTATGCTTAGAATGGCAGTATAGTAGTAATAGGGGCAAAATAGGAAAAAAAGTACAAGTATTCTTCTACTATATGAGATCAAATGAAAGCATTTACGAATTTCATGGAACTATCCACTTGCCACCCCTTCTGTTCTCTGTTTCATTTTCACACTCACCCACCACCAATTTTATTAAAAAAAAAAATAAAAAAACCAACAAAACCAAAACCCATATTTTATATCATCTCACCAAATGGACAAACACACCCTTCTATTTGAGGTAAGAAAACAGTGCATAGGAAAGTAAACACAAGCATGTCTAGCAGATGCACTTTCAGAGTAAGAAATTTTACAGGGGTTACATTTAAAAGGAATTAGAAGTGCATAAAAGGAAGCATTTAGACACAGCTGTTTAGCACACTGGTTAACCTAGTGTGTAACGTGTAGGTGTCAACTGAAACAGAAAGATAAAGAAACTTTCTGAAGGGGTTTGTTTGTTCCACATAAAAGCAAAGACCTTTAAAGACCCAACTTTTCAAGTGGGCTTCCCAGGACTAAAACATGAATAAAGCTTATCTTCTTTTCCACTGACTCTTCACCTCTTACCTCACTCCTTTCACTCTGTTTCCTCCAAGGGAATGCCAAAAACTCTAGCAAACAGAAGCATAACCTGCAAATATTTAATGCAAATTTTATTCAGGAAGGCATCTTCATGCATCTGCTATCCATCTCCAAGCACCTTGAAGTTGTACTTTACCACATTCTTAAGCTAATGTGAAGTATCACAGGTTCACAGATAGCTCTAGGCATAAATGCAATTTTCTGAAACAGCATCTTTGCCAGCAATGTCACACCAATTATCATGACATACAGATGGCACCAAGTTGGCCTACAAAAGACGAAGGAATTTTGCAGTTTCCATACAATCGCAGAAGACAGAAAGAGTATAAAATTCATTATACACCCTTTTATCCAGATCCTGATCAACAAGGAAAAACGGTTCAAATGAGAGAAATTTGATATGATATTACCAGGTCACTGTACACCCATAGCTCTTGAAGCAAGAGCTAATTCTCATCACACTGCAGACACGCTAAGAAGTATGTTTGAGAAGTTAGTATAGTCATTCCTTGCCTTAACATTTTATTCCCCTAAAATATGAGGTTTTTCTACAGGGTCTGAGATTATATGTAGGTAATTCTGCATCAGTAACTGTTGTTTAGAAACACTTCAAGAGAACAATAGAGCCCTGCCTACACCACCTCCTGTATTTACATCAAAAAGAGACAAAGTGTCAATAAAATATGCAGAATGCTTCTTTTAAGGCATGTTGGCCTTGTTAGGTAAGCAAATTATTTAAGTGATCTCAAATGGTGTGGTGAAAAGACTAGGTTTAAAAACAAACCTATTTTTTATATCATAATCGTAGGTAACCTCTGAAATTCCGCTGAACTCTGATGAATCTTACAGATTGTATTTTTTAATTTTTCCAACCTTTTCTGATCCAGTTATAGGAAATAGTTTCCTGTAAGAGTAGCACACACTGCAATAGTATTAAAAGAAGTAAATCTTCTGCCAATTTCCATATAAATCATGAATCTGTAATGCTCAGATGTGTTCTTAGGTGTTGACCAGCATCTTTTTCTCCAGAAGCTGCTGTACCAGAATGTCAATAATTCAAGGATTTTTTATTCCCAAGTTCAAAGCTCTTTACTATGTCAGATTTTTGCTTTCAGTAAAGCTGAAACAGCCCTTCAATATTACACCTCTGGCTGGCACAAGATGAATATCCAGACACAATTTTCTCTTTTATGGAGAAAAGTATCAATTTAATAAGTCAGTGAGCATAAGTTACAATACATCATACATTCCACAGTCTCACCTGATATGCTGGTATTTCTCTAGCTTTTTATTCTTGAATATCATCAGTAAATTCCCAATGTGACCAACTATGACAATCATATCTATTTCACTTCACAGGCTGCTATTCTATGTACCAAATTATGAAATTATGATTGTGCAACTTCTTATATTAACATTGATTTCTGCTGACTTAAAGGTACAGGCTATGGTGGGAAAGAGTAGCCCCAGACTGCTGACAAAGTTCAACTGGCATAACAATGAGCAATCCTACTCATTGTACTGCAAACATTAGACAAGGCCTCCAAGATCAGATGTGAAAGGAAATGTGCTACCTAGAACCTATTGCCAGAGTGATATCATAAGGGTCAACACGACTACCTGTTAGCCTGTCTCTCTTACTTCTTGTGGTCAGCAGTTCTGGTTCTTGTCTTTGAGCTCTAGGGTCATTTCACACAGCAGGAAGAGAATATCCACTGTCAGGGGTGTAACTTCAGCATCCTCCTCTGTGCCCTGCTGAGCAGCTTCATAATAAACAGGGGAAAACAGCACTGAGCACTGTCTACTGCACAGGCTTAGTGCTCATTTATCTTCCCTTTTGGCATTTAAAGGGTGCTTTAAACAGACAGGAAAAAACATCATACTGCTCCTGGTGTCCTAATCAGCGGGGATGACTGACTTTTCTGACTCTATTTGTGTGCCCTCACACTGCTCTTTCCTGTATGTTCTACTTTCAGCATATACAAAGCCCAGTCTTTTCCTCCTGTCTGAAGCTCCAGACTTGACAACAAGTAGGTGTTTGAGTTTTATTCCATTTTAAAGTGGGATATAAAGCAGGGCTGCAAGCAACACTGGGGAAGATCTAAGCAATGACTCTTTCTTACAGTTGCCAGGGAATCAAAAGAAGCAGCTGCAAGTGAAAAGGAAAGAAGCAACTACGGAGTATGCAGTAGACCATCAGTAACCCACTAAGCAAAATCTGAGAGCAAATAATAATAAGCATTAGAATTGATTACTTATTATTTCAGTAACTATAAGTTAACAATCTAATGTTATTACAGTTAGACATTACTATAGAAGTTTGTCACCTCTGCAATTTGATTTTAAGGGTACAAGAGCTATACAAGATATCCTAGAAGGCAGACAAAAATGTAAGTGAAATCAATGTCACCGGGGCACCTTCACACAAACAAGGCAATTCACAGTTCAAATTTAAATGGAAATTATCATGCTAAACCAGACAAGTAACAATTTTTGCCATAGAGATCTTGATGAGTAGTTGTCAGATCCTGTTACTCTTTTAGTTTCACTTACTGGTGGAAATCAGAAATTAATGTGATTTTATTTGAGGTTGATGGGTAGAAAGTGGGATGAATATAAATCTCAGTTTCTTCTTCGTAAAAAAGGCAGAGCAGCATAGCCTGCATCGAGTGCCTCTGACATCACCAGCAAAAACATCTATCCATCTTAAAGGAAGTGACACCAGGCTCATTGCTAATCAATTCCTTTTACGTAGATGTAAGCAGACAGCACCAAGGGTCTCGGATGTGTTTAACCATAGGAATGAAAATGTGTCAGAAGTAAAAGTACGTATCTGCGATCATGCTCTTTCTATTACACATGCTGATACAAGTCAACAAAGTCAGTAGAGCCGAGGTGAGAAAGAAAACATCTGTCAGAACACAAAACTAAAGAGAGAGAATACTCTTTAGCAATTTGAAGAAATCTTAAAGATTTCAAACTGGTCAGTTTGTTTTAATCCAGGGGCTTAAAATGCTCCTAAAACTACTTTTCAAACCAAAAGGTGTCCTTGTTTCTTTTTAAGGGTTGCAGAGAATGTAACATAGCTCCTCTTGAGAGACAACAAAAATAGAACACACACTCATATAGTCTGCTTGGATCAGAACCATTAACAAAGGTGGCACTTTAGACCATGTACAATTATCTCTTTACATACTAAACTTGTATGTTCAGCTGACAGAACATCATGCATCACAGGAGGCTTTTTTATTGTGATGTTTGTGACATGGTGCTCATCCATATTATCAACAAACCTGTGAAACCCAAGCTTTACTACTCCAGCTGCCTTTTATATGCACTGCACAAGCGGTCATTGGCACAAGAAAGTATTGAGCTGGCAGTAGGCACACAGCCATATAGCCAACACTGACATACACTGAGTTTAAATAGTGCCATACCATTCCCAACACTGCAGCGCCAGTATCAAAGGCATGGACATAATTGAAATGCCATAGTCTATGTCTCTAAAGCTTCTGCATACCTCTATATAAAATTACAGTTATGTTGACAAGCCACCTGTTAGGCTGAAGAAAAACTGTGTAACATTGTGCCCTTGTGAGGCCACCTTTTACTGCATGTCCTCATGACATTTTTCCTTTTCCCCAGCACACCAGCCCTGCTGTGTGAATCACCATGTCTGTGTGTTTAGGGCCAGGCAGAGTCAGGCGATGCCTGCTACAGCCCTGCAATGGCCCTGGCTCGAGAAGCATGCTGCCTTGCTCAGCTGGGGCACACTCCCTGGTAACCTGCAGGTCCTGTCACCACGTGCCCTCCCAGAGGCACCAAATCTCAGTTTTGCTGAAATGGGGCAAAATAATGGGGGCCTGAAAGAAAAGAGGTTCCTTACTGTAATAGTGGCTCTATGGGAAAAGAAGCTTCTCATAAAATTCACAGGCCTTATGTCACATTACTGAGTCTGAGAATGGGGTGTGAGGATGGCTAAGACAAAACTGTTTAATGATCCATGCCTGTGACTAAGGATTTTGATGTTTAATTTTTCAGATTCTTATGTGTCAAAGCTTCTCTTACTGAGAGGGAGGGTGTATAGCTGTTGAAAATACTGGGGTTTAATGTTCTATAATTGCTTTTCAGTATTCTCAAATACCACTGTAGCAGTGCTCTCACAGAAGACTGGAATTCCAAAAAGTGGTCTGGGAGACAACTATCAGATGATAACTGCAACACAGGAGACAATTTCCAGGAAACTCCTTGATTTAGTTCACTGGCATTTTAAAGTTTAATAGCAATGTTGTAGAGCATAAAAAAATCCATGTGTTGATAATATGTGCTTTCTGATCTTTAGATACCTAGATTAGTCATCTTACTGTTTCCTTTTTACAAAGGTAACTCAGAGTCTCTGTCAGCCACCTTGGACACCATATCAAGTGTTCCTGCTCCCCTTATTTGCAGTTTAAGAAGAGAACGTAAGAATTATAAACTTGTTCATTTTGTACACAAATAAACTTCAGTGCCAGCTCAGAGAAATCCTTTTTAAGTGCTGCAGGGCAGTTTAATTCTACAGCAACCCAGGTTTTTGCTCCCATACAAAGACTGCCAGCTAAGCTAACAATTGTAGTAGTAGCTTTTTTGCAGTATGAACACCTGTTCACTACAAACTGAAGTAAGATAGGCTACACATTTCACATAAACCACCAGCTGTTAGATGGTACCAGGATTCAGTGACCACTGACCTGAGATAGAATTGAACTGGTGACCCAAGAGTGGAAGACTGTATATCCAATTACGAGCCCACACTTTAAAAAAAATTAACTTGCACTTTTTAATTACATTTTAATCTCAAATATCTCTGTTTTAACAAATGGCTCTCACTTCAAAGAAATGTGGGCATACCTAGGAATTTTGCTCTTTTTAAATAATGGATTTAATTTTACACACACTTGATTGCATTATAGTGTAAGAGGGTATTTGTAAATAGCTATTACCTTGACTTCCTAGCTGTCTCTCAGTGTACATGTAATAAAAATGTAAAAGTCTTATGAAGACTATGCCTAGAACAGAATGAGGCTCATAATTTCTTTGCAGTATATGAGCTGCATTACAGAAGAATGTCTTCAAGCACAACTGAGGTGTGTTCAGCAAATCCAAGGAGTTAGAGGACATGGTATCTGATAATAAGTATTAGCAGATGGCTGCTATTAAATATGCAGAACCAAAAAAGACTACTACTTTAAAGAGCTAGGAATAAGTTGACCTGGAGAGCAGAGAAACAGCTTGAGAGACATAACAGAGATGGAAGGATGGTAACATTTAAGTCCTGGAGTGCTAGTACTGTTCTCACTGTTTTGTGGTAAAAGAAACATGGTAGCTCCACTGTGTAGGATGCCTGTGTTTAGTAGAGAAGGAGGGAGAAGAGGAAAAACATGGCTAACTTTTGGGTATACTTAGATTTATCTTGGATTTATCTTTTGTGCAACCTAGGTATAACCTAAGCCTTATGCAAAATATGGCTGCACTTTAACTTTGGTAGTTCCACTGATAGAACAAAAGTACATATAGGACACTTCAAGTCTGATTTTGAGTCCATAAGCACACAGAAGTGAAAACACTTTTGTGAGCACAACTTTTTCAGGAATAAGGAAACTACAGACAGAATTCTTAGACTGTGGTAGTACAGGTTTACCAAACTTAGGGTCTTTGCAAGTAAAATGTTTCTGAATAGGTTCAAGTGTTCCACCTTGCAAGGGTGGAAGGACCACCCAATGCAACCTTCTTCAAAACCTAGGGGAAGACAAACATTTGATGTAGTGCTTTTTAGCCACTAGAACATTCAAAATTACGATGAACAAAGTGGCAACATTGTGTCATAGGTATTATGATGATGCTACAAGTGGGAAACTTCTGAACAGACAGGGCATTAAAGTACTACAGAAGCTCACTGCCAGAGAATGTGATCAGGTAGGCCTGAGAACAGTCTACAAGAGAAACAGCAGCAGAAAAGAAACTATAAGCAGCAGACTGTTATGAGGGAAAGCTATAAAACTAAAGATCACAAAATAAAGCCCAAAGGAAAAAAAAACCCACAAAACAAACATGGACCTTCCACATGCAGAAAGCAGCTCATGCACCCTAGTGTTTGAGGAATGGCCAGATTCAGTTGTTATGAAAGTTTTTCATATGCTACATAATGCACAACAGATTATGCACAGAAAAAAATTGTAGTAGTCATTGAATTAGGATATTTTGAGGATGCAAAAGTACTACCAGAGTGACTTCATGGCTGCTTGTGGAGAACAAAATGTCAGTAACTTGGATCTAAGCCGATTCAGAATTCTGATTTAGATACACCTGCAAAAGGAAATTCTGGGATTGCTCAGGGATAAAGTTTTCAGTTCACCATTAACTGCAAAGCAATGAATTAGTGTGTGGAAAAAATGAAAGCTCTTCCCCCTTCATTCTTTAAATATCCCTTTACATTTAGAGCATCCCATGAATGCTGATGACTGCCCTTAATCACAAGATTTATACTTGGATTAAAAAAAAAAAAATTCCCAATATTGATCTGTATTCTGTCTCACTTGAACATTACTCCTAAACCTGCTCTGTATCTTGAGTCAGATATAATGGCAGAAATTTGTGTATTCACCATGCAAAACCGTTAGCTTTTCTGTAAAACACAGATGAAAAATTGCTAGATATTGGATAGGAGCCTGGGTCTACCCTATCTGAATAAAACTTTCATCACAAGACTATGAACAAATCACTTTCACACACTCATTACACTGTCCTTCTGACTTGTGCAGGCTTCACTGGAGTAAAAATAGTACTAATTTGTTCTTGTCAGAGACACAAACAGATGTGAAGTGAAAGCCAGTCAGGTCACCTAATAAACTCACTGATTTATGTAAGTATCTTTAAATGGTTGTATCAGAAAGTAGAGGTAGACAATAATTCTAAAACAAGCTTGCAAGGTTATTTAAAACATTAGAATATGCCAACTGATTCAAAAGCACATAAACATATACAGACACAAATATACAAATGTGTACATACACCTTGGAAAATCTGGTTTTGTGCTCCAAAGCACCCAGTGTTACACATTGTCTGCAGTCTATTTTCCTGCAAAATTGATTTTCTCCTTGCAGAGCCCGGCAACTAAACTGCAGGAAAAAAAAGGCTTTGTAAGTTTCTCAAGGTAATGAAATGCAGCTCCTTTCTGAAAGGAAAATTCGCATTTGAAATAACAACTTGCATCATGCTGAGGCAATTCTGGGACTGGCCATGCAAATAGGAGACTGGCAGTTGGTGGCAGAGTTTGTGATGTCCACCATGGGTTGACAGCACTTCTACTTATATGTTTAACAATACACTCTTCCTCTACATAGCCAGCACAGCACATTTTACACAGGGCAGTAAAGATAGTTTTACAACACATTTCTAACACTGCTGGTGCAAGCTCCCACATTACTTTGCTCAGGATTTGACCTGACAAAACTATAAATATTTATTGAAAGTTCCATACCGAGAACATGATGATAGGCATGCATATGATACAGGAAATTAGAGATCATCTAATCAACCTTGGGAAGATGACTCAAAATCTTGAGCTTCTTTTTCCTCCCACCATATGTTTCTATCAGTCAGAAACTTAAACAAAAAACCCATGAAGTTAGGCATCTCAAATACAAGTTCATAAACAAAGAGTATTTGATATTTTTTTTTAAATACATCAATACTAATACCCTTTTTTAATACCTATTCTAGAAATCAAACATTGGAATAAAGCTAGTAAGATGAATACACCACATTTGATTATATAGATATGCTTATATATAGATATGCATGCATACGTAAAAGATATAGAAAAGTTTTTAATTATTTTATTTAAATTTTTAGGGGGTCAGATTCTCAAAACAAACTAAAACCCAAAACCGTATGCAATATGAATTGTTATGGGAATTTTCTTTCTGTACCATATTTGTACCAAATGCAAAGCAACTGCTAAACAATATGCCATTTAGAAAACTCTAGGTTCATTTCCATGACGGTGAAACTCATTTGGCTTACATTGCTGTTTCAACTTTTAAGTGCAGGCCCAGCCACCACCTGTATGTTCCTATGAGTCTAAACCTTACCCATCAGTACAAGCTTGCCACGTTTCCTATAATTAGAAGAGTGGCCATTTATTACCCCAATGTCAACTTACACACTGGGCCAGTAGGCAAGCAAGAGGAGACATGTGACCTTCCTATTGACCTGAGTGACTGTGTGATGACCTCTGTGGTCCAGCCTGCAAAGGGAAGGGAGCACTTTAAAATGGTCATTATGATTAATGTTTTTCCCAGAGTAGGCCAAAGGAGTAATTGCTCAAACAAAAAACCCTCAGGCCCCAAACAGTTAGCTTTATTACTTACAGGTATTGAATATCTTTTTAACTGCTAATCCTCTTTGCTCTAGCTGGGAATTATATGGAATCTTTTTTTGATTTGTATTGTAGGAATTTGAATTAAGCTTCTCTGAATAAAAGTGTACATAATTAAAATACATTCCACATGCAAAGCAAAGATGTCTTTCATAACTCTCTGTTACACTGAACTTCAGTCCCAGGTAGCAAGCTTTGCAGTATTACTTGCAAAATCTTGATTTCCAAGGAAGATGTTTCAGAAGAAGAGGTAATTAACAAGATGAAATTGTTAGAATATTAGGCATGCTTTTTCAAGTTCTTCTTGAGTGAGACAATTGTCTCTTATTGTTTTGAGCATATCAGCAATCTGCTCTGTCAGCCCAAAAACACTTGCCATGCCAAAAATTGAACAATTCAGCATTATGAATTACCAACTTCTAACACTAAGCAGGAAAAGTTACATATATTGTTGAGCCCAAGTTCACAGCAGAAGGAGCTATCCGTAACTTCTTGACAGGACATTGCTAATGTTACCATTAAGTGAAATTTTGGCAAGATTACCCTATTTGCTTTTGTAACCTCTCTAATATGCAAAGGGATGGCAAACTTAAGGGGTAAGGCCCTGAATATCCTAGTAAAGCACTGACTTTTCCTAACCACAAAAAGTTAACACATAATCATCAGATAACTGTGCAATTAACTACAGAATTCATGTTGTGTATTGGTGAAGAGAAGGTCACTCAGTTCTGAGATTTGAAATTACCGGCATTAAATTTGCATGGGGGGCTGTACTTCACATTAGCTGTATTTTAGTGCAAGTGGCTTCAGAATCTGTTGGAACTCCAGAAGCACTAGGCAGCGAATTAGCTAAGCAGCCTACAAAAGTAAAGTTTAACTGACCACTAGGACCTGGTTGGAACAAAGGTTGAAAATTATACATACTATGTAAAATAGTTTATTCATTTTCTTTTTTTAGTTTTATGTAATCTTGGATTGTAGTTACAAGTAATGTAAGGAGATTTATTTTATAGTAAGAAGATATATAGTCCTCTAACTAAAATCATAAATAATAAAAGATGTCCCTGTTATGTACTTACCTGCTTTGGAATGGAAAATGACAATTCTAAATCCAAAACCTTGAAATGCTAACACAATTATAATGTCTATGCATAATCACAAAAACTGAGCATGAAAATATCAAAGTGCAAATGTTTACTTGCTCTTATATGCATGCAAGAATTGCCCCTTTTTTTTTTTTTTCAGAAAAATTTATTCATTATGTGATTTGCTTCCCCCCCCCCCTTTTTTTATCTCTGGACTATCTACAGAAAATCTTTGCTTAAAAGGCTCCCTTTCAAAATTGCTGCCCTTATCAACTGCTTTCTCTTCTCTGCCTTGTCAACCTTTATAAAAGTTTAAACTCCTGACATTTTCTACTTCTTTTCTGCATCTGTAGTTCTAAACCCATCTATGTGAATTGGTTCATATACTAAATAAAAACTGCTCTATAAGAACTGGCTTCAGAGTGAAAAAGAACGTCAGAATTGGTTTCAACTGCTATGAGTCATTACTGAGTACTAGTCTCTCAATCACCTGGTTTCTTACTTTTGGTGGATTGAGTTCCTACTCCCTGTTCCAAAGTGCTGAAAGCTTTTAAAATTCTCTCCTCCACAAAAGGGCCACAGCAGGAGGACTAGGAAATAGTAGTAAACATGTCTTACTCTGCTTTCCCTAGCACCATAAACTAGTCTTCATTTTTCTTAAAACACTGAATTACATGATGGTTCATTCCTCTTTCCCTTCTGACATTTCCACATGAAGCATCTATTGCTCATTTTGCATGTCAAGTTAGAGCAATATGGCAACATATACATTTAACTCTTACTGTAATGGGTAAACACTGGCAGAATATGGCTATAATCTGTGATTCCCTGTATTACAGCCTTCCATCTCATCCCCCACCAAGTTATAGGTATAAAGCATTCAAAGAACTGCTGACATGAAGACACTATTATGAGCTTGCAACCATCTAAGATGGCATCTGGCTGAAAGCACCCTCCTACTCCATAGATTCTTACTTTTAGAATAATAGAAACAACATCTCAAATGGAACTTCTCCAAGTTCTTGGGTACTTTCATCCTCCCAAGAGGGTTCTTAGTCAAGTCCACCTAAAGTCTTACAGCTCTGTAAGTCCATATAAACCTTAAGAAAGACATCATTCCAGTCAGTCCATATAAAACCTTAAGAAAGGCATCATTCTCTCCTCATTCACACTTACCATCATTCCCCTCCAATAACTGAGATCCCATTTTTAATTTTGCATGTAATATTTTCTAATTCACTTCCATAAGACAGAATTAGGCTGAATGTGTTATACCTTCAGTGTTCCCATGATCTGCAGCCAACACAATATCTAGTTCTATGTTCCTACAGTCATTTGACATGTTCTTTTCACTTAAAATTACATTAAAAATATTTAAAATATTTAAAAATATTTTCTTGCTAGATTCCAGAAAACATGTGACCATTTCTATTGTTATAACTATCAGTACCCAATGTAGTCCTTTCAATGATGTAAATGAGCAATCCAAAGCACTTATCAGAAAATAAGCCTCTTCAAATTAAAAATAAAGGCTAGGCAATATAAAGCTTTATTGCAGACTAGGCTCAGTCATACCTCTTGAATGGTTTCAATCTATCTACGAGTGATTTGCTTTAAATGTCTGCTGTGAGTAACACCCACTAATTCACGTTGGCAAGAGGTTTGTTTGAGAAAATACATTGGTATACTTTCAATATCCTTCAGTAGGCAGATATTGTTGACAGCATTTCATGTGAAAGTTTACTTGCTCAGTGACAGAGATGTGCGGCACTTAATCATGAGCTTTATCACTTCATTCAAATTCAATGTATGTTTATAAACAGACAGAAGTCATAGCGGCTGGGCACACAAATCCAGCTGTGGAGCAAGATTTTAAAAGCTTCTGAATCTGCCATAACTGTTGTTGTAGTCCTGATTTTTACATTTTCACTAGAAATACTAGACATAAACTATATGTCTCATAGCACTTTCAGAATTCAATATATTATTGAAGAGCTAAAGTCAGATTTAAATTATTTTACTACTTCTATATGTTTTGTCTATGAAAAGAACATGCAAGTAGAATAGGAGAAAAATTACTTGCACTTCCTTCCTGTTTCCTATTTCTTCCCCTCCAAAGCCCCAGAGGTTGAGTATGTTCTTTAATTGGTTTCAGCCTGCTATATTCATGTTTTCAAGTCACAGTGCACTGGGATTAAATTCAAATCTAGGTGAAACGGTGATGAAATACAAGATCTGAAAGCACTAGTTTATTTACTCTCTTGTATTCTTATTCTCTCGGAGGGGAAGGGGACAGAAACATTATGCAAAAAAAAAAAAGATGATTTTTTATTAAAAAAAGCAAGTTTAAAAAAAGAACATAACAGCAGTGAAACATATATTGTGTGTTCTCTAGACAACAATCATCTTCTTGTCCTATGCTCACACCATGCCTGGCAAAGTGCTGCTAGTCTGTGACTAGAGTTTCTAAGGACTTCTAAAATATAAAACCAAAATTTATTAGGATTATTATTGACAACCCACAACCAACTGGATGGTGACTCTTTAACACTTTGAGACTGTGTATCTGAATGCTCAAAGAATAGCTAATGCATATTTCTGAATGCAGTGCCACCTCAGCCTGGATATGAGTTATTGAATTTGACCATAATTCTTTATTAGAACATGCTACAGAAACATGGATGTATTCATAAATTGATGCAGAAGGGAGATGAAAAAAAAAAAAAAGAATCAAAGAGGCTGAAATTATTTTTTGGGAATGACTGTTGGCATAATTTTAAAATACACTCTATTTATATTAAGCTCCAAGCTGTGCTAAANGGATGTTTTTAAAAATTTAAGCAAAAAGGAAAAGAAAAAAAAAAAAAAAGAATCAAAGAGGCTGAAATTATTTTTTGGGAATGACTGTTGGCATAATTTTAAAATACACTCTATTTATATTAAGCTCCAAGCTGTGCTAAAGGGATTCAGTAGCATATATTTTATTCCCTGTTGGTAACAAATGTGTTTCATTTGGCACCACTGCTATATCAATTGCCACAGCCTCCATCTATCCATCACAAGCTAATTTTCAAAACCTGAAAGATTTTCTCTTAAATACAGCTGTAACTCATTAGCTTCTTTTTGCCAATCTAGTTGCAATGCACTTCTTCAGTTCCTTCCCATGCACACATATACGCACCTTGCTCACTGAATATCACCATCTTTATGCCTTCAGTTTGACTCTAAAATCAGTAAAATTATAGTGTCAGCATAACTCTTACCCTTTCTGTTCCTGGCTTTCAAATGATTAAGCTCTATTTTACCAATATGTTTGTCCTCTTGAATTTATTTGGGTTGTGTGTACCACAGCAGGGACAGAAGTGGCTATCTAATCATAGCAGAAATTGGATGGGAAATTGGTACAGTCACCTTTTCCATCAAGCAATCCATTCTCACCATACATTTAGCAACAGATTGCACAGATTTATTGTTAGCTCACCACTCGGCCCTTGGAATTGCCAACCTTATGTTGACTGTGAAGTACATACTGTCTACCATCTACAAGGAAGCCCATCTAGGCAGAGGCAAACATCAAAGACTCAATTTACGGAACCTGTTCTACCTCTGTGGGAAAAACTTTAAGGTCTAAATTAATATTGAAAACAGGGACCATAAAGTCCTAGCCACACAGATACTCTCCTAGTAGAACACTGCCCTCAGCTGCAGCCACAATTCATGGATAGAGTCGAAAGTAACTGCTTCTGAAGGATTACACAAAAAGCAATGTTTTATCTTCCTGACAGGTCTGTCACCACTGCAGAGGAGGGGGATGGTTACAAACTGTAGCTTCTTTAGATGATCACTGTTCACAGGCCATAAACTGCAGAATTTGAATCTGTACAGAAAGACCAAGACTCTTGAGACCCTGAAGAATCTTTAGTCCAGAGGAATAAGTATAGACTACTTTGCCCTTTCTTGAATTAATTTAGAAATTATAGACAGACGCAAGAAATAGTCTCATTACAATTTTTACAGTTCCCACAAAATATCTGCAAAATGCTGGGAGCTTTTGTAACAGCTATGACACATATAATGCCATGACATTATATAAAGGCTTAAAGAGCACTCATCTAGAACTACAAATATGATTCACCCATGTGAATTAACCACAACAAACTATATGCATTAAATAATTTCTGAAGCTTTTGTTAACAAAGATTTTATTTTAAATCTATCACCATATAATTCTCTCCATTCTCTTTTTTCCATGAAGGCATAGAAAAACTGTACAGATTTAGACAGAGAACATGCAGGGTTATAGTGGGATGTGGCTCAGGAAAGCTGCCTGAGATCAAACTATGTTGTAATCTCTTAGTTTATCGATACAAAGAAACAAGAACGAACACTGGAAAGCTCAGCATTTCCACTAACGCATCACAGTTAATAATACAACATCTATGATATTTCTTGAGGATATTCAATCACTTGATGCATTTGACAGAACAATAATTATGCATCCTACATTTTCCATTTTCTTATGCTGTTCTTAGTTACAAACTTTTTGGATATCTTACACTTGCCCTTTAAGCAGCTGTTAATCTTCTCTGCATCGTATATTTGCCAACTAACACTAAATCACCATGTTGAACATGTATTTACAGCATGCTTTTTTTACTTCAGAGTAAAATTTTTAACATCTAAACTGCTTTTGCACTTGTTTGATTTACCTGCTGGTACCAGAAGCTGACAATATACATCTGTAACATTTAGTGAACAGACATTTCACCTTCCCTGGAAACTGCCTGGTACTGCAAGAGCCACTTTCCAAGAGGGTGTTTTGGGAGGAAGGTGGGATGGGTCATTTTAATTGTTTCTACTCTTGATGGACCATACGATATCAGGACTTCATAGCATATTTGCTTCTCATTATCACCAGCTATTCTTAGTATATTTCCTGTGCTTCCACCAAAAGTATCTCCTCTTACAAGTTTCCCATCTTACATCTCCAAACAGCCTGAAATTCCTATGTTTTAGGATTCTCCCCTTTCATTTTAATTATAACTTTATTTTAGGATTCTCTCAATTGCCGCAAGTCAAGATGAATGAACTCATACTCTCTCAGACTGCTCCCCAATTCTCTTGGATATATTCTTATGCAGGAACAGAAACCCAGAACACAGAATCATCACTAAATTTAACTTACCACTGCATATTATTTTATCTTGTTCATATTGATGTGTTAAAGTTAAAACACATATATACAGGGACACATGTACCTGGGCCACAAATGGTAAACATAAAAGACTAAGCAGTAGTTTAGCTCCACATTTGAATAGTGAAAGATACAGATTTGATTACCTCATTTAATACCAACTTGTTTTATCCTGAAGTAAAACCAAATGTGTTTATATTTTAAAGTCAAGACCAAGCAAAATATGTGTCATAGGACTGAGACAACAGCTCATAATTTTCCATAGAAAAAATGAAAGGAGGAGGAAATTAGGTAAGCATTCTTTCATACATTTCCTGATGTTATTTTCATTATGAAGAAGTAAAATTGCATTTGCTCCCCTGATAGAAAAGGTCAAATAATCTGATAAAATGCAGTTAAAGCACTGAGAATGACTGATGTGCAAACAAAAAAAATCATCTTATTTTATGTAGCAAAACGTGTTCTCTCTTCTTTATTCTCTCCATATCCCTAATACATTTACAGTTAATATAGAAAAGGGACCTACAGCAAAACTAAAGGTCAGAAGAGCCTTCTGAATTATGTACTCACATATCCATTAAAGATTTAGCCATCCATGACATTTTCATAATGGTAACATACTTCTTGTTATGTACTTGAAGTACTTAGTTCAACCACAATATTGATTTTTAGCCTAATCCTTGTCCTGCATAGGTACTCATTTTATAAATTTCATGCTTTTCTGAAAGCAGCAGTAGTAGATATTAGTAGCAACCATATGTATAATAAGACAAATACACCCATTGAACTTGCTAACATCTCACAGAACCTGATTTAAAACTGCCTGGAAACAACCTGAGCACAGCTTTTTAGCCCTCAGGAATCAACGAATTGGTCGCTCATCATTAGAGCTATGTGTGTGCTATCAGATCTCTTCAATATTCATATATGTCAAAAAATCATACAATTTATTTAGTGTTCAACAGTTATGCTTTTCACCTATGAAAGCATTTTATGGAATTGCAGAACAGCTGTGTTTATTGCACATGAAGTTACTGAGGTGTTCTAGAAAAACACTAAAAAAATGCTCCCTTGAAACACATCAAGATCACTACTCACTATTTGAACAGTTGTATTCTGCCCTGACCTAGTGATTCTGCTTCTAGACCTTAGAAGTAGGACAAAAAGCTGAATGATAAAAAGCCCAAGGCCACATGAGATTTTTTTCTGAAGTTCTTTTCTTGTTCATCTGACAGCATTTATTTAATTTCATGGCAACAGAGCTGTAATAGGTGATCATTTGCTCAGGAGTTCCGTATAAAAATCATTATGAGACAGGCAGACCACATAAGTTAGATATTTAACGGTGCCATATAACAAATTTATGGCTTTAAGTACGTGCACTGTAACATTAAGCTGGACTGGATGAACCAATATTGATGCTATCCTATTTATGAGTATTGTCTTTCAGGATAGCAACAGTTTACTACTTTCAAATCCAGTCATGATCAGAAATACCATGTTTTATAGACTGGACACCTAATACAAGATTTCAGCTGGCTTTTTTGCTTTGAATTTTTCTCTTCCTATTAAAAACCCACTTTGGTTTGGCAGTTCAGATTTGAGGTTACCTCAGACTGCCAAATCACTGTTGTAGAATTTTATTCTTTTTTTACAACTTCAGAAGATTTCCATTTGAAATACTTCCTTGGAGCCACTTGCAGTGTCTGAGAAGTGATGACTATTCTCTATTCTGGGTACAGCAAAAGCAGCACCTGGGCTACACCAGATATAAAGAAAAAATATGTAACTACCAAGTTAGCTGTTCTGTTGGTACTGTTTTGTTTATTTACAGTATTATAACCAATTACATGTAAGCAACAGAAGAAATTATCATGGATGAGGAATTCATGCCTAGCTTCCTACCTTTGCAAATGCAAAGCCAACGCCAACCTTTTTCATAGATACAACAGCCAAACTGCTGGTTTACTTTAGTTCTGTGCCTTCTGTGGGTTTTCTATCACCTTTGAACCAGTGACCCAGCTCCTATCTATTTAGACTACCCCTATAAAAACTTCATGGCTTATTTGATGTAAATTCCATTCTCTCCTGTGATCCTGATCTAGGTCCTGAAAAATATTTCTATAGCCTCCGATACTGCTGTATTAAAAAACATTTAATTTCTCCCTACATAACCTGAAAGAAAGCAGAAGCAAAGTCTAGACAGCAGACCAAAGATTCTTTTGTGGGCAGCTGCCACAACTCTGCAACACAGAAATATTATTTGCTGAAGGAAAATAAAGATTGAATTTCATGGTTTAATTTGCTGATAAAACATCAAGCTCTGTCAGAGTCAGCCACCAAACTTACATTAAGTCTCAGGGTCATTTGCAGGTGTAGCTTTACCAAATGAAATTTGAAGCAGAAAAAAAAAGGATGGGGTGTAAAAAAAATTCTGATCATTACTATTTCATTCAAAACAGACCAAACTACCATGAAAAAAGCATAATTCTATCCTACAGTATCACACATCTTACACATAAACCTCTCGTCATCCTTACAATGCATTTTAGCTGAAAATCCTCAAAGTCTTGGAGACTTGGAGTCTCTGGCATGAAATCCTGAGTTTCCCCCTCCCCTTAAATCATTGCTGAAACCTTCTTGACTTCAAGATGACCAAAATTTCCCACAATGTAACAATAGCCCTATGCATCATGAAAGCCAGCACCAATGCAAAAGAGCTCTGCTGTCTGTTTCTAATTGTGATGTCTCTAATTTTCATGTAAATGAAAGTTAGACTTGGCTACTGAGCTCTTGTTTCCTTGCCAAAAACAAACAAGAAAGTGCTCGCTTTATATACTTTATATAGAAGTTAGGAAAACCAAAGGGATTTCTTTCAAATTTAAAGCAATAAAAATGCTAAGCAATGTCCTCCTAAAAAAAAAGGTTGAATATTCTCCTCAATTCCAGAAAACAATTTTAAGAAGAAATTAGGCCCATGAAGCACAGGTGTGCTCATGACCTTTCTCCAAAGTAGCACTGTATTCAGTTAATCAGCAACAGGTGCCTACATCATTAAAGTTTGGACTGTTATTCTTCAGCAGTACAAGGCAGCAAGTTCTCCTTTTTATTGCTTCATATTCAAGAGGGTAACAAAACCTTCTTCTATGTCCCTGCTTTCCAGCCTAACCCATCAATGTGCAGCCAAACTCCTTCAGGGCTAATGGAATGGGTACCTTCTGCTATCAATACTGTCCACACGCTCCCCAGTCAAGGCTTATTTCAGGCCAAGTTTGTCCTCCGAGTTAACAGGAGGTGACAAGCCTGGCAGTTTGCAAATTTTCCCTGCATGACCAATTCAGCCTGGCTGACCAGATCCATGCTAATGAGAATGTGGCAGCTCAGAACAAAACCATTTCTGAATAATTTGGAACTTCAGAGCGTGGTGTGTCGGATAATACGATTCATCGTTTAATGATGGTGCCAGGAGTATCTACATGCATCTACTACAAACACTGTTGATTGCAAAAACATCAGACCCAAATTTATAAATAATGCAAAATGAAAAAGAAGATCAAACGAAGCAAATTTAGTCAGAAGTGCCCTTGACCTTTAAAAGATTGCAAACCATTCACTGAAATACATGAAACTTCAAAATCAAGAATATTTGAATGTACTTAAAACCATATATCTAGTGTCAGCAATCTTGCTGATGCAGATTAAAATAGTTTTTTGTCCTGAAATATTTCAAAACCAATATTTATTTTCCTTTTAGCTTGCTTATGAAAGTGTACCACCAAACCATCCACCCAGGAAGGCAGGAGTGAATGAAAGATGTGTTCCAAAACAAGCAAATTAGAAAATACCTAGGACATTGGCTTTTGTGACAGGTCATGTTATGTCACACTATGCCATTACTGCAAGCCCTTCAAACTAGTTAGATTAGTCTAACTTTGAAATATCCTGACATTATCTGCCTTTCTACACTTCAGTATTTTTAACAAATCCATCCTTAGCTGCAGGAGTCAAAGTCTGGTGATCCCAAATACTGCTGAAAATCCAGTTCATGGAATTATATTTTATTTCAGCTTAAAATGTGTTTGTAAACTAAGGGTGAATTTGGGTTTTGGGTTTTGTTTTTAAATGTTTAACATACAACTTGTAGCATTTTACAATGAAAGAAACCTTGCATGACTTGGATAAAACCAACTTGATTCTTCAGAACAGTGTCACCAACAGAAGAATTGCTGAGTTCAAAACCAGTTTAAATAGCAACTCTATAGAGCAGGCCACTGTATTTAGATGCTTTGGAATTGATGCAAATCCCTGTTCAAGATTAAGTTGGGGATGTAGGCACACTAAGAATCTCAATACTACTTGTTGGAATAGAACCTGTCTGACTTATTTCCGTGAATTATTGTAACTCAGGCATAGCAAACTTCACAATTCTATTAGATAATCTAATAGACATGGACACGCAACTGTTAGGAGTTTTGCAACTACTCCAGTCTTTCCACATGCTATAGAAGACTTGCACAGTGTGAGAATATATAGTGTAATAAAAGTCCAGTTGGATCAGCAAGAACAGTAATTGACATAACATCCAATCAAAACAATTAAAATAAACACACCCAATAAAGGTTTGGGTTTTTTTTTTAACTTCCACTATATGCTATGCTTTGGCAAGTGGCTGTGTCAGAGCTCCAAAAATTATGAACTGGCCTTTGTTTCAGGCATCTTTCTGGCTCAGTTTTGACAAGCTTTTGGAATTTTTTGTTTAATATGTTACTGCACGATTTATTGTTTCTGTTAGAGATTTATCTCATTTGCAAGGGAAAAAAAATTGACAACCCAAAAACATGTTCTGCCACTCTCCTACAAGCATGTTCTTGTCATTTCCTCATACCTTGTTAGCACTTTCCGTTCCTTGCATCTTAGTGTTTGTTATGCTCTGACCACCAAAGGCGACAGTCACCATCTGTACCCTAGCAGTTTCATGGGATGGGCAGCTGATTTTGGAATGACTCCAAACTGGCAAAAACACATCCTCCACCATGTCATAGACTGCTTTCCACACAACCTGCCGTGACTGGTCCCAGCTGCACCTGACACAACAGCTGTTTGGACAGCTCCAGCCAGTGCTACTGATTTCAAAGCCCTCTACGGTTAAACTATGCAAGCTGGTCTCATCCTGGTTATACCATGGTCATCTGAGACTGCTGATATGTTGTCACGATCCCAAACATTTGCTACATCTCCTTTGGACTTCAGAAACTAAATCCCGATTCAAACTTCCATATAACACCTTCATACTAGGAACTTTTTTCTCCTTTTACTATCACTCTCTAATACTTTATTATGTAAGACTTGGGCTACAATATATTTATGTGGTACATCTGCTGAAAACCTAAAAACAACTTAAAAAATAAATTCTAAAGATTAGATATATTTCTTGTCCTCTTCTTCCACCTCCTGCATCTCTTTAGCTAAGGTGTAAGTACAGCCAGGAGGTGATGGTGGTTTAGACAAAATGTTGGATTGCTTCTGTTACCAGTACTTCCAGCATTCAGAATCTTACCTTGTGTGTTAGGAGCTAGCCTCTGCTCTATTCACTACCTCTAAGGAGTCTACCAGCAGTTCTAATTACAGAACTAATTACAAAAGCTGTACTCCTCCTTGCTCTTTCTATACTTACATGAAGTTGGCCATATTCTGTATTAAAAGCACATCCTTTTTTGTGAAAGGCAAAAACTAGGCTCCGCTTCATTTTCTGACTCAATTTGTGTGTCTGGCTATTTCAGCATGACAGTTGTATTGCAGAGATTAGGAAATGCATGAACTATTTAAAAGCAAATAAAAAAGCTGTCAGACTTTCTGGCTAATTAGCAAATGCTCATAAATTAAACATTTTAGGCTAAATACTGAGCCAGATTTCTGTTGTACTAAGGGACAACAGATGAAGAGAAGATTGACAATAACAAGATGCCAGAAAGACCAACACCATCAGCATGCTTACATTCCTATAAAATATCTGGCAAAAAATTTATTGTTCCTTCCCCCGAGGTCTGAGTTCTCATTTCCCAACTTATTGGTGAGGCCAGGTTTTCCAACATCTCCATTTGCTTTCTTGCATCCTATTCCCACTTCAGAGTTCACCTGCTAGCGACCTCATCTCTAACAGATACATGGGAAGCCCTATACAAGACCTCTATTTTCTCAGTTGTAGACCTTGCTGTGCCCTCACCATTATGCCATCAGAGGAACAAGAAGAGAGAGAAATGAAGGTTTTGACCCTAACAAACTCTGAATCAACATCAGTGTACTGTGCTGAGTTTGCTACCTGGATTTGGCTCCAGCAATGATACCTACTTTTAAAATGGTTCAGGGTTCACTTCAGATAATTGCTCCACACACTTTTTACCTAGCAAAAGACACTGTTGAAAATGGTTCTTCAGCTGTTTATGGGCATAGTAAATTATCTTTCCAAGACTAAAGGTGGCAAAATAATTAGAATTTTCTAAATGTGACTTGCAGTGACCTCTTATAGATAGACCATAACCAAACCATGGCAAACCCAGGAGGATTAAGCATTTCATCTCTACAGCAGCCAGGATACAGTGTTTTCACTGTCCCCTCTTTTCAAACACACCCCAGAAAGGGCTTTTTGAGGTCTGTGATCAAGCAAATGGCTCAGTTCCAGATGTAAGACTTCAAGGAATATTGCTTGTAAGATCATAGTGAACTAAATATTAAGCAGATAATGCATTTTATTAGTTTAGGAATGTCTGGTTTTATTTGGAAATTGCACTAACAGGTCCGGAACTCCTGTTGACATGTTTCTTCTGTGCAAGTCAGGTGGTGTTTCCAGAAGTTTCCCAATAAGACAGACTAGGTTTTTTCTCTTCTTTGGCACTGGAATAAAATGGGTGTACTGGCATGTAGTCTGAGGACCATATCCCCACTCTAACGAGGTGTTACAAGGCTGAGCAGAAAATAATTCTCCCACACAGCCCCTTGGTGTTTAATATACAAGTGTATACTGGTGTTTTTATAACTAGAACCAGTCATGACTACTTAAAGCACAGACTGAACAGACTTTAATGTCATGGCTCTGGGAAAAACCTGAAGTTACTTGGAAAGGTCTATGGGATCAAGCTACAGCAACTTCAGGACAATACTTCACCATGTCAAATGTAGACTGTATATTCAGTAAAAGATGACTTCCCAAAGCAATGGCAAAAGAGAACAGGCTCCAACTAGGCACATACTTACAGTGCTTTCTCCAGTTATGAGAGACAGATTTCTACATTGTCTGGTTCTTTTGCAACCAAGCATTTGTTAAAGACATTGAACTATATATGAAGACTAGCCAAGCTACACAAAGTCAGTGCTGGACATGAGATTTTTCTTTCTCTTTTTTTAACCAGAACAAGATGTCTGTCACCCTTAACCCCCCAAGCTAAAAGGCATATTTCTGCCATCCTGCAATACTGAAATCTGTATGCCTTTGGGAGCAAGCACTTTGAGAGCCTAAGGTTGTCTACCTTATCTAAGTAGCAATAGGAGGACTGTAATAGCCAACTACAGCTCTGAACTTTTGTAAGGGTTGTGGTTCCATCAGTTCCCTCATGATACTAAGACCAGAGTTAGTGTAGGACAGCATGTTGTTACAAGCCTTAAACAGGTACAACACATGCTGCTGTAATGGCTTGCTCCTGTCTGCTACTCTTACACTAAAGCTACATGGAGGAGGGAAACTGCAAGCTACCTGTGAATATATACAACAGGGCTTTCTTGCAAATCCAGTGGGTATAACTGCTCCTTCTGGGATAAAGTGCAGGTCTCATTACAGCTGCAAAAACAGCCAAAAGGCCCCAGAATTCCAATTCGTGTCAGAATGTGGCAAGTACCTCTAACCACCCTGTGCTTGTGCCAAAAATAAGCAGCCAGGTAAGCAGATTCTTTACAGGAAACATTGCAGTACTATAAGGAAAAAAATATTCCTTCTTCAGAATATTCATGTTGTCCTTGATAACTTATGTTTTTACAAAATTCCCTATGCCAAAACAGTGACGTTGCAGTCTGAAGAGGCATACCTTCTGAAAAACATATCCACAAGAACTCCATCACTCAAAAAAATCCAAGGTAACACTCACAAGTGGTAAAAAAAAAACCAAACAACCAAACAGCAATAGCAGTGGGATTTACTATGGGCTTATGGCTAGAAGTGTGATTAAGCACCTATGTAAACCTGAACAAACCGCAGAATTAGGTGCCAAAGCAGGTAACTACGCAAGTTTGATAACACAAGATTATATTAACCCCCAGGCTCTTTAAGAGAGGCTTCTTGTAGGAAAAAAAAAAAGTATCAAATTCAGAAAATTTAGATAAATNATAACACAAGATTATATTAACCCCCAGGCTCTTTAAGAGAGGCTTCTTGTAGGAAAAAAAAAAAAAGTATCAAATTCAAGTTAGATAAAT
>NDXB01021733.1:4772-21847 GCA_002631895.1 Agapornis roseicollis | reverse complement strand
AGAAAATTTAGATAAATGCTTATGTAAGTTTAAGAAATAAGGCACTTCATTGCTATTAAATTTTGAAATTACATGTTCTATATTTCTACAGCATTTTATTCATGCCTTCTGCAAACCTTAATCTTCTGAACAAATAACTGATCCTTGCTGAACAAACTTAAACTTATTGCTTGAAAGAGATTTTTAAAAGTTATCTAAATACAAGCTGAACTTCTACTTTTTCCCATAGTGCCTATAAAAACATAGTGCCATTACACAGGAAAACCACAAGGGGCCATTACTCAAGTTCTACTCTGATGTTTGCAGACCTTTTGAACCTATCTTCTCCACATAAATTTCCAGCTGCTGTAAACAGAGCTCTACCCAATAGACCTACTAGACTTAATGACATGGAGAAGTGCCACACCCTGCCATCTGGAAGGAACATACTTCATACAACTTCCAGCTCAAATCTAGAAGAAGCATAGCAGCCAAAGCAGCACTTAATGTCATCCCATGTCACCACTGGGTTTTTTCTAAGTAATGCCAGCTGACGAGGCACTAAAATGTTGTGACATCTTTACATCCCAATGATCTTTAAATAGTAACTTCAGATAAGATGTTATAGCAGGACAGGAAATAAAACCCAGAAGGCATTGCAGGACTGCACACCCTGTGCACGATAAAGTTTTGTATGTCCCAACTCCAGTACTTCAGTATGCTGTAATAAAACCTGTGAAGTTAGGCAATGAAGAATTCAGGTTGTGTGCATACAGGTGTGTAGGAGTTGAGGGCAGGTAGACTCTTTGTGGTACACAAGGCTTGACCCACTGTTGCTTGTACCAAGGAACAAGAAGGACCTGTGTCATTGTCCTACCATCTATTGTCATAACCAGCCAGTCAAACCATTCTGTCTGCAACATACAGCTGCAAGTCTATGGTATTTGGCTTATTTAATCTACAGAGAGAGTAGCCATTACACAGGAAACCAAATCGCCAGCTACACTGCATATATTTATGGTGGCAACTCCTGGCAATGAAAACTGGAGAAGTGTTGAAGAGCTCAATCTCACTGTCAGTCAATAGAGTTATCAGGACAAACAGAAGTCCCTTTTCAAATTACTATTCACTTGAACAGAGCAGATTTAGACCGATGCAGTGCAATACCCAATTATATTTATGACCTTGTAGTCTGGCAGGAAAAACACCCTGTGGGAAACTCAGAAGAGAATCCCAGTTATCTGATTTGGGTGAGGAACTTCAACAGCTGAGGCTATGAACCCCGATGTCTCTTAATTCTCTCTCTGCCTCTCTCCCCCAGAGAGATTTTACTCATCACCCACAAGAAACAGAGAGAAGTGAAATGAACTTAAGCAGCTGTTCTGAAGAAGCCAAGTACCAAGCAGACTCTGAAGTTTCTCTAGTGCTCAGACTTTAAATCTGTTCTTCTTCTATAATCCTCATACACATATACATATAACACAGACACAAAACAGCCAATCTATCAGGATGAACTGGGCAAAATTGTTTACCCAAAGTTCCAGGTATTATAGCAAAACACAGAAACTAAGAGACAATCAAGTGAAAGCTGCTGATGTAAAGTTTCTCTGGCATTCCCTGTAATATCAAACTCCTATCTATTTGAAATGTCAGGAAATCCTATATGCTCCAAAACAGGGAATGGTATTTCAACAAAAGCAGTGACTTGTAACCATCACTTAAGTATGCAGACTTACAAACTAGCTTTCACTTGTGACCTCAGTCAACTTTGCACCAAGGTCCACATAGGCAGATGGAAAAATTTTCACACAGCAAATATTCATGTTTGGTTAGGATCAGATGGACCAACATTTTCACCCTACTTAAAAGTCAGTACTAATTTTGCTAAATAAAATGCCACTAAATAGAAAAGCGACACAGAATTCCCCTATGAACTTTCACTTGTACAAATAAAGTTTTGGGGAAGTCAATATATATTTCAGTAATTAGAAAGCCAGAGCTCTCCTCTCTCTAGCAATTTTCATCTTCTCTCTATTAGTCTATCTTTTTCAGACCTTGCTTTACAAAGAATTCCCCACAGGTGTCATGCCTTGTACAGTCAAGGTTCTAAAGAACAGCACTCTGAACTGGGTAGCACACGTTTTTGGTTCCACAGTAGCTAGTACAACAGGACCACAGACTCTTGCAATTTGCAGCACTGCTAAAAGCATCCATATTAAGCGACTGGTATTTGAACTTTAATGTATTGTTAAAGAAATGAAGTCACAATGTTTCAGGTTTGGTTTTTTGTGGTTGTTTTTCGGTTTTGGGTTTGTTTTTTTTTTTTGTATGAAAAGCTCACCTTATCGGCTCTTACAATTTAATTTTGATCATTACTAATCTTTTTCTGAACCATGTATATCTAAGGTAGGGAACCCTATCATCACCCTCACCAATGCTACTTTTTCAAGAACAAGGCTGAAGGGAAAAGCAAAGTCATATGGCTCATTTCAGATCACAGCTCCTTAAATGGTCACAAGGCAACGAGAGTACACAGATGCCCATCCACTTATCTCCATCTTTTCAACCTGCTTGGCAAGCTCTGAGGACTATACAGAAATATACCAGAATGCTGGCCTGAGCAGCAGTACTTGAGCAAGATTTGCTGCTGCGGTATATTATTCAGTGAAGAACTGCAGGCAGGCAGAGTGAAAGGACAGAAAGACACAGCTGCAAATCCAAACAAAACTATTAAGCCCAGTATTAGAGCCAGCAGCTATGTCAGCATACTTTTAACGTAAACAAAACATAGGCTGCACAGTGCACCCTCAGGAACACAGCTGAACAACAGCTTTCCTCCTACTACCAGACTTCCTCTGCAGCATGAAGACAAGGCTCAGGATTCATACTTGAGACCTAACTAAAATTTACAGTTTTCCAGACTCTGTCATCTTGAACACATCATGACACACAGAAGCCAAGGAAAACAAATGAAATGCATGTTTTACTGGGTCCCACATGCTGTGATATTTCCAAGACTACTAGCATCCACCAAGAAACATGCAGAATACTCAGTCCTGAAAACAAATCCATTACCAGGACAGAGCACAGAATAAAATCAACTCAACAAGCTACTCCATATGTTTTTCATATAACTGTATTCTGCAGAGGAAGTGAATTTGGTACATAATATACTTGGCTTCTGTCCATATTCTTTCTATTATTGAGCTTGGGGGACAGGAAGGCTAATGCCCATCTTCACAGCTGATTCCTCTTTGTTCTTGGTATATACTTATTCCCACTTAAAGCAGATGGCACATAAGAGTCCGTTATTCACAGCTAAGTGAGGGTACAACACTAGCAGTGAAGTATACAGGGAGATAAATTGATGCATACTGTAAAGAGAACTCATGTTGCATGCATATTGTAGAAATATTACGGTGGATCAACAAGACAGGAAGCTGGACTTAGAGACACTTCTGTGCATACATGGTAGTAGAGGAAAACTGACAGCATATAGAGCAAAGCAGCTTTCCCTTTCTCCTTAATGAGGTTAAAATGGCAATATAAAGATGACTGTACAGCTTGGCTGTCACCCAAAAGTTTACTCTGAAGAAAGAAATTTGATTTACCCAAAATTATGTACTGGATAGATACCATATGTACTGTAAGTACATACCTTTTGGAAGAATGCACATCCACATTTACATATTGTATGTAAGTGACTGAAGTGCCATCTAGGAAAACGCAACAGATAACTCTAGCAAGTTAGTCTTCTTTCAGTGAGGTAAAGGGAATCCCTTTATACAAGTGTTGTTACTTATTACCCCAGAGCTTTCCACCTTCACAAAAGTGGATGTCACTACATATACCGATACTGAAATATCAACAAGTTACTAAACCGTTAAAATTGTCAGGGTGTTTGTGTGCTGTTACCATGATAAATCATTCATCCAACTCCTCAGTTAAATACTACCTGATTATTCACAGCCCTATTTTTAAAACATTCATGTTTTTTGCCTCAAATCCAATAGCTGACAGTCACAAACATGCAACTATTGCCTAGCACATTTCTATTCCTTATTCACATACAGTTCAAAGATTAAGTATATTAGATATGAAGTTCTTATGAGTGTAAAAGTAGACTAAATGGATATGTAAAAACAAGAACATGTGCATGCATCTGCACATGTAAGTTACTTGTAGAAACTATTTCTAATGCAGCTGAAATATCTTCAGTTGCGCAGGCACAGAACTATGCTTGAAAACAAAGCTGCAACCAACACATGCAAATTGGTATCTACTGAAAACCTGGTTTTAGCCAATATTTCAGGACATAAGCTCAAGACAGCTAACTTGGGTAAGAAAACCCAACCAGTCTTGTCATGAAATTTTGGAAAAGCACTATTTCTACCCAAATTACACCTTATAGAAGCTACTCAAAAAGCCACTTTACCTCCAAGGAACTAACAACCTCGTATGGCTGCAAGTAGGTATATATATAGCCCCTGGCAAAGAAAACTTGCACTGTTTGCCAACTCTGGATCTGTGAAACTGTAAAGCACTATCTCGACTTCTTCTATGACTGTTTAAAATTCAACAGGGAATGTAGCTCTTCATCAGGGACTGTAGTGATAGAACAAGGGGTAATGGGTTCAAACTTAAGCAGAAGATATTTAGGTTGGATTCAAGGATGAAATCCTTTACTGTGAGGGTGGTGAGGCACTGGAACAGGTTGCTCAAAGAAGTTGTAAACATCCCAGCCCTGGAAGTGTTCATGGCTGGGCTGGATACAGCTTGTCTAAAGGGAGGTGTCCCTGCCCATGGCACAGGGGTTGGAACTGGATGCTCTTTTCAGTCCTTTACAACCCGAACTATGATTCTATAAAATTCTCTAGGGTAACAGCATATTTAGTACTGCCATACATGAAGCTATATTCAGTAATATTTAGTTACTATCTTTACTAACATTTTGTTTCCACATGAGATTAATGCAAGAACATTCTGCTACTTGGAAGTATTCAGGGTTCTCAAAAGAATATTCCATATTTTTATATTCTGAGTTCTACTTCCTAAGTTTTCTTGCAGCTATTTTATTCCAGCTGTGGAGTTATGCACAATCTCCTTGTCACTTTCAAACCACCCGGCAGGGGTCTTAAGTAAACAAGCCAGTGTAGTCCCCCACACCTCAGAAACACAATCAGACCTTGGGAAATAGAATTATTCCACCCTTTCCAGTTAACAGTTTAATAACTAGGTCAAGCTTTGCTTTCAGCTACAACAGGACACACTGAGGAACACAAGAGCCCTCCTGGGTCAAGTTCAGTGCTGTACTGTTATCATACAGTACCTAACAAACTCCATTTGAAAATTACTTTGGTCTTTTTGACCCAAGCACTCTCTAATTAGAAGACTGTTCCAGACTTTGATTTAATAATGGATTCTTTCTAATTTGCAGGCAGAATTTATTCATGTGCAGTTAAAGCTGATTTAGAAATAACTCAAGCTACTTCAGAGATCTGTAAGCATAAATGAAAATAAAATTCAATCAGAAAACTGAGACTGTCACCAAATAAATTTCAACCTAGAAAACAAATGAGGAGGAAAAAAAAAAAAAAAGGCTTAAGTAAACTGTAATTATGAAGAGACCTTTAACTCTGCAAGAAAATAGGTTTTAAACCTACCTGATTACACAGCAACCTACCGAAAAGCACAATCCAACAAGAGACTCCTGTGAGATTCTGCAGGGTTTGTGGGAAATGTAAGTTGCATTACAGTGTTCCAAGGGTTAGAGTTAGGGTGATACAAAATCACTGGGGTTTTTTCTGTTAGCAGGCCTGCATAAGAAACACCCATAACTAAAACCACTTCTTTCAAAAAGGATTTACTTCATTCAGTCTTTGCTTACCTGCCATTTTAAAGCAGAACAGATTAGTGTCCCATCCAGATCTACTTGATCAAAACTTTTAGCAAATACAGAAGCAACTTCTATAAGGTCTTAGAGGGATTTTTGAAATGCAATAATTATAAAATTGGCA
This sequence comes from Agapornis roseicollis, assembly GCA_002631895.1. Lineage (NCBI taxonomy): Eukaryota > Metazoa > Chordata > Aves > Psittaciformes > Psittacidae > Agapornis > Agapornis roseicollis. The sequence goes on along the minus strand of NDXB01021733.1, from coordinate 15,851 downwards.
TGTAAACATAAAATGAAGATTGCCAGAGTTGTCATTGTGCTTTTCAGGGAGTTGTATGCTTACTGCAAAAGGATCTGGCCAAACATTTGCAAGAAGCGCTGTGTAAGTACACTTTTCCAGCAAGTGTATCTTTTCAATGCAAAAGTCAGAGTGACTATAGTCAAAACATTTTGACAGCAGTGAAGGAGGAGCTCTTATGTGAACACATTATTACATGAAGACTGCCACAGAGAAGGGTTAAAAAATGCAGATGAAAGATGACTTGGTTGGTTTTTTCTACAGTTCTATATATATTATTGATATCCTAGAAACATAATTCTTTTTTTAGTACCTAAAAATGTATTCTCATGGTTTTAAATTTACGCCTATATACAGAAACAGTTTAAAACCAAATGCAGAGTTTATGCAGGCTGGAATTAACAGACATCTCTTTGTTATGACAGAGGGGAATTGCTAAAGGTCAGCGTGCTTTCAGCATACACTACGAAAGCTATCAGCCACATGAGAGATGCAATACAAAGTCTCTGTACAGAAGTTGATGACTACACGGATACAGTCTAAATTCCACTGTCACTTGGTTATAACAACAGGTACACACCAAGGAGAAACTTCTACTGACCACAGCAAAATTTGTACCCATGTTACTCCAACCAAGAAATACATTTTGTGTTGTTTTTATCAATATTGAGAGTGCTGAGACATCAGAGAAGTGTTTCCAAAAGTAAAGTCAAGCTTGTAGGGAGGAGAGAAGATTAGAGAATCTTGACCTCTCAAGTCAGCAGCCTAATCCTCACTATCACAATGAACGATATGGAGATGAAAAAAGTTACAGTACAACTAGTTAGATGCAGGCAAACCCTGCAAGAAAGAACATGAAGGCTTCACAAAGTCTCACTCAGTGACAGGTGTTTTTCAAGGCACAGACCTCCAAAAATCTTTGACTTGAGCCATGTCAGCAGGTACAACATTTTCATGTCACATATTTCTTTCTAGTGTCCTCTTACAGTGGACAGAAGTAAGAGCATCTAAACAAGCTAAACACAGCTTTTGAGAGGCTAGAGAGTGATGGAAATATTACTTCAACAGCAGTTGTCATCAGTACAAGGTCTTTCACACAACACAGCTCAGCTCATGTTGTCAACTATATGAAAACTGCTTGACAACACACAAAAAACACTAAGCAGCAGCACAGAAGAGAAAACAGAAATTATCATTTTAGAAAACATCACTATTTCATCAACACCTCAGGGCTGACTACGCAATGCAAGGCTTGAGGACATCCTATACTATTACTGTAACCAGAAGAACAGATTTGACAAACAGAGGAAATAGCTTACCTTATTGATTATACTGTACTGAAAATAGAAAAGGAAGTAAGAGTCCCCAAACTATAATATATATATAAAAATATATATATAAAACATATATATATATGTTTTATTATATATACTGGCAGGCAGTGAGATTTAGACTATCATCAAAACTAGAGAGGGTAATACAATTCTGATATCCATGGGGGTTTTTAAGATCAAAGACAACAGAGAGTCAAAAGAAACAGCATTTTCTCCTTTTTTCCTTCTCCTTTCTAGGGGAAGGCACTTTTAATAGAGGACCAGCTACAGAAGGAGATCACCAATGATTAAGACAGATAATTATATTTATTTGGGTAAATAAGAATTAAGCAGAGGCATCAGGTACTTCATTTAAGACCAAACCCCAAGAAATCCAAAACAAGGAAACTGAGGTACAATGCCACTCTTCTAGGATAAGGTTTGTAAAAATTTAAGCAAAAGTCTGTTGGCTTTCTCTGAGTTTTGCTGAAAGTAATATTTTTCAGTTACTACATTTCCTGAAAATGTGAACTGAAAAACCCTGGTCCAGAACATTAGAGCTTTAGGAAGTGGTGTGTTTGACCCAGTGTGTTCAGGGAGTTCTAAATGCAGCTTAACTGCAAACTTCCCTTCCTAAGAAGTTACATTACACAAAACCACTGTGCCTAAAGGGAATGTCAGATAAACAGGACTGGCTCTTTACAGACCACCAGCATGAAGATTTAGGCATACTATGGGTTGAATACTGTGGCACCAACCACAGTAGCCTGGACCACATACAAAATATCATCAAGGAGTAATGACTGCTACAGTTCAGCTCTACTGAAATCCATATGGACTAATTTAATGTAAACCATTGAGTTCTTACTAGATGAACATTTGTAGAAGAGGAAGCAGATTATGTCCCACTTATTGGGTCCTTTTCTGATCTAATTCCAGCGTTAGGGTGACTTCAAATATTTTAGAGAAGTAAAGCTCACAGCATGGAAACAACACAACAAGAGGAATTCAGGGAGATCAAACTACATTTGCCAAAACAGAAGTTAGCGAAGGCCACAAGCAAAATCGCATCCTCCCCATTCCTGAGAAAAAAATAGTATTTAGGGCAAGACCTAAAGTGAAGGATGTCACCTACTGAAGTGCCAATACACCCTACCAAGACCTGGGGTTTTTTTTTCCAGGAAACCTCTCAGCTGCATAATGACCAAGCTAACTTTGCGAGATTACGAAATCACAGTTTCAGGAGATCTGGCTGCAGGCCACATAAAAGTGGACACTGTACAAAGGTCAGAACTGAAGAAAGCATATGACATTGGAAACAGAAACCTAAGAGGCCTTTGTTTGTTTGCTTTGTTTATCAGAGATTATCCTAGACACAGAAGGACTGGGATTTATTTGTTTAGATCTATCGTGGAAATCAAGCTTTGCTTGATTTGAGTGTAAAACTTTGCGACTCAAAAGAACTTCTCTGTCTCTGTATGCCTTTTTGACATGTAACTACAATTTTAATCAAGGCTCCAAGGAACTTTGTCAGAAACTGATCTAACTACCTCATCCAGCTAGTCTATTTTTTCCTGGTTTTACCTCCACTGAATCAACATGCAGAAAGTCATACTTTCATACAGATAGATTCCTGGTTTTCTTGTTTAGTTTCATTTGTAGACAGTTTACTCCTCTCTGTTCCTGTACAAGCATTATCCCTGAGATGAAATCTCTTTTTCTTCCATAATGATAATCCTATTCTATTCATTTATAGGCAGGAAGCATTTTTCTTCATCTTCACTTTGCAAGGCCAAAGAAGCCAGCTTTAGACTCTCCTAAGACAAGCTCTTTTCTCTACAATGATCTCTATGACCCTGCTTCAGTATGAATTAGCTGAACACGGTGATGCAGTACCCCAGATACGACTTTAGCAATACTCTGCACATCAGCATTAGTATTCTTTCTTGATTTTTGATATTATTTCTTTGGGGATGACTGAGTAGCTTGGTTGGTTTTTTTAAATGAGATATGCCACAGTGAAGGCTCAGTCCTTCATGTCTGAATAAAACTCAAGTCTTTTTTGTTTTCCAGGGACTGTATATGCTGGCTCCCCATCTTACAGTGGAAATTATAACAAATGTTCTTCCTCAAATGTGTGGCTTTTCACTTTTAGATAAATCATTTTATTTATATTTTATTATTCTAATCCTCAAGGTCATTCAAATATTCTATACACAGTTTTCTGCTTGGTTTTGGATTGCTGTCCATTTTTTTTTTTCTCTCTGTATAGGTAGAATTCTACATTTCTGTGCTAAATTTATTCATTAAAATATCCAATAAAATTTTGTTGAGGGCAGAACTGTAGAATCCTGTTTACACTAACACTTCCTTGTAAAATTCAATTGTCTCCCTAGGCACTTAGTTACAGATACTTCCAGAACTAACCCCATCTTTTACAGCTAGGTTAATATCATCTCAGGTTTTTAGACTTTCTGCCTTCAACAAGAATTATGTTACAGAGCAATTTTCAGTATCATCTCCCCAGTATTTTATTAATCACTTTATTAGTACTGGAAAATACCACATTAGTTGAGAAACCCATATTCTGTCCTGTACTATTCCACACATCTATCATTTTTTCTCTCAGAGTTTATTCTCATATTGGTAATTAATGTAAAATATTTTTGGCAATGGTCTACAGAAGCAAAAGTTGAGAAACACAAGACTGTTGAAGCCACAGCATGTGAACTGCCAGAGAAACTGTTAATCACTTCTTCGATCTGTCAAGTGGAAGAAGAAATTGGCTTTATATTAAAGAAATACTTCAGTTATCGTTTTATAGTCCTATGCAAATAATAATATACAACTTAATTTACAAAGAGAACATAAAAATAGATTTTTAATAATGTAATAAATGGATTATCAATAACATAAACAAAAAATTGAATGGTAGAAGAGGAACTTTTAGTTCAGTCCATAAATTACCATGCATTTTATACTTCATCTGATATCTGACACCAAAGCAACTCTGGCTAACATCCTGTTTACCCTCACAGTGGGTTAAGTGAAAGACTTCATTACTTTTGGATGAAGTGCCAAGTGTTTCAGTATGCCTCGTGCTGATTTCGGAAGCTGCCAAACATTGAAATTAGAAATGAGCATGCCAGTTGCCCCTGTACCTCATTCTGTGTATATATGATACTGCCAAGTCAAAGCAGCCCGCATCAGATAATCAATTAGCTGGAGGGGGGCAACTTTAAAACCTTGGCACAGCCCTAAAGTATAGTTATAGGGATGTAAATAATATCAGTGCCTGCATGAATAGCAAAAGGGACATTCAAGGTCTTACTATCAAACAGTCACCACTCCCTTTCTTACACATGCTCATGTTTGAGCTCTATTACAGCATCCGTAAAAAGCTTCTAAGGCTCCATCAACTAGAAGCAGTGTCTCTCTCTCAATTTCCCAATTGAACTGTGTATCCTTCCATTCCTTCCTATTTTAACATAGGAATATCATATACCTCCTTTCGAAGACAGATGTTATCAATTAATACATCTTAAAAGTCCATTTCTGGATTCTGATTATGTCTCCCTTCACAGGGAAAGAAAACATGAGAGAGATATAAGCTCAAATCAGAAATTATCTCAAACTTATGCCTTTTCCATAAGAAATAAAGGCAGCCTTTTACAATGAGGGCATCGCTATAACTACAAGACAAGCTCTAACCTTCAAGGTATTCTAATTCTAGTTGTGGCACCATTATTCTTGTGACATTTTCCATGGTTAATCACAATTAAACATTATAACTATTTTGCTTCTGACCACTGAATAGTTGGGAAATCATCAGGAAAAGTTACAAAGGAGAACAAAGTTGGAAAAGCAGCATATTGGCATAATTAGTTGAAAATATACACAGAACCATTTATTCAGGAATTCACCTAAGCTCAGTTCTGTATGCCCAGGCTATACAGCAATCTCATGTTTCTGCTTGTTGTGCTTAGGACTTGCTGGAGTTTTCCCGCTAATGGAGGCCTTACAAAGTGGACCATAGGGTAAGTTCCTATATTTAATATGTTCTCCTCAGGAGGAGGCTTATAGGTTTGATGTTGCTATTTTCCAGATAAGGCTGATGGGACCTGATCACCAAATGTCATCTTTACATTTCCTAAGACCTAATTTACATTACCTAAGAGCTGGACCTGGAACCATGAATCTTTCAGCACTAATAAGGAAAGTAATCAAGGTCCATTCAACTAACCAGAATCCTATTTATCCTTCTTATTTCACGGCTGCTTTAGTGAAACAAGAAAAACAGTGAAGGAAAGAGCAGACATTCCCACATAGCTTCCCCTGTGATACTCTGAAGCAATATAGGGAATAGATAAAAGAGCTAAGCTAAGATAAGCTTCATGAAGCTTGAGATACTCACTATCTGTCCAAATTTGGAATTGCCCATGCTATGCTTCTCAAGTAAACAAAAAATAAACATAATAAACATAAAAGAAATACTTATAACTATTTAAAACTAGATCTATGAGCATTTTCCTTCAACAGATTCAACATATCACCACATTCACAGGGTGGGAACTCTTAACACATATGCTGACGTCCACACACAATCACATCTACCATTGAGTCTAGGCTGTACTTGTCAGAATTTCCATTTTAAGAGTGAGATATACGCATCCAAATGACTGAGCTCCATAATATCTGTTTTCATAATATTGGTATGCTGCTTCTACAACAGCATTTTATCTGAGCTAGTAGTGACTATGGACATGAGCAAATCTAGAGAAGACAGTTTCTACATCCATATACACCTTGTACTTTTATCCTTCACCCATGGATGAAGAGAGACTTGACTGTCTATAGTGATTACAAGGTAAGAAACAGACCAAGTTCAGCAAAGTGGGCATGGACATCAAGGCAACAGAAAAGCAGCAATGTACAGCATATTTATTCACAGCAAGAGTGATATTTTTAAAGAAGGAGCAACTTCTATCTTTCTGGACAGGATTTAATGGTATTACAGAAACTCCATCCTGATGGATGCATTTAAAAGCAAAACCATAAATTTTATGCATTTACCAAATCAGGAGCTGGTCCTTGAAACTTATCATTATATTACTAATTAGGAGGATAAAAAGACTGAATTTGTTAACTTATTATTATTAAAGCAGTCCTAAGCAAGTCACCTAGGTCAAACACCCTGATGTATTCTTCTGCTTCTCCCTAGATTTTATCCCTCAACTCTTGCAGAATGTGATCGGTATAGCTAGCTGGAAGACATACCTGACAGGACTAAGAGTAAAATAAGGCTGAAATGCTTAATTACCTTTTGGGTTTGGTAAGCTCCATAGTTGAGCTTTCCCTTCAGTTTGTCATTCCTGTAGCAAATCTGAAGGGATCTGACCTCGTATTTTTTTCCCCATAGCATTTGGATTTACTGTGAGATATCGCCAAAACCAACATTTTCCAATTTCCCATATGCAAATCCCTTTGTAATAAAAGCCATATTTCCCTAAATGCACTTTGTCTTCAACACCAAGCACAATTTCAAATCAGCATTAAAATCCTCATTTTTAGAGGAGCAAGAAAATTCTGAAGACAGGCTCACACTGAATGCTTTTTCCTGTTTCCTTAAGACCCTGTACAGTTTGACAGGGGTTCTACTACACCAGAAACCTTGTAAGTTAATTACTGTCCCAGTTAATTCCTTAAGGAACAAAGTTTATAGAGCCCAAAAAATGCAGTTATGATGCAAAATCTGACCCATGTCATAAGGAGATTGTAACAAAATGGATTGCTAAACAAGACCTGTAAATATCAATTCAGTTTTATATATATTAATACCCTTACATTTAGAGAAGGTAGCTCAGGTATTTTCCAGATAGTCTATGCAGTGTAACTCATCACTGCTGTAAGATTTCATTTTGCAATCCCTAGAGGTGGAGTAAATCATTACCATCACAGTGATGCAGTATTAGCCTAAGTAACCAGCCAAGAAATCACATTCCACTTATAATGATGGTGGAAGATCAATGATAGGCCACATCATGATAAATCACAACAAAACTAATGTAGAAGATAAAGTTTTGACTACCTACAGCACTACAGTTAATAAGATTCTTGCCTTATGTAGATGGTGCTCAGTGTCCACACAAGTACTCTTCAGGCAAAGAGGCAGGAGTGCTGTCAAACAGTGGGCTTCTCCCAGGCTAACAATTCTGTGCAACAGAACTTCTTCAGCAGCTGTTTGAAAACCAGCCATTGCAAGTGCAATCACTAACATCCAGCCTGGGAAACACAAAGGAAGTAGCTAGACAAACGGGTGGGGGTTTTACACCTTAACTCAGATGTTGCTCTTTTTTTTTTTAAAATCAGGCTACTGGGAAGGAAACCCTCCCATATATTTTTCCTTCCTTAGAGCCTTTTCAAAGCATTTTCCCTTCAAAGAGTACAATCCACCCGACAAAAAATAGCAGGGAGCACACTGACAGAAAATTACCTCAGCACCATTTGAGGGAATAGGGTACTTCTGCAAAAATGGCATTCAGTTGTCATCATTGCCTTCCAAGAAAAAAGCTGGTAAAAGCCTCATAAGTGATTCTGGTGTCTGAGAGCAAGCTATGTTAGAAGGGAATGTCTGAGACTTTATATGCTAGCTGTCAGCATAAACAGCAAGAATGTCAGAGTTCAAGTCATGTTTTAAACATCAGACAGTAACAGTTTTTCATCCTGTACATCACATCACCATAAATAAGTACCAAACACATCAAATGCATTGCTCACTGGGGTAAACAAGCTCAGTAACATCAGTTCTTCAGCTTCCACTCTTTTCTCACCTCTTTCCGCACTGATGTTTTGTGTAACAGGCAAAAGGGTGCCTGACAGACCCCACAGAAAATGAAAGACCATCTTGCCTAGTGGACTTCTGAAGCATTTCAGTATTTAGGAATGCAAATAGATGTCCCTAAAATCACAAATGGGAATGAAGTGCGTGGGCATTAGTTTTTAATCCCAAGAAACTTCTATGCATACCTTTAAATACTCAGATACCTTTGAGAATTTATCCTCTGGAGCACTCAAGTCAATTGAAATCTTTGTGTCTACAGAAGGAAAAAAAAAAAACATGCATCAAACACATTATGAAGCACAGTGTTGTCTGGGAGATATTATAGGATGATGTCAGCTATGTGAACTGTGGGTTCTTTATTTGTCTCACTACATTTTGTCTTAACCATTAACTGACTTGCTCTTCAGTAGACCCTTATTTGAACCTTTAAGCTCCTTGAGATTGAACAGACCTCCAGATCACTCTAGGTACTTGTATTAGCAGTTTAACTCACACTGAAGAGACATTCAGAAATGACTGTACAGAAGACATCTATTAAAAACAAAAGCAGTTCAGTAGAGACAAACAGATTGTCTACAAAGGCCATTCATGAAGCACACATTGGCTTTTTTGGCTGTGGAATGCAGGGAGAAAAAGTTGACCACAGAACTTTAATTATGTTAAACAAGACTTAGCCAACTCTGCCAGTACATCAAATTTGAGTTTAATAGCCTTCAATCAGGTATGCAAAGTGTTGAGCGTGGCAAAAGGGGCTGCACTGTGTACATTTATGCTGAAATACATTGCTCACTTGAATAAAACCTTTTCCTAAGGAAGACAAGACTAACCTGAAGTTCTCTCCAGTTTATTTCTAAATCCATATAATAAAACCAAAAGTATTTACCAAGTAGCATTCAAAAGCATGGTTTACATAAAAAAAAAAAAAATAAAAGGTCTAAATCAACATTTAATTTGAGCAGATGGAATCAATTTTCCCTTTCGTGAGGCAACACACAGCATTCTTTAACTCTGAATTGTTTCAACACTTTATTGGCCTGGCTGCATCAGGTTTCGTCTGTCTAGTTATAATAAGATATCATCATCATCTGCACAGGTAAAGACCAGCAAGCTACACATAATGAAATAATAGTACCTTCAAGGTAAAATTATACACCTACAATTTAGTTCCTTGTGGACTGAACTTTCCCAGCTAATACAGCAAGTTGCTATACATTTCTAAATAATTTTTTCATCTGCAGGTCAGCTGAAATGCCAAACTGTTTATGCAGTCCATTACTGCTAGACAACATGGGCATGCACCCATCAGTGCTCAATGATAATATGCTCTCTCATTCAGGTGCACTAATAATTGACTGGGTTGAATTAAGTGATCCATTCCTAAGCAGGCACCATTCTAAAGACAAAAACCATAAACTTTAAATTCACCATAGCAGCCTACTTAAGGTCAGACCTGTGCTTCAGAGAGCTGCATGGAGGACAGCTGTAATAGGAGATCTGATTATCAACTAAAATGTGGCAGAGCAGTAGAAGTATGTCATATAGCTGCCCTTCAAGACTCATTTAGCCTACATTTTGTAACACTAGGCAATTACAAAAAGAATCACTAGTGCAAGCTCAAATCATACATCAACTTTGCAGCTGGGTTTGAGTTGCAAAATCAAACCAGTTGCCAGTTCACAGAACTCCTGTATGCCTAGCAGCACCTGTTTATCTATTCAAGTGTGTAAACTCTATTTTCAAGATCTCCCTATTTACATTCTGAACATGGGACACTAGAAACCTTAGCTTGTTATCAAACTGTATCATGCTTGCATGGCAAAGCTTCTGGTAGCAGGCAACTACAAGGATGGTTTCTGTGAGAAGCTTTGCCTAAGATGGACACACTGCTGGCAAAGACTAAGCCCATCAATAACAGTGATATCACTTCTGGGATAACAGATTTAAGAAGGGTGAAGAAAAACAACCTGTGCAACAGCAGCTAGAGAGAAGAGTGAGACCACGTGAGAAAAACAGATCTGCAGACATGGAAGTTAATGAGGAAGGAGGAGAAGAGGTGCTCCAGGCACTGGAGCAGAGATTCCCCTGCAGCCTGTAGTGCAGACTATGGTGAGGCAGGTTGTGCCCCTGCAGCTCATGGAGGACACCACTCCAGAGCAGAGGAATGCCCAAAAGAGGCTGTGACACTGTGGGAAGCCTGTGCTGGAGCATGCTCCTCACAGCTCTTGGAGAGAGGAGCCCATGCTGGATCAGACTTGTGACCCTGCAGGAGACCCACACTGGAGCAACCTGTTCCTGAAGGATTGCACCCCATAGAAGGGATCCATAATGGAGCAGTTTGTGAAGGGCTTTTTCTGTTGGAGGGACCCCACACTGGAGTAGGGGAAGAGTGTGAGGAGTCCCCCCCATGAGGAGGAAGAAGTGACAGAGACAACATGTGATGAACTGACTGCAACCCCCATTCCCCATCCCCCTGTACTATCAGGGCTAGAAGGAGGTAGAGAATTTGAGAGAAAAGTTAAGCCTGGGAAGAACTGAGGGACAATTTAAGATTTAGGTTTTATTTTCTCATTATTGTACTCTGATTTGACTGGTAATAAACTAATTTCCCCAAGTTGAGTCTGTTTTGCATACGATGGAAATTACTGAGTGATCTCCCTGTGCTTATCTCAACCCACAAGCCTTTCAATATATTTTCTGTCCCCTGTCCAGCTAAGGAGGAGGAGATAGTGGCAGAGTGGTTTTGGTGGGCACCTGATGTCCAGCCAGGGTCAATCCACCACACAAACCAAAGCTGAACACTTCTGAAGATATAATCCAAAACTGTACCGAAAAAACATTCAAGAGATACAGATTAAGAGTTTCATTAGTTGGAATTATTTCTCCTTCTAATTTAAAAAAAAAAAAAAA
>NDXB01021732.1:147100-163035 GCA_002631895.1 Agapornis roseicollis | reverse complement strand
CCCCCCCCCCCCCCCCATCTAACTTAGCTGGGTGGAACTTAAGAATTCGATGGCTTTAAAATATTAACAGAAATTTATACCACCCCCTTCTCTGTCAACTTGCTTCCTCAGGCTTGATAGCTAACTTCTTATAATCAAGATACTTCACTTCTTCCAGAGGCAAAAATCCTACCTTTTCTGAAACTAGAAGAGAACAGTAATGACAAAGTAAGTTATTGTCAAGATCTGACTTCCACTGCAAGCATAACTTGTGACTGATCTATCCTATTGTTATCTTTCTCAGGAAGATCTGCAATATCATTTAGACAGTGACATGAAAAATGTGCCCTGTAATTTCACAGTTCACAGCCATTCATTCTGAGTGCTGACATAGTTGAAATCATAATGTGGCATAATATTGTTATGCAGGATAAAGACAGAGAGTCTAATTAAACTCCCCTTAAATGTTACATTCATCCTTATTAATCAAGAATTTGGGATTCTTAAGGTAATATCAAGGGAAGTTAAAATTTGTTTCTGTGGCTTATTTGATTAGATGGAAACACAGATTCTCAATTCTATCATCTATAGTTTTAATATCAACATATTAAGTATGATTTATGCCAACAGAGTAGAGCAGATGGAAAATTTTAGGAATATGATCTTATGACAAGTATTGTCAGAAGTGATAAAGTCTAGCTTCAGGCAGCTGCATTTCCTGCAAAAGTATGAATAAATGCACTGAGAATTCCTGGGACCCCTACTTTAGGTAGTATTTAATAACTTAATTCAGACTGTCATTTTGGTGACTAATTGAGAGAGAAGGATTAATCTCTTTTTTTTCCTCAGGAAAGGGACAGTGCTCATCAGGTGAACAGCTTCATTCAGTCGTGGTGAAAATTTGCTGTCTGCTTTGCCTCCTTTTCTACTTCAGAGAGTAGACAAAAAGGGGTGTTATAGCAATATGGCAACTGCTAGGAAGAACCAAACAGCAAGATAAGATGTTAGCATAGACAAGGCAAAGTATGACAGTTTCCTCACCTCCTTACAAGGCAAAACACAATATCCAAAGCTCAGCACCAACTGGGATTGTCCTTAAGCAAGTTTTAAATATACAAAAGCAGACAAGGAGAGGAGAGGCCTAAAGTCTGCCACAACATATAGACAGAGAATATCAGTAAGAGGGCAAAAACAACAGGGGAGACTTAAAGGTATCCAACATTAGGAGAAACACTAGGAGCAACTTAGGAACCAAAGGCTCCTGGGGACTCTCCAAGATGCTGAAGGGGAGGTGTTGGCAGGTTGGTTGTAAATTAAGCAACACAAGGGATGCCTGTGAGGACCTGTGAGGACCAAGTCCTGTGAGGACTTTGGGAAGCAGACTGTCGACATCCATTCACTACTCTTAGGAAAAGAAGGTCCTGTAATAGTATAGCTCAGATATTGAAGCTGACAGAGTTGAAAGTAGCTTTCTTGAATGGTCAGTGTTAGATGCTATTGACAGCTTTTACAGGACCTGGATTCCAGATTTGGCAGACTTTTTTAATTCCATTGGTAATTTCAACCAGAGATTTCTTTTTTTCTAACCAGCTGCTTGCTCCACACTATTTCAGATTCAGTGATATATCTGCACAGTACTGGCCAGCTACAAATCATCTTCTGACCACAGAAAAATGGGGCCTGATTCTACTCTTAAGTCATTATCACCCCTCCAGAGTTACATTACTGTGGTCAAGGGTATAAGGGGAAACTACAGGAGGTACATTACTACTCTAGAAACAGTTTTGTTTCTTTCCCACCACTATGAAGGCTTAGAGAATTTGCTGCAAGGGGAAAAAGGAGTTTTCTACTTCATTTGGTGAAAAAATATGGAAGTCAGTTTGGTCAAAAAACAGCAAAAAAAAAAAAATACAATGCCTTTTTTTCATTACTTTTTCCCTTCAGTTATTAATATCATGACAATAACATAAATCATAGAATCATAGAATAGTTAGGGTTGGAAATGACCTTTAGATCATCTAGTTCCAACACCCCTGCCATAAGCAGGGACACCCCACACGAAACTAAAATATATCATGGTGATTACCTACGCAAATGGTATTAACATATTCAAGAAACAGTTTCAGTATAAAGACTGTGTAGAATATGGCTGAACTAACAGTTGATTAGTGAGTACCTGCCATTATAGGTGATAGTTTTGTAGCATGAGGGAACTGGCCAAACCCTTTCTTTCAGGAGTGATTAAGTCTCTCCTTTTCTGGCATAGCTTGCTGGATACCCCAATACGTGCAGCTCTCTAAGTTAGTGTTTCTGTATTTCACAATTTTTCAGGAAAGGCAGAAGAGCAAATTCAAGCAGATTCCTTCTCTACCTGCCTTTCGGTTTATCTTAGAGAAAAGAAAAACAGTGTGCACTGTCCAATATACAGCAACTTCAGATCTGGACAGGCACTGCAAATTCCCAGTGGCTGGGTTCAGGCAAGCCATAAATAAAACTGCAGAGCCAACTTAAGATGCTCTTAGGTCTAACTTACAGTGAAAAACTTTGATGCTGCATGCTGAGAGCATAGCTCAGCCAATCATTTATAACAATAGAAGTACTGTTTTGTCTGCGCATGAAAAACAAATCTCCCATTGTTAGGAATTAAAGGCAAGTCCTTCAGACTCTAGAAGACATATTTAATGATGACTAAGTATGTCACATCTTAAGCATTTACTCTTAGACTTCCATCTCATTATACAGCACTTCTGGAAGTGGTTGTAGTGTTATCTCAAAAAGCAAGTTTATTGACCTCCACCTGCAACAAAAGTGCTTTGCAAAGGCTTGATGTGCAACACAGTAAGCAAAATTGATCCCTTAAGTGTTTGTCAGAAATGTGGTTTGAAGCCTCATCCTTGTTCAGAGGAGGTTTGGGATCTCTGTAAAAATCCTGGCAAGAGACAGGAAAAAGGCTTTTTGAACTGCCTTTGCAATTCATGGTTTATATATTCATTATGTATAAGGGTGCTGATTGGCAGCAAAAGGAAGTAACAGAAATAAACTTGCCTTTTCAAGTGAATTCTCCTTAGTTTTCTAGCTATAAATCCCCCTTCAGTGTAGTTTCAGCACTATTTTACAACATTTTAAGTATTTATTTTTGACAGAGATTATGCAGTTAGTGGTTGTCACCAACAGAAGTTTGGAATATTTTCACTGACTTCCACCAACTCCATAGGCACGAACCCCAAAGTTATGATGATGTAATCTGAAGCAAAATGTGGTCCAGTAGTAAATGCTTCCATTCCAAAAGTCAGTGGCAAATCCATTGTCCAGTTGCTTTTGGTAAAAGGGCAAATAAACAAAAGTGATCATACACTTCTAATTGTGTTAGATTTAGCCCTATCATCCCCTTGGTCTGATGTTCAAGGATGAAGCCTCATTAATGTTTACGCTTACTTTGCTGCATGGAAAAATGCACTTAATGTAAAGAGAAACAGAGCCAATCCACCTTTCTGATAGACCAGTATTTGTTATTTGAAAATGATTGCAAAAAGTGTGACTTTGCTCATATTTCCAGACTAGCAGAGCTATCAAGCACACAGCCAGTCCAACAGCAGTGCTACAGAAGCCAGATGTCCAAGCTGTGGGTTAGCAAGCAGTGGGGTAGCTGAATCTGCTACAGGCTTTTCTAATCTGAAATGACTAATCTGAAACAATTGGAAATTAATGATAAAGTGATATAAGAAGACCAGAACAACAAAAAAAAAAAAGGTGCCAACTTCCAAGCAAAATATTGGCATTCAAATTTCTATAGTTGAGACTTCATTACTAATTCAATGTACCTATGCTTCCAGAAGCCACTTATACTATATGGGGTCTGCTGGATTGAGGTACAGATATGAAAATTACACATATACCCAAATATATATAGTATTTACATATTCAGATATTTTTGGCAGTATTTCATACTCCTATGAAACCCACTGCAGTTGGGTTCTATTTCTGACTTCTCCAGCTTCAAATACTTCATTTTAATTCTACTTAATGAAATAAATATACTTTAAAGTTATGATAAACTTTTCTTGTGAAGATATTTCTGGAGCATTGAGTCACATTGCTTACTGAGAATAAATACCACAATAATATATTCATATAAATAATTTAAAATCCAAGAGCACAGTAGGTAATAAAAACATATTGCCATGATAAAGCATGAAACCAGAGAACAGTGTTGCTTTAATTAAAAATTACAAACACACTGCAGTAAACAACTTATTTACACATAGTTAAAAGTCTAACAGTGTAATATTTTGGACTTGTTGGATCCAGAAAAGGGAAAAATACTCAAACCAATCTCTTCACACAGACAAATATTGAGGACCGTAACTGTGTTTAATTAAGATCTGCTGTTAATAACAGATTTCAGAAAGTGATTTTCTTCTTTTAATTTCCCAAGGTAGAAAATGTTATTAAATTTAGCCTTTAACTTCTCATTGACATGTACACTTGAAACTTCTGATTAAAATTTCAGAGGTTGGGAAGAAGCACCCAAAATTAAACTCTTAAATCTGGCACAAAAATAACAATGATCCCTGATTAAGAAATCAAATTTCAGAAACTTCATTACTGTTCTATTAATAAATTGTTGGGTTATAATTAAAATGGGGCCTGCTGGATTTCTTTCATTTTTTAATTCTGAAAAAGTTGGAAACTGTAGAGGGAATTAAATACTTAAAAAAAGAGAAATAGGTTAATGAATCTAAGTAAAGTGATCCAATTTGAACAGGTTCCTTTTCCTTCTGCAAATGATCATAGTGGAACACAAGCTATTTTCCACCAAAAGGCATGTGTTCAGAATAAACCACTGGTTCTCTTTGCCCCTTCCTTGCTACAACATCCATAGTACAAAAATCACTGTACTTATTGCAGACTTCTCATAGGAAGTCTTAGAGCTAAGCATAGTTGTGAAAGTCAATGTTAATCTAATTTTAAACAGGTATAAGTGAGAGTAAGATTAAACTTGATGCCTATGTTATTAGCTGGCCAAAATGAGCTTGTGTTTCTTGTTTCCAGAATGATGTGTCTACCTCTACCTGGAATTTCTTTGCAATGTTAACACTAGTAGACCAGAGAAGAGCTGAGACCACAAAAGTTCATCGCTAATTAATTCTATGTAAAAAAATAGCCAGAGCTCAAGGTATGTGTTTTTGAGTCTTATAAATATTGGAGTCCTGGCTTTTTCAGTGTAATACATTTTTGACAGCGTGTTTGAGCTTTTAAATGAAATCTTTTTTCAGTCTTCAAAAAAACACTTTAAGCTTAAGAATAAGAAAATTGCTTCAAAAGTACAGCTGTCTTCAGAATTTTTACAAAGTAAGCCATGCTTTTCAAGAGATAAGGCATTTGAATCTGATTCAGATATGCAATGTTCAAGGAATAAATTCAATCTAGATGTGGACAACGGACTATGCACTATTCATGGTTCTTCTAATGCATTTATCATGTTTTATCTAGCAGAGTAACTAAATTTGCTGATTACAAATAATCATCAGTCCCCTCCTACAAGCTTTATATAGAAAACTAATTAAAAATGTCCCTGTGGTTAGGACATAGCTCAGTTGTAACTGTTGGAAAGAAAAAAACCCCAAATTACTGATTCTCTGGTTTTCTTCTATTTGTATCTGTCTGCACATTTTGGACAGATATATACTTTGTTGGGGTTGGTGTACATTGTTCACACAGCACGCAAAATACAAATCTGGTATTTGTTGTTTCTTGGAGACACAAAACATTGCTTATCCATGGTCATCAATATTTAGTGAAATATCTCATTTAAAAGAATGTATTGTGCCTGCTTGGCCTTTATTTTACCAGTATAATCATACCAGTGGTTCTGGTGATATAATTTACATCAGCATAGTTTGAGAACCATGTAGCCTGTTATGCATTTTTTGTAGAAGTCCTGGACCTACACCCAAACTCTAACCACACACCTGCCTGTAGGAACTATTCTGATATACTACAGGTTTCCATTTTCACTGCTAGTAGCTCTGCATTTCAATAATACCTGCCAAGGTTAAAAACATCTTTTAAAAATGACGGTTTATGTTTTCCTGTTATTTTATCAAAAGGACATACCGGCACTCAGATTAGCTTTTCCTGGTTCATTCTACCCAATTCCCAGATTTTTAATGCATTTGCATTATTTTGCCTCTTATATAGACACTTCTATTTACATATTTGCATTTCTGTATATCCTCAATTCAATCTAGCTTATTTCTGCTCTTCTTTTCTACACATGGAGGTTAAGAAAAGAAAAATCTTACTTTTGGCTAAAAACTTTCCACGTTTTGGCCATGCTGGTATGGAAAAACTGGGAAAATTCTATTTAGATTATGAGCTAGTTATAGTCAAGATCTGAGAGCTCCTTTGCAGCCAGCTGTGAGATGTGGTGGACTGCAAAAAGTGTTTATGTTATTCAGCTGGTTACATACAACACTCAAAGCCAACAGAGCTTTCAGTAAGTCATTGGTATGTTCTATGATTTCAGTACAAATGCAATTAGGAGAAACTCAACAAAATCAGGAGGTCAAGGGGAAAATTTCAGCTTACAGTTTCTAGATTGTTGGTTTTGATAACCAAATCCTTATGTTTTTCCTGGCTTTTCTCTTTTACCATCATAAAATCAACTGTTACATTCATTAATACAACTTCTCTTATCTCCCATGAAAATAAAGTTGTGGATAACTTCAATATTATGCTTCTTAATATGTATGTTTTCCCTGCCCATGGCACGGGGGTTGGAACTAGATAATCTTAAGGTCCTTTCCAACCCTAACTATCCTAAGATTCTATGATTCTTAAACTCAGTCCCAATCCCAAAGAGAATAAATGTCTTTTCCCTACACAAGCTGGGTTCTGAGTAATGCTGCTGCACTATTTCTGAGGTGATGCAGAGAACTGAAACTTATGATTATCTGCATTGTCTTTTTCCTCTTTCCTTGGAGATGAGCACACTTGCTTCCTTAAATTCACCTCATCATTCGAATCCAAGGCTGTCAGTGAGGTCATTTGCAATGGCATGTTTACCATCATTTGTTACTGACACAGAACATCTTCAATATCAGAAATTTGGGGTTTTTTTTGTAGAACATATATCAAACCTTCTTTAAGAAGCACACAATCACTGCTAAATAACCCTGTGATAGTAAAGAAACATGCATCTATGGTATAGATTGACAGTGCACATTGTTCAGGTAAAGCTTTGAAGTAGTTCTGCAAAGATCTTTATACTCTTTTATATACCTTTATCTCTAGGGGAAATTAGACTCACAAGGAAGAATGAAAAATTAAACATAGATATAGACTCTAGTTGTAGAGCTTAACCTGCAACTCTCAAATGCTGAGAAAAGCTGTCTAGAAAGTTAATTTAGTATTAGGAAAGAAAGTGGTTTATCTTCCATTTTTCAACAAATCTAAAAACTAAAAGACCAGAGCAAGTGGATCAAAATATAAGATTATGGCACCACTTGAAGGCCAAGTTTTAGCTTCACTAAAAGCTTAAGCTGCAAGCTTCAGTGTTTCACAGAGAAATATTTTCTCTGCCCTTGAACATGGATGAATGGTCATTATTTTGCTGAGAGATGCTATATAAATGATCATATATTGACTTAAACCATATGTAAGACATAATTATTTCTATACATATTTTCAATGTTTACATGTTCCTCTGGCTCTCATGAAGGAAAAGGAATAAACAAGCAGGTTAAAAGAAATTTTGAAACTGTATGCAAAGCTATGTCTAATGCTTCTGGCATTCAATTATTCTACTGCAATAGTCTGATAGCCCAGAAAACTACTGCCCTTGTCTAGTGCAGTGCTTTGTTTCCATCATATTAAGTTTCTCCATTGAAGGAAGGAAAGATAAAATTGCCACTTCTTATTTTGGTATTGTGTAGAAGAACAACTTTAATTCTGCACTGGTAGGCAAATTCTCAGGCACAAATGGCATACTCACTTTCTGATGGATGAAAATTAGAGGGTACTGCACTCACCTGATAGTCTGATGTTGCAGAGTGTCTGGATCAGTAGCATTTACCGTTAACACCTTGCTGCCAATAGGGATGTTTTCTAGTTTTGTCACTCTCATTGGGTTTGGGTGGAAAATTGGGCCTTCATTTACATCTTCAACAGTGATTTGAACTGTTGCTGTGGAACTGGGGCCATATACTATGTCTGGAACGAGAGGGTCTTCATTTTCCACTTTGATCATCAGCCTGTGAAATGCCGAAACCTCGTAGTCTAAAGGCTGTAAAACATATAAAATCAGAGAGCAAGATGCTAGGACAATACTAATCATTTTTTCCTTGTACCCCATTGCAAACTTTCAGAACATAGAATTAGCCAGAAAAAGACAACAGCATTCCTTACATCTGATACATTGTCAGAGTTTAGCATTAGACACAATGGTAAAGTGCATTTAAGGTAATGAATATAATAGCTTTAATAAAAGATGGAGATGTCCCTCTATGCATATACTTTTTTTCCACACCTCATACATACAATCCTCATATATTTGTGGTGTAATATGTATTCATCAAACAGATCAGTCATACTTGGTAGCTACATATGTTAAATGTCTTATGGGTTTTTCTCAACTCCTGTCTTGAAATCAAAAGCACCCCCATGGAAATACATGCCATTTGTCTTAAGAATTTAAAATGCCTCATCTGGAGTCAAACAGAGAAAGTTCTGATAGAGGCAGCAAACATAGCTAATTTCTTCTGTGTGAGGTATAGGATTATCTTCATACAAAGATAGGTAATAAATTATGATTTTTTTTTTTTTTTATGAGACTTTAGAAACAAGGGAAGAAAGACAGATCCTCAGCCAGAAGCCACATCCCCTTATTTCCCTGGTGTTACCATCTGTGTTCTCTGAGAGCAATATATGGCCCTTAAATTCTAATCATACCCTCAGTCACAAACAAAATAGTCTCACTATTAATTGCAATGCTCACCGTAAAGCCAGCTGTTATTTAAGCACAATGGAAACATAGCTAGCAACAGGCGTGCCCTTATGACTACAGAAAAAAGGTTATTGTGAGAGAAAGGCTATACATATTGTTTGGACAAGGGCTGGTAGACAACTACATGGTTTTGAGTAACTAATCCTTGCTGTGCATTCTCCTATGCAGTAAATCCAATGGGTGGACCTTCCAGTAATAATACAGTAAAACAGCAAACGGTTCTTACTTTGACAACTGAAAGCATTCCCTCATTATTCTGGTGATTGGTATGGATTTCAAAACTCTGCCCTGCATTTCCATTAATAATGGTGTAGACAGCTCTCCATGCTCCAGTTACTGGGTCATCTTGGTCACGAATGGTTAAGTTTACTATTACACCTGTGATTCCCTCCTTTACTGTAGCAAGAAACTAGAAAAAAGGAAAACCAACATAGAGGAAATTGTTACTGTTTTCAATTAATGACCACACATGCACACAAGAAATATCCAAGCCAGCATTAATTAGTTACCACAACAGGAGAAAGATGTAATCCTTAGCTGAAACAGAATGTTATAGGCTCTAAATAATACATTCTCACTCATGAAATATATGGTAGCACAGTACAGGTACTCTCCATTTAATAGACGGCAGATAAGCAGCAATGTGACAGGTATCAAGCTTTGGAAGATTCTGATCACAAGACAACAGTTCATCTCAAATCACTGGAAAAGTGAACCCTGAAAATATGCAGTGTTGCATATGTGCATATGCTAACAGAAAGGGAGCTATACACATAGCTAAGCAGAACAGAAACTCACAAATATAGCCCATTCTTGCCCTCAAATGTACTATTATTTACAAATAATCCAATTTTGCATTTCAAATTATTATTTTTATAAGTTACACCACACATATTAATTTTTCACTACACTGCTATCAATATATAAAATATTTTTTACAAAAATTGTTACCATAGTGGTTTTGGAGAGGATTCTCCAAGAGGCTACAAAATAATTGGACCTCATGCTACCACTCTGTCTTTGTAAGTTAAAGTCATTGTTAGTTTCTTCTTTCAGTGGAAGAATTTTTTATGATCTTCTTGCACTGCTGTACTATTCATCTAGCCAAGCCCTACAAGAAAATTCTAATTTACTATCCAGACAAACGGTGTACAACATCAGTCTCATTTATGTAGGAAAGATATTAAGCAAACCATTGGAAAAGGTTTTAGGGGTCAGGCTTAATAATACTCCCTCCCTCTCAAGTACTTGAGGCTGACATGCTAAAAGCATTGTATATGAATGATAATACCAGCTTTGTAGGTGGATAAACCAGAATGGTAACATACTTAGTCCTGAAAAGTGCTGAACACCATCAGTATCATTATAGAACATTAGAAAATCTTCGCACTTTTAGAGGTCAAGCCTTCAAAACCCTGAAATTACAAACTTTAATGGTGCAGTCTTTCCTGTACATGATTAAATGCCACGTTGCAGTGGCAACTCTAGGGCAAAAATTACCCAAGTGGCTTTAAGACCTGAATAGACTAAACATCTTTTTCTCTGTCTCATAGACTACATGAAGTCATAACGCTACAGATCTTGTGAGACTATTAAATCCAGAAAATAGCATTTTATTAAAATATGGATTTCACAATCTGAACAAATACTAGGCAAAATGGATTTCCACATAGTAAAGTACAGAGGAGAAAACTATGTTTTTTTTGTGTTCAGTTATCTTTGTTTTAATTTTTTCCAATAGATTTGACTTATGTTTCTAAATCCTTTTTTAATTTAGCTGTATAATTTGAGTGTATGCATTCAGTTCAAGCTTTCCAGCCTCAGACCTGATGCTATAAAAGGATGACATTAATGACTGGCTATTTCTATCTTCTTTGGTATATTTAACGAAGAATTTAAAGATTCTTTTGATTTTGATCATTAATATGTAACAGGTTGTGATTGAGTTTTGTTTCAGACAGATCATTAAGCTCATTTGCAGTTTAATTAACTCTAAATGACAGTATAACAATATTCTCATTTGCGTTGAAACAAATCAAAAGAAAATCCTTTATTAAGAATCTTGCGTATAACAGAGGAATTATTACCATGATTGTATTCCTTCCTGCTCAGCAAAATGCTGTCACTGGAAAACACTTGGACACCTTTTACTTTAATTAAAATTAGCTAATTAGCCTGATTGATATTTTTGCATTATTTCATATTGTCTCAGCTTGAGGACATACAAAACAAGACATCAGAACCATAAGGGCCAGAGCTTTTCCCAACAAGTGTTCAGTACCAAATAATTCTTATTCAGCAATGTAAAAAGGTGACTAGACTTCAAGGAATATAAACCTAAAGAATAGAACCCTCAAGTCTCACTGCATCTGCTCCTATTTCATATTGATCCTTCTGAAAGACCTTTTCCTTAATCCACAAGTCTGAGTCAATTAAGTGTTCAATACTCCCTGCATCACTTTGGCATCAGTAAGAGCTGTTAGGGTAAAATACTTAAAGATCTGGCTATTTTATTTAGATACATAACTGTGAAGCCAGTGAGATGAATATATTATGCTTACCCCACCAGTGCCAGGCTATGATGGAAAAGGTTGCCATGATGTGCCAGCTAGTTCAAAAAATATGTTCAATGTCACTTTAAAAATATCAAGGTTACCTCAGCTGGAGCAGGCTTTCTTTTACATTCCTACCTTCTCCTCATTTAGGAACGGCTTTCAGTAGCCTCAGTTGCAGTGAGTTAGTAGTAGAGAAAGGGCACATGGATTTGCTGAGGGCATAAAATTGCAGAGCTTGTGACACCCACAGATCAAGGAAATGACAATGTCTACAGGTGAAGACTGTGCCAAGCCAAAGAAGTCCAAATGTAGTGGTACACTCTGAGTACTCTTTGCGTTTAGAAATGACCATATAAACACTGAGGGTGTTTGAAGCTGTCTGGAACATTAGAAGAAAATCTGTTCAAACTGGATGAAAAAGCAGAATGATCAAATCACAGAAGTTGTCACATGGACCTGCTCTAAATTTATAACATTAAACGTGTCATAAATCACAGATTTGTGATTGCAGAAGACAAATATCTACTGTGAAACAGAGAGGCCCAGAAAAATATAGTGTATATTATCTAGAAGGTGAACTCTTTTGCTTGTTCAGCCACCTTTATATTAAGAATAAGCTTCATAATATTAAAAAAAAAATCTGTTATATTTATACTGGGTCCCTTTCAAAACCAAAAGTGAAGACTGGAGTTTAAAAAACTATGAAAGGACAAAAATAGCAATTAGATTTGGAAATAGAGAAAAGATAGCGACAGGCTCATCGTATTTCCAAATGCAAGGTTTATATTCTCAAAGCACAGTGCTTAACTGGGAGAATATGATTCAGTGCTCTAAAATAAAACCCCATAGTGGTTAACACAAATAATTGGATCACAAGTTAATTGATTTTACTCTTTTTAAATATCTGCACATTCCCTAAGCACCAGTATAGATTAAGAATAAAATAGATAAATTATGTACTTTATTTAAACTGCTATTATTTGGACCCATTTTAAAAAAAAAAAACAAACCCTTACAAATACCTTGGGCCTGAGTTGCATTTGGCTGGAAGGAGCTCTATACACTACACACTTAATACTACTGAGCATTTGAATATGTAAGCTTAACTTGCTCTGTGGAGTAATATGCTGTACTGTCATTTATTGTGCTTATCACATACAGAGCGTAGAAATTTTAATAATTCTGTTATATTTAGAGTTTTAAAAACATAGGGGGAAAAAAAAAAAAGACCTGATTACTCTTTTTCTGTCCCCAAAAGTTTATGCAAAAGGACAGAAAGACAGACAACAAACAGATCACAACTGAGAAAGAAACGAGTGACAGCTGCCAGCAATTTACACTAATCATCAGGTTTTTGTAGGCAAAGGGGGCTTTTACCAGGAAAATGAAAGACATCTAGGAAACATAGTTATGGATGAAGATTTCCTTCAAGAGTGTGAGGATAGCTTGTGAGATAGCAAAAATAGACTTGAAAATGTAAGGAGCAAGCAATGTTTGCTGTCATGATGAACTGATGGGAAGTAGGTATTGACCACTGGGCGTGGAGGTCCCTGAAGCTGAAAACCAGCAGCTGACATTTATCTAAAGCTTCTGTAATAAGTGAGATTTTATTTACTGGCTTCTTAGAGCAGAGGAACAAATGAACTTAACTACATCAGAATCACCTGAATGCCTATTGTCCAGCAGCAGCATGAGCATGCACTAATAACCTTAATACCTTTATGAAATCACTGAAAAACTGTCTCAGAGTGGGGTACTGCTATACCCAAATTAACAGCTCCCACAAACAGCAAACATAATGCAAGATAAACATGTCTGGGGTTGGTGATTGCTACCCCATGGCTCATTAATATTCTGCACGCTGTGATTCCCAATCAAGAGCAAACAAATTAAAACTGCATGTCCATTTGCATTTATCAGGATGATATTCTAGTTGAGGGTGGTTTGCACTACAATAATGTACGTGTTTCTCATCTATGTATCAAAAAAGATGAAAAATAATGGGATATATTAATTTGCATGTCTCTATCAGAAATTCCCCAGGGAAATGGTATTATTGCATTTGTCCTTCACCCACCCCATGGGTGATATGGTTTAGTGTGAGGTGTCCCTGCCCATGGCAGGGGGGTTGGAACTAAATGATCTTAAGGTCCTTTCTAACTCTAACTATTCTATAATTCTATAAATCCACTGCTTTTGCAACCATGTTTTGTCTCTCTACTTTCTTGAAAATATGAAGACAAGCTATAGAATCCCTTGCAACCTGATTGCTCTTTGTGTCTTTTATTTGGCACACTGTCGTGTTTACATGAGTGGCCAATATTTGTTAAGAAAACAGTGTATTTACCATAGCTCTGTGTCTAGAATATCCACAAGGACAAATGAATTTTCAGAGCAATCACAAGGATCTGCAATCAAGAATGAGAATCATAAATGACAACAATGTACATTCCTTGTGGATTCACTGGGACACAAAGCCCGTCTTGACAGCTAACAATAAACCAAGTAATCTGGTTTCTGGAGATCATAGGTTTCACAAACTAGGCAGGTGAAGTATTAGGTGGAAATATGTAGCATAACATTTGTGCATTGAAAGAAGTAATTATGATGATTCTTCATCTCAGCACAATGACCAAATGTGCTGGCCTGCTATCAGGGGCTGACCGGGACATGACCAGCTGCAGTTCGTACCAATCTCTACGCATGAGCAATTTAATTATCAATTTTGCAGTCAGGGAAAATTATAACTTGGTATTACATTCTCCTTAATCTCTCCTACAGCTTTTGAAGGCATTTTCCTTCTTAAAACTGTGCATAGCCTTTACTATAAGGACACAGATAGCTGCTATAATTCATTAAAGAGATAGCTGTATTAACATGATGGATTAAATTGATGTAAACTGTACATGAAGCAATATATGAAGGTCTTTGGAAGCCATTTAGATGAAAGACCCTACGTAAATATAAAGCATTACTGTAGTAAGACAAGGATTTAATGGTGTAAACTAGATGCGAAACACAAATTAAAGCTATGAGTCACCTAAACAGTCTTCAGTAATTGTCATTCTCTTATTGCCATAATGCTGCCTTGTGGGCACTATATTATTTCTTAACCTAAAGTGTTTCTTTCAGCTTATTCTATATTCTTCTAATTAAAAAATATTATTCCATCTCCCTTGTGTAATTAAATAAAGAATTCAATTGTAGCTTAGAAAAAAATCTTTCCAAATGTATGAAATTGACCATAATAATTTTTGATGCATTGTCACTTTTGCATTTGAATGATTTTCATAGGCTACATATTCTGAATGCCTTGTGGTCTTTCAAGGCACACATCAGTTATTTTGCAAAACAAAAGTACTGCTCAACAATGAAAGACCAAATTAATGTTTTTGTCCACTGTATACTGCCGCCTGCAACAACAAATCCAAAAGATTAATTAACTAAATGGAAGGCCAAAGATTAAATTTTGCTGTAACACTGCTACAATTTCTGCAGGATCTATAAATCTGTGACTTTTTATTGAAAAGCACAAAGATTCTTACTATCACTGACATAAATCACAAATGATAAAAAAAGAGGCAAGCTTCAATATGACTTTAGCTTGTTTTGCTGCTCATGAGTCTGCCTGGAAAACTTCTGCTCAGGAGTACCAGTAATGTAACAAACAACAAAATAGAACAGTATTTATCAGGCTGTTTCCCCATGCTCCATGTGGAAGTCCCTCTGTGAGCGGTTTTCCATTGTGATAAAGCCAAGCTATCTCTGGGGTTCACTGGGACCAGTTCAAGAGCTCTCTGGATATTAGGACTGAGTAGGGCAGGAACAGAATACAAAACTGACTGGGTAAAATGAAATAGATAACTAAACTGCCAGGTGCTACAAGAGTTGCCTGCAAAGCTGCAGTGGCAATGTGAAAACTCCTATCCTTCTTACAGAGATAATGAACCTTGGAAAACAGAAAATCTACAGAGTAAGATCCTCATAAGATTCACATATGAATTTAAAGAACTTTCTTTTCTGCTTCTTTCCCACAACAGTGCTGAAACCTCTTTCAGAGCTGATGTTGTACTTCAATCCTCTTGTTTATGTGCTTGCAGAAGACTTTAAAAAGCCATTCAGGGACTGTAAATAAGTGATGGTGAAGGATACTTGAAAATGGCCAATTTTTTAATCTTGTCAAAGACACTTGTTTACATTATGACTCTTTCTCAGCCCAAATCCTGGCCTCACTGAGTAAAGGCAGAAAGATAATGTATTAATCATATGTTGAATGCTTGCTTCAAAGCCTGTTACCAGCATATACATCAAGTGTAGTACAGTTGTCTGAAGATTCAGACAGGAAATAAACATGCTAGCTTGTTTTTTTGTTGGTTGGTTGTTGTTGGTTTTTT
>NDXB01021732.1:123578-136193 GCA_002631895.1 Agapornis roseicollis | reverse complement strand
CTTCTTTTTTGTTTTTTTTTTTTTTTTTTTTTTTTTTTTTTTTTTTTTTTTTTCTAAGGCAAAGAAAATGGGAAACCAACATGGAATTCAGACACATGAGAAATAGCTTATGAATTTAGATGATAGTTCAGCAGAAATATATTGTAAATCTGTTCATTCATTTTAATAAAGCAGGGAAATGACACACTGCTGGAGCTTTTTGAGAATGCTAGTATTTTTAAATTATGATCCTATAATAGTAACATTTGCAATGCTGCCCATACTTTATGAACTTAAGGAAAATAAGTTTATGGAATCAGTGAACTTCAACCTGTGGTCTGGACACTGGGCATTTAAAAGTAAGATGCTTCCTGAATACTTACAAATTACTCCAGTAAAGACACTACAATTGCTTTGCCTATGTAACATGGATAACTAGCTGTGTAAATGTTCACAGACCAAGCTTATTATTCCTGAATAAATAATTCAGATGTGCAACATGTAGCTGAATGCATTTCCTTCTGCTGACTAGTACCTAGAGTTTGCATTTATTGGCAGCTACAGTCTAGTACTTCCTTTTGAAAATAATTTTTTAAAGAAACAAACTAGAAGCTTTTTTTGATGTGTGTATGCATGGCAACACACAGTACCTTCTGCTGTACTCAAGCAGGATTATTACCATTCTCTTGCATCTCCCATAGCACAAAGACAAGAAATGAGAAAAGCTATGAGTTTTTACTTCATTGTTTCTCTTTCATAGAATCATAGAATTGTTAGGGTTGGAAAGGATCTTAAGATCATCCAGTTCCAACTCCCCTGCCAGAAGCAAGGACACCTCACACTAAACCATGCCACCCAAGGCTTCATCCAACCTGGCCTTGAACTCTGCCAAGCATGGAGCACTCACAACCTCCCTGGGCAACCCATTCCAGTGCCTCACCACCCTAACAGGAAAGAATTTCTTCCTTATATCCAGTCTAAACTTCCCCTGTTTAAGTTTGAACCCATTACCCCTTGTCCTGTCACTACAGTCCCTAATGAAGAGCCCCTCCTCAGCATCCCGATAGGCCCCCTTCAGATACTGGATGGCTGCTATGAGATCTCCACACAGCCTTCTCTTCTCCAGGCTAAACAGCCTCAACTTTCTCAGCCTGCCTTTGTATGTCCTTTTTATGTTGAGGACACCAGAACTGCACACAATGCTCCAGGTGAGGTCTCACGAGAGCAGAGTAGAGGGGCAGGATCACCTCCTTCAACCTGCTGGTCACGCCATACAAATTTAAGAAATAATTGAGACTGCAGGGGATGTCACATTTTAAAAGCTTATGTTTTGAATTTGCAAACAGACACAGGAAATAATGAATGAAGAGTTCTATAATAGCTGTTATGTATCTTTAAAAGCACAATAAGATAACTAAAATCACCTTTAAATTGATTGCATTAAAGCAATTATTACTAGAATAAGAGAATCCAAAACTGATTAGATGGTCCCATATTGCGTCATTATATATCAACTGATACAATCCTCACTCAAGAAAACAAAAAAAACAGGTAACCCTGACATCGCTGTATAGTGGTGAAGTTCAGTTGAAATCAGGTTTCAGAATCTGAGATGTTTCTTTGTAATCCACCCTACCCTCTTTTCCACTAACATGCCAAATGACTGCCTGCATAAATATTTAATCTTCCTAAAGCAAAGACTTCACAGAGGCTATGCTGGAACCCAGTGTTTCTAAAAGAGGTACCTTATTGCTAACATCTATATCTACATCTACCAGCATGTGAGTGTGTTTGTGTGCTCTGTATTGCTCACTCCAGATTCAGCAGGCAGTCCAAAAACAATCTCAACAGGCAGTCTAGGTAAACAAGACTTATTGTAATTTGGTTTTCTCATGAATACAGAAGAACTGAAAAAAAGAAATACCTCTGGGACACAGAAGACCCCTAGGCAAACATTTACCATCGATGGAAACCATACAGATTTATTGATTGGAACTGCATTTTAATCAGATGGCTGGAGGAAAGAAAACAGTTCCTGGAGACTGCCAGTCAGCCCCAGCATGGGGCACAATAAAACTGTTTCTGCTATTGATATCAGGCAGTGGCTATATTAGAGTAAAAGGACATTAAAGAGTTCAACATCTTCAGGCAAAGCTGAATTTATTTACTGATGGCTTTGATTATTATTTAAGATCGAAAACTTGAAAAGGTCAGAGCTGCTAACTTAGAAAGCACACCTTTCATTTGTCTTCAAACATACACTTTTTTCTTAGTTTAGTTCAACACTGAATCAATTAATCAGGTACAGTGGTCTCTGTTTTCAAGTACTAGCTATGTTATTTTCAAATAGATAAGTAAAATCAAATCAAATTTCATTTTGTATTAATTCATATTAGAAAATGCAATTTTAAGACAATAAAACATCTGGTCCTCAATTTAGGTAGGCAAACATCTGTGTGCATGTGTTTCTATGCATATAGATATGAACGTGTACAAAATAAGATTTACATTACAGCATAGTCCTATATACACATTTCCATGGAGCACTTTGGATGGAAGCCATAACTTGGGTAGAGACAGCTAAGAATATCAATACTATAGATAAATCTTTTTCCTTTATATTATTTCAGCAAAAGACAACTGTTGGCTTAAATTTAGATTTATTTAGCAGGATTGATTTTTCTTATGTATCTTTTGAAAAGTTTCTCACATAACTCCTTAGATTTTTCAAACTTTTTTAACTAAAAGACTGTTTTCAACCCTTTAAACTTGTTGAGGACAGCAGCACTGTCCTTAACATCCATCTTCTAAATGAAGAAAAATCATTGATCTAAGAATATCTGACAGTGCTACATAACGTATGTGCACCGCTGGCCTCTGTGACTGAAGGTGGTCAAAACAAATGAGCTGAGGAGGAGGAAATAAAGCATAAAAGAAAAAAATGAGATGATGTGTGGCAGCAGACAGTGATGATACTCAGTTTACAGAAGGCAGCCAAAGAGTGTTCATAGCCTTTTGCGAGTCATAGCAGAGAGTTTAAGTAAGTCATGAAAACAGAATGGTGGTTCCTAAGGGAAGCAGACAGGGAGGGCATGAAGGAATGGAAAAAGGACAATCTCCAAGAAATAATACTGAAGGAGAGAATACATGGAACAGAAAAGCAATCATGAGATGAAAATGGTCAGAAACATTTTTTATGAAATACTAGAACAGTTTTCCAGATAAAAGGACAGTGGAGAAAGTGATGAACATAAGAACAGAGAGAAAAGGACATCACACTCAGCAGAAAGGATTCAATAGATATAGCACTGAAATTAGTCTCAGAGAAGTGGGACCTGGAAATGAGAGCAGAGGTGTATTTAAGGGACACTGAGTGTTCAGGCTCTGTGAGTCAAATGACAGGCTGAAGGATTTTGAAGAGTAAGTTAAAAAAAAGTTAATTATTAAAATTCAGAGAAGGTTCCTTACAAGTTGTTGACTAACTGCTAGGCTTGAAAGGGAGAGAAAACAAAGTGTAAGAGTATTTGGTTGGTTGATGAAGGAGGAAGAAGGGATTTTGAAGGATAACGCAAAAAGACAGCAATATATTTCAGTGCTGGCTAAATTAAGCATCAGGAAGACTAGACAAGCAAGTAGCTGGATGAAACCTTCCACAGTATGCTGAGAAATGAAGACATATATCTCTATAAAAGCTGCATCAAGCTAAGCGGAAGAGACCAGGAGTTAGAACACAAAGAAGGACCGGCCATAGAGCAACAGTGTTGAAGGCAAATGTGGTCAGGTAACTAACAGGGATTCAGGGATTTTTCATAGGGATCAAAGTAGTGGTGGGATTATACTTTTTGTTGTGACATATGGCCTGGGAGCACAGGGGAGAACATTTGTAAAAACAAATAAATATTAAGTGACTGTTAGACAGCTGGCTAGAGAAATGGCTATCCTTTAAGAAAACAAGCATCTGGGACTCTAAGACAAACAAGTCCTGGAAATAAGCCAAAGTAGAAAGTACAAGTATAGGTATAAATTACAGTCCTGAACCATTTTCTTCAAGAGACTGTAACTGCAAGGTTCTGTATGAATCCCCTAATCTTTTGTGTTTATTTTTTCTCTTAAATATCTCAACACTGGTTTTATTCCAGTAAGTTCAAGAGATGATCAACCCTACAGTATTTTATTCTTTCCAAATGAGTCTCCTTCATAACACTTTACTAACAGTTTCGCTTGAATAAATGTAAAGCTCATTTTAGGATGGTGTTTTTTATCAGTTCACTATTTTACTATTTCAGAGCAGAAGGAAAAAGGATATTTTGTCTAAATAATCCTGACATTTTGATTCATATGCACAGATGGTTAGCAAATTTTGTAGTAGACAAATCAGTTTTAGTGTTGCTGACAAAAATCTTAAAATCTCACTTGTCAGTGAAGAAATTGATAAACTGATCACAAAACTCATTCCACTTTAGTGAAATGACCTAAGCAGTCATATAACTATTACTTTTGCATGAATATACTTCAGCTTTATAAATCCCTTCTGCCCATAGAAAATGCAACCATGATACCAGCTCACACATATTGTATAATTGCTATTAAATAAGGTTTTGTCTGGAGCAAATTGAATATGTGAAGATCTATAGTGTGCTCTCTTGTTTAATCCTGCTTTAAAAATAGAACTCCTACAGATGCTAGTGGCATATTAACAGTGTGGGTTTCTTAACTCATGGGATTCGAGTGATACTTTGCTACACATCTAACAGTTCCTCTATTTATTACTCCTCAAATCATCTGTGCTATGTCAGACAAGGAGATTTAGAGTTCTTGGTGTTTCTGTTAAGATTCCACATTCCACATGCGAGGAACTGTAACCCCTTATGTATATAAAAGTCCCTTCAAGCCACAGAAAATATCTGCTGGTTGCACCACTAAAGTAATTCCTGGTCATCTATTCCCCAGTGCCTGCCCACCAATTCATAAACTGTTAAGGCTGAATGAAATAACAATGATTTAGGAGCCACTCGGCAATGAATACCCTGCATGGAAACCACAGTGCTTCTACACAGAACTTAGAATTTCACTCAACTAGATGTTACGTAGTCAAATGGAGTGTCTTAATTCAGAAACCTTAAGGCAATTTGACACAAGAGACCAATGCATTCTGTCACATCTTGACCTGAAAATAATTGTGTGAAGTTTCTTTGAAGTTTGCATGTCACCTGCCTGCACTCAACATTGAAGATGGAACTCCTTGGACAGTTAACGAAGTGCAACATGCTATAAACTACTCTCGGAGAAGAGTGAAATAGTAAGTTTTCAGAGGAAAAGAAAATTAATTTCTCAGGCAATAGACTCCAATTTTATTATTTATATTAAAATTGAAATCTCTAGAAAGCACTTTTAATTTGATTTGAAGGCAACTGCAAAAGTCCAGCTGGAGAGAACATATTTAATGAGAAAATCACATTGCCATTCCTAGCAAAGACTGCTAATAATTATGTTTATCCAGCTTCCCTGAATAAGTGGTCCAAGAGTAGATCTGGAGATATTACATTATCTTTGTTTAGCTTGTGCTTCTCTCAAGAGCCTTTGTTTGAGCTTTCCTTCCTTCCTCTTTGATTTCTACTGTCAAGTTACTTGCCCACATGTATTTGTGCTAGATGTAGTCAAAAGTCTTACTGCTATTGTTTGCTTTATAATTCTGACCTTAATATCTATCGTAAAGTTCACACTTCATAGACCACATTGAGGAAGCATATTAACCTTCATTTCTTGTAGAAGAGAAAAATAAATTGTGGGGTTTTGTGGCTTTTTTGTTGCTCACAGTGTTTGGTTATTTGCTGTTAGCAGAAGCAGATGGAAGAAGTCTTCAGAGGATAGTTAACATTGGAATTGTTTTGTGGTGAGAATTTACCAGCTGTAGTGAGAATTGCTGTTATTACCACTGAGTTTGTGCTGACCTTCCAAGCATAACCTAAGGGTTACAAAAGGACTCACACAGAGGTTTGCATCAGGACTGCTCTGATCAGGTGATCACAACAAATCAAGGAGACTAAATAAAAGGTAGGAAAGGAACACTGGAAACCAGAAAATAGAAAGGAAAAGGACCAGCAAAAATACAAGTTTACTATGTGAGCTGACTTCAAGAACAAGAATGCTGGGAAAAAAATCAGATCTGGAAAAACAGTGAAGCGCCTTTGTGTTCTTCCCCAGTTTCACACTGTTAGTGTGATCATTTCTATTCATAGAACTTTTCCTTTACTTATACAAGTGTTTCTTTCAGATTATAAAGCAGGCACTCTGTTATTTTACGTACCACTGAAATGTGTTTATCTGGAGATTAAGTAGACAACTTCATGTATTTCATGACCTTGCTGGAGAGAAACAAAGCAATGGACTCACCCCTCACAAGCAAAGATAAACGTAGAAGTCTGTTGCCTACTGCTATGCAGTGCATCCAGCTCTAATTATGTGATAAGTGGATGGACTCAGTGTTAAACATATTTTGCAAAAGTTCTTGAACAAAGTGCTTACACTGGTTATGCAGATAGCTTGCTGAAAGCCACATGAATACAAATTATCATGTATAAGGTACGAATCTGGATAAGTACAGGAAACACTGCTCTTCAAAACCGTGTTTTTTTGCTGAACAGTCCTCTATT
Source organism: Agapornis roseicollis (assembly GCA_002631895.1). Lineage (NCBI taxonomy): Eukaryota > Metazoa > Chordata > Aves > Psittaciformes > Psittacidae > Agapornis > Agapornis roseicollis. Next base: position 129,561 of record NDXB01021732.1, on the reverse strand, counting down.
TCAGTCGGTGCACAAAATAAGCATGCTTGTTTTTCTTCCTTGCCATAAATTTACTCTATTTTTACTTGTAATGCTAAAGCAAAGTGCTTGTTTTTAAGGCCATTAGTAATTCAATCGTGAGTGATGGTGAGCATTTTGCATCACACAAAAACCTCAAACCAGCTAATTCTGATAAGAACTGACATGCAATATTGAAGAAGAAAAAAAAAGGAACAAAAAAGGGAATTTCATTAGCCAGATTGTTTAAATAAGTCTTCCAGATGTCCTTACCTTGGTATCACCACAATACCATTCAGAAATATTAACAAACATTCTTCTTGATCACAGGAATTTTTCCAAGTTGCGTGAAAGTAGTTAGGTTAAGACAACAGAGACACATTTGGAATTCTAATCCTTGGACACATTTCCATTATTTTCCATGACCAAAGAAATTAAATTCTGCCTTTTAGGTGTGAAAAATATACCAGCTAATGTCTTCCATTTGTTTTCAAGAGGCTTTTGGGCACCTGGAGTTTCAGATAAGTCAAGTGTGTTAGTGAACTGCTGCAAGGGTATGAAGTGAAAGTAAAGCTGAGTGAAAAGGTCAGTGTAAATATTTATCTACTGTAGGGGGCTTCTGAAGGTTAAGATATGCTTTAGGAGCCTTCCCAGCTGTATTTACAGATTTAGAAAAAAGCAAAGAAGACCAAAGAGCTCAACTCTGATGATCCCCACCCATCCTGAAGCTGCCGAAGTTTACTAACATCTGTAGAGGCTTTGCCCTGCTCTGTTGAGTTTCCGTATGAATTCTGCTTTATCTGCATGTAAATTGTCTCACAGTCAAAAAAATTGGAGCCAAATGGAAATTCCAGTGTGCATTTTGTTCATGTGATTTTGCTGAAATGGTTTTATTCATTCCACAAAACTCTTTCTTATGACAAAAGCTGTACTGGAGACAGTTTGCTCTGATTTGAACAGGCTGCTAGAATTTAAGAGTGGCTCCCATAACATTTAGGCCATAGTACAGCTCTATTTCTTAACTGTTAACCTGGCAATGGCTTCTTCTCATCTATTCAGATCTGCTGATTACTGCTCAAGTACCCCAGCTCAGTCATCTGGCCTTCTGATATCCAGCATGAGAGAATGGTACATGAAATAGGATAAAGCCAGCTCAGCTTGTTCTCAGCACCTTGCTGAGTGACACTGGCAGCTCCTTCTTTGCCTCTATTCAGCCTGGATGACTCAGTGACTTCCCTCCCAGCAGGGAAGTGAATCAGGATCATGATCCCTTGGCCATAACCCTGAACTGTGTGTTAGTCAAATGACAGGACTCTTTGCTCAGTTTAGCACAATATGATTCTCCCTAGTGATTTCCCCAAATCAGATATATGGGTCTAGAGGAGAATCATAAGCCATTAACAGAATTAGTGTCCAAAGATAGGGTCCTCCTCACTGGCAAGACCCACAGAGAAAGGAATAAAGTTAAATAGAAGCCCCAAAAGGCAACATTTTCACTGAAAGACAAGATAAAAGGGACCAGGGCTACTATTCAGATCACTGAAGGGAAGGTGAGATTTCTTGGTTTTAAATGTGAAAACTGAACAGGTCTGGTCTGGTTGGTAAAGTATGTCTAGCATGGAAAATAACAATATCATGTCTGAGAGAGACATTTTTGTAAAAGAATTATGGCAAAGGCGGCCAGGAGGAAGCTTAAAAGTACTTTATGAGTACTTGGTCCTCAACATGATTTAGCCAACATCGAGAATCAAGACAGGGACTCTCAAAGTTACAAGCATGTTTCCCCACAACCCAAGCTGCAAAATAAATCTCTTCAGATGGTACTCTGAAAGTCTCATATCCTCTTTGAATCATGAGAAGATGGAGACATATATTGTACTCCAGGGGCTGTCTTACCCCAGAGGGTGACATAACTTGATCAGAAGACAGTGCTGGAAGCCATCATAAATCATGATGACAAGCAACCTCACTTACCAGTCTCTATAGGAATTGATGAATCATTTTTTAAAGTATACATTGGTCATTTATTACTCTTTTATAAACCATTTAACAGGAGGTATTCAAAACGTGAGGAAATCATACTTAAGACTTGCAGCACTAGTACAGCTCAGATTTCACTCTGCTGATGTTTTTTCTGTTCAGAGGAGGCAAGTTTCCTTGTTTAACTGGAAAATTAATTTCTAAGAACACATATTCAAAGAAATCTAAACTAGGAAAAATATTTTCCCAAATGTTACTCTCCCTGATGTGAAAAAATTCTTTCTATTTTACATTGTTTTGTCCCAGAAATGGGTGACATTGAAGGTGACACTGGAAGTGGCAAAAGGAGGAACTGTCCCACAAATGAGACTGTTCTCTGGCCCAAAGAAGGACCTCTTTCTTGAGTGCAACTGAAAGCACTCTGACAAGTCCAACTACTTTTCAGTGTTCCACTACTTTCAGGGATGTACTGCTATCCCAAATCTGTGATGAAGGACATATGGGAGAACTAGGTGGACTATAGAAAACTCATCCCCTTAAGTCACATCATTGCATTCTTTCAAGTGTCTGAAATCATTTATTAAGGAAAGACATTATAGATGATATTAAGGGAAAATAATGTATTACTATAGAGCTGCAATGGAAGCTTCTGCCTTGGGAACAGATAATTTAAAAAATCAGGACAGAAGCCAGAAGACAAATATACTCAGTGGACTCGCAGTTTTGAGCATGTACTCTACATTCAGCAATGATGTAAAACCAGAAGAGGGAATCATTAGACTGTTTTTGGTTTTTTTCTTTTAGAGGAGGAAAGGTAGACAAGAATAGGTTGAATCCATAGCATTGTTATATTGAAGCAATGTTTTTTTTCCTCCACTGTGTTTTAGGGAAGATCTGTGCAGAACCATGACTACAGGAATAGATACAAGAGAAGGATTTGCCAGCTTGTGGCTTCCAGCAGATGCTACAGTTAATTTTTCATCACACTTCAATTACAGTGTCACTATAGTGAAAGCAAAGTAACTGTGGTTACTTCAACCACGGTAACTACTATATAATAACAGCTATATAGTTAATACAGTTGATTAACTGTAGAGTAAAATGACTGTAAAACTGTTTTACAGTTATTTTGCCGTGGTCAGTCACCAATTGTTAAAGTAACACTAGAAAGTAATTCTCATGTTTCTTTATGTGCTATGTATAAAAACAATACTTTGCACCATTAATGTTCACTCACTCTAACTCATTTCCACACAGTTTAAATACCCTTCAATACACGAACCAAGTATCAGATTTTCTTGAATGATCAATTCCTATTCATTGCTTTTCTTCATTTGCTACTTGCACATAAGTAACCCCTTGCTGCTGAAAAGAAAGCTGAACCAAAGGCTTCAACTTGCTGGAAAGGAAATGCCAAGTTGCTCTTTGTGATACAATATACATGCTGTACTCAGTAATAATTCACAAAATTAATTTAAAAATTCTTTTATATTATAGAAATAAGGTTATAAATTTTAAAAAGAGGTCACTTGCTTTATAAGTATCTCTATTTTCATTCTTTATAATTTAAATCTGGCACAATATCCCAGATACTGTGACCTTTTAAAAGGTAGACCTTGTTACCTGGGATTTTTGAAGGAGCTTTTAAAACATTGCTCTTTTAGGCATTAGAAATTAAATTATTTAAACCCCCAGAGGGAACAGGGTACTGTTTGCATGTCTAAATTGATTTTTTGTTCTGTTCAGAGCTTATTATGAACAGGAAGGAAAGGTTGGAACTAGATGATCTTAAGGTCTTTTCCAACCTTAACTACTCTATGATTCTGTGGCTCTGTATGTACATGAAATAGAACAAGGCAAAAGTGTGCAGCACAATGGGACAGGAAAAAAATAGTTTACTGGGCTGAATCCCATAAAGCAGTGTCTCATACATTAACCCATCAAAGTACCTGACAGGTGCTTATAACCTCAAGGGCTTAAACTATTTCTCTCAAGTTAATGGAAGTGCTTTGTTGGACCACAGCCAGGTTGCTCAGCTTCTGCACACCATCAACAAATTTTTCCCTAAGCATGAAAGCCATAACTGCACCCGAATGACATGGATGTGGAGTGCAGGTTAAAAAATAGCAGATGAAAAAATAGTTTCACTAGGTAAGTGCCACTTTTTCCAACAAGGTATACATAAACCCAGTTAAAGCTATTGAAAAGCTGTGTACAGTAACAAAGGAGCATTTAGACGTCTCTGAAAACATCAAATAAAGCCATTAATGAACATTTTTAATAGGTGTTGTTGTAGTTTGAACCCAGCCAGACAGCACGTTCAGTCACTCAACCCACCCCCCTTATGGCCCTCCTCTCTTTCCTCCCCGGCTCCCGGAGGAGTGGGAGGAAAGATGAGCCTAAGAACTCCCACTGGTCAGATAACAACAGTCCAGTAACCAAGGTACAACACAAATCACTATCGCTATCACCAACAATAATAACAACGACAAGGAAAACAAGGGAAGACGGTACAATACCACCCACCGAAAACGAGCCCGACCGGGAAGTTCCCCCTCCTTCCGGGTAACTCCCAGTTACATCCTGGGCATGACGTGCTATGGTATGGAATACCTCTTTGGTCAGTTTGGTCCTGTCAGTACAGTCCTGTCCCTCCTTCCTCCTGGCTTCCCCTCCTCCCCGGCAGAGCATGAGGCTCACAAAGTCCTTGGTCAGGGCAAACATCGCTCAGCAACAACCAAAAACATCGGCCTTATCAGCCTTGTTCCCGGGTTAAGTCAAAACACCAGCTACTAAAGAGAAGAAAAACTGACTGCAACTGCTGAACCCAGGACAGGTGTGAAAGGGCCTGACCTCCCAGGAGCAAAATATAGTAAATAGAAGCACACAGAAGCGTATCATTGCTTAGGGGTAGATCCACAAGCTTGTGTCTGGATAAATAAAAAGTAAGAGATTGGTCAAGTGGCAAAAGATAAAACTCATCTTCAATGGACAGAACCATGCTCATGCATGGCTGAGATTGCCTTGCACTGAGAAACCAAAGAAATACCTGCTAACATATATAAGACTTCTCGGAAACAGAAATACGAAAAAATTCAATTTTGGAAAAAGCTATGGAAAAAAGTCATTAAACTTCTGTCTTTATGTTAACATTATTGAAATAATACATGTATTTACTAAGAAACATACAGAAATGCATTCTGCATTCTACATTTAATCTGGGATACCCAGTTTTCCACTTATACGCTGCCTTGACTATTGAACACATCCAGCTTTCATAACTTCACTGTCTTTCACTATGTCAGGTCAGGAATGTATTTAACCCCTGCACTTACAGAGGAACAGAACACATTGAAAACTTGGCTTAATTAAGCTTCAACAACAATATATGATAAAGAAAGGCAGAGCTATTTTAGGTGGAAATTGTGCTGTCAGAAGAAAACACAGGTCAGTAAATAAGCATTTGTTTTATAAAAGGCAAAAATGCATTGACAAAAAGTATCTTTAAATAGAAGAAACACAGCTGGGAAAATGTGTTCATACCATAAGAACACAATCCTAAAACAACCAATCTCAAACTAAATAAAAGAAGTTTCACTCTGAAATCAAACCTTCAGATTTAATGAATTTGAGCTTTCTACTTCAAAAGTTAACTTGTAGAATATGTCTTTTTCTTTCAAGTCTTATTCAAATCAGAAGTATTGCATCATGTAGTATACAACTGGTATTTTAATACAACTAAATACATAAAGCAGTAAGCCAAATAAAGTGGCATTAGCTCTATTAATAGATACTCTTCCTCATCTTGCACTTCTTATTTTAAACAGAGCATATGTTTCTAAAGGGGCCTGGCACCATATGCCTAAAGACAGATTTTTCCTGCCTTATTCATGGAGTAAGAATATCCCTTAGCAAAGCAGAGGGAAGATTTCTGAGGTCATTAACATCTCTAAATAGTGAAAAGTTCAAAAACATGTAATGATGCATTTAAAAAAAAAAAAAAAAA
>NDXB01021732.1:86760-123485 GCA_002631895.1 Agapornis roseicollis | reverse complement strand
AAAAAAAAAAAAAAGAAATTAAAAAAAAAAAAAAAAAAAAAAAAAGATGTCTCTATGGGAAAATTTGCATGTGATATGAAGTGCAAGAAAGCAACATAATGCTATCTCTTCACACCTGCTATTTTATTTCTATACCGAGACCACCAGACTTTCAAGGGTACAGAGTACCTTTTACTGTCTGAATTTCCACAGAAATAGATACTGCATAGGCAGGCCAACAAGGTTTTTAACATACCAAATTACCNGCAACATAATGCTATCTCTTCACACCTGCTATTTTATTTCTATACCGAGACCACCAGACTTTCAAGGGTACAGAGTACCTTTTACTGTCTGAATTTCCACAGAAATAGATACTGCATAGGCAGGCCAACAAGGTTTTTAGCATACTTGCCCAAATTACCAAACTATTAAGTCAAACAGAACATACTATTATAGACAGATTTCTTCAGAAGAAGAATTCTCAACGTCTGGAAATTCAAGCAGGCATGACTCTGATTGACATGAATTGCTATTAATATTGCTAATACAATCATTTCCTATTTCTAAACTGACTGAGTTTTCCTTTTACATTTCCTTTTACATTTATTTTACATTTTACATTTACATTTCCTTTACATTTTTACATGTACAAGAGGGCTAAAAAAAAAAAATACAATATTTTGAATATATTTTAACTCTTGATTGTCAGGAAACAGGTTTCAGAGTATTAAAAGCTTGATTGAAAGGTAATTCTAAGAGAATTAATAGTTTGATAAAAGCCACTTAGTTATCACTTAGGGACTTAAAAGGTTTGACTCAGGCTCTCCATGGTACTTTCTAGGTGACTGAAATGTTCTTGCCAAATCACTTACTTAAGTAGTCATAGCAATTACCAATGATTAGTGAAAAATAATATTCCTGTTGGCAAAAACTGTCACGATTTGTTGCTTCTTCTTTTTTTTTCTAAACAAAAAAATCTAAAGCAAACAAATAAACCAACCAAAACAAAAAAATAAAGCCCCGTCAAATCCCTCTCTAACCTTTTTTTAATCTGTTTATCTAGTTTGCATTTATAAAAGAAATAATTATTGAAGTAAAATTGCTGTAATTTGTTTTAAAGTTATCTGCTGTTAAATTGCTAAAATTAGGCTAGAACAGAAAAATGGAACAAGGTAAAAGCTTAAGGAGAAGCTCAAGACTTCTATAGCAATAGGCTTTCCTTTTCTTCTTGTAAAACTAACTTAAATCAGCATCCCTCATGCTTACTTCTCATCTTTTGGGAATATTCCTTAAAATCTGAAGAGCCTCAGGAAACTTCTACAGCAAAATCCAAACTGCCTGTTATTAGGTAAAACTATTGACAAGGCCTCATCCTCTCCAGATACCAGAGGCAAAAAGAAACAATTAAAAAAATCAGATTAATAATAAATGTAGGAGAAGGAAGAGAGCAGTGTGAGAAGGGCAGGAAATTTGGTAGATGCTTTCCCTGAAACCAGAAATGTTGCTGTAGCACCATTACATTCTCCTGCAGGCAGTGCAGGTTTGGGTTTAAGTTCTTTTTTTTTTTTTTTTTTCCCCAGACTTTTCAGCATCTTTCAGTGGAACTCAACTTGCAGGGGAAAAAACTTTCCTCGCAAATTCCACATGTAGGTTAAATNCGCTAAAAGCCTGTGTGGGAGGTTCAAGTTTGGGGTTTATGTTTTTTTTTTTTTTTTTTTTTCCCCAGACTTTTCAGCATCTTTCAGTGGAACTCAACTTGCAGGGGAAAAAACTTTCCTCGCAAATTCCACATGTAGGTTAAATGTAAAGCATTTAGGACTAGAGTTTCACTACAGAACTGACAAGACTAGCTGTCTCACAGGTGAAGCACTGAATCCAGGACAAAACATGTTGCTTTCAACCATGTTCCTGACTATCAAAAGCCTTAAGCTGGAATGTATGCAAGAGAGAGTTTTGAAATTTATTAATGTAAAAAAAGAAAAGAGCAGCTCCAAAAAGTGTCACATTGAGCTAAAAAGATGTCTTTAAGTATTCTCTTCCATTAAGGAATAGTTTTATATTTAGAAATAAACCAATAATAATTACATACATCATTTTGTAGAACACAGAGGGCAAACTCTTACCTCCTTCTTTGTAAATTCTGGTGCATGGTCATTTTTGTCATCAATAACAATAGTGGCAGTTGCTGTACCAGAAAGTCCCACATCATGGCCACCCAAATCCTTAGCTTCAATGACTAGTTCATATTGTGGAGTTTCCATTGTCTGAAAAAAAATACAAAACAAAACGAATCAACCAAATAGACAAAAACAGAAAAAGAAAGGTTAAAAAACCCAACCCATGGCAGAGTACAGTCTACTTTTAATTCGCATTAAAACAATAAATAAATATTCTAAACCTCAATTTTACATGCTAAAACATAGCATTGAAACAGATCACAGTTATCACAGTATTTTACCAAACCAGAAACACAGCTTTCTATGGGCTTCAGCTGCTACAAAAGAAACCTTAGTTGGAATACAGTATGAAGGAATACTAAAATACTGGTAAACAGTACATAATCTATCCTGTTATTTAAGAAGATTAAGAAAGAGGAAAGAAATTAATATATACCTGCACTTAAACAGTAAACTTACACTTCAGTGCACCAATATTTAGCAGCTTGCTTCTTCAGTGTTAGGATAAGTATACTAATGTCACACTCTACATATAAATTCACTTTATTTTATTAAATCACGTTAATTCTGTTCATTAGCATTTAGAATGGTAATCTAAGTTTGCTTCACTGTAAGAAACAAGAAAGCAGTTTCTAAAATGAGTAGACTGCCTGCTATTGTACTAAGCAAATGTGTATAATAAAAATATTAATTTACATCTACAATAGGCAATTCCTATGGCATGGTTACTTATCTAACTTCCTACCTAATGTAGAACCAGATAGCACAGGTCCATTGTAAAAGCCATACTTAATTTCCCTCCACTGAAAGACACCTATAACTTGGAAAAAAACAATTGTGGCTACTATTCTGCAAAGGGAATGTGACACAGCATTTCTCATTCACTTCTTGCATCAGGCATGAAAGCACATCTGTTTGCAAGCTGAACAATGGGATAGTAATACATCCTATCAAAGGGAGCTGTGATCAGAATCAGAACCTGCTCCCATACTCATAGGGTATTTTGACATGGATTTCACTGGAGACAAGACTGGGCACTTAATTAAAATGAATATTGTTGTCATTTGTATGGCTGCCTTGTAAAGAACCATCTGCTCAAAGGCCATATATGCTACGTCATCAGTGGAGGACACAGATGAGAAAGTGTTGCAGATACCTTTAAAACTATATGGCAAGAATGTCAGGTGTGCTCAGGAATGTTTTTTCAAACCCTGAAAAATAAAGCCTGGATCACAGTGGCAAAGCAACAGAGTGATGCCTGAAAGGGTGATTAGGGCACCACTGCTAGAGGGCTACTTGAACATCAGACCAGCTCTAGCAGCTAACTGTGTTTATAAGAACCAAGATCACACATCTTAGACATCACACATTCTCTGTCCTTTATCTAACACTTTTCCAGAGAATTAACATGCAGTGACAAAACTGGTGTGAAACTCCTTATAGCAGTACAGTGATCTCTGTCTACCATCCATAGATAAAGCAGAATCAAAAAAGCTGAAGTAGGGCTTATCCCATAGCAGAAAGCATAGAATGGTTTGGGTTGGAAAGGACCTTTAAATGTGATCTAGCTGACCCTGCCCTGCAATGAGCAGGGATATCTTCAGCTATATCAGGCTGTTCAGAGAGCTCCATCCAACCTGACCTTGAATGCTCCCTTGGATGAGTTATCTACCAACTCTCTGGGCAACCTGTTCCACTGACTCACCACTCTCATAATAAAAAATTTTCTCCTTATACCTAGTCTGAACCTATCGTTTTTAGTTAAAAACCATTACTCTTTGTCCCGTCACAAGAGGCTCTATTAAAAAGTCTGTCCCCATCTAAAGTCTCCTCCAAGTACTGAAAAGCCACAATAAGTCTTCCCAGAGCCTTCTCTGGGCTGAACAACCCCAGCTCTCTCAGCCTTTTCTTATAGGAGAGGGGCTTCACCCCTCTGAGCATTTCTGCGGCCTTCCTCAGGATTCACTTGAACAGGTCCAGGGAAACACATGTAAAAAGAACATCCCAATTCCATAGTACTTGGATCCTGAAGCATTTTTAGGCCATAAGAGAAGCAACCATGTCACATGTTCATCAGATCACCTATCACAAAGTTATTTATTTGCATACATAATCCATGAGTCAAGCCAGAAGATAAACTTAGTTCTAAAAACATATGGACTACTAGAAAATCAGATGACATTGCCATGTAGGGGATCCTAATAAATGGATTTTCTTAAGTTTTACAACATTATTCTATGAAATTAATCTCAGAAGCCAGCAAATCATGAACAGGATTTTGATTTATAATATCATAAATATATACAAAGAAATATTACTGACATGCCTCAGACACAAATTCAGATGACAGAGTAGAACAAAATTTACAGGTTTTATACATTTATTTTCTAAAATGTATTCAATGTATTAAAACCTGAATGGAGCTTTCCTCCCTCCCCTAGGAGCAGCTTTTTCATTATTTTGATTAAGAAGTTGTTATTACTGTATGGAAAACTTGCAAAGCCATTTATCGCTCCATGTTTATAAGCCTCTTTGCTCAGAAAGAAGCCCATTTTTATTCACAAATTGGCCTTTTTTCCTTTAAAAACTGTCCCATTTTCTATTGAAACTGGGTCCATTTATGCTAGAAATTGTCTACTGCAACAGAAATTTCTGTGACAGGAGTCCAATGTTTAAGCTCACAACAGAATGTGAAAAACATTGAATTTTGAGTAGTATTTCATATCATTATGAATACTTCACACTTTCCTGCAAAGCAACACTTTCTACATCTAGTTCTGTCACCAAATATTTGCTTTGTTAAAGAAAGCAGCTCCTAACAGAGCCAAACCCAGAGCAACGTTGTGTTCCCATCAGAAGCCCTATTTACACTAGGAGATTGCTCAGAAGGTTTTTTAGCATTTCTCGTGTGTTAGCCCAGTTAATTCAGGCACTAGTAGCAATTTGGATCTGTGTCATTTATCACACTACCGGGGGCATGAGAGTGGAGATCTGTGGATAGAGCATGGCCCCCTGTGCCCTTACTAACCGTTCCTCAACTGATAGTAATGTAGAGGGCCTGGGTCTGTGCTAGGGCATCCTCAAGGATGGGGACTGCAGTGCAAGCTGACACAGCAGCTCCCTGGCTTTTCCCTCTTCAGTGGGCTCAGGACCTTTATCCCAGTACAAGGGATAAAAGGGGAGCACTTGGTCACATCTTGTGAGAAATGAGTGCTCCTGGAGGGGGCAGTGGAGAAGAAAAGCAGCCTTCCCTCACCTTCCCCATCCCTGCTACACCGTGCAGGTAACGGATACGTATACAAATATATATACATATATACACATATGCATAAATATGTACACATGTATATATTGATCAGAACTCACTATCAGCAGCATTTTGAGACCCCACAATTGCTCTGACTGTTGTCCCACCACGATGTTGTCTGTCACTAAACCCAGGCCTCCTGCTTCACAAAGCAGTGACCTAGCACCTCTTGCAAAACCTATCTGATCACTACCATTCAGATAGTGAGATGCTAGCAACATAAACCTGCAACAACCCTCAACATAAAGCAGGTAATAGATGATTTTTATAAATGAACATTAAGTCACTGCTTCTGTGGCTTATTATTTATCAACTGTGACTGTTGAGAGGGTTTGTGTAATTACAGCAGGAGAACCATTCCTGTTCCCATAAATTTTCACTCCAGTCATTTAGCCACTGCAGGGGTGACACTGGCAAATTGTTTGGTTTGCCAAGGAGGTGAGCTGTGCTTTAAATGTTTCCCTTGAAGGTCTTCCCATTGGCATTCTCACTGGTGTTAGCATTCTCATTAGATTTCTCTCCCCTGCTGCCTTGATATAACTGGTTCAGCACTAGTAAAGCAATGAGAAGCCAGAAAGGCACTTTTTCAGATTCCTGACAAAGCCAGCAGGATCTAAGCACAACAGAGGGAAATAAACAGTTCAGTGCAGCTACACACAGGTGGATCAAACAAAGTGACTACTTTTAGGTAGTTCTGAAATAAACTAGATAATGATGGACTCTAGAAACTACCTCTCCAGTGTTTCCTCCTGGCTGGGTGTCCCCCACAAAGTGCCTATAGTTACAACTTCATCCACTGCTCTCCAGTTACCGTAACACACCTATGAATTGCACATCCAGAAAAACAATGGATGTGCAATTCCCTTTGCACATCCATTGGTATCAGCACACCCAAGCCTTCATTCAATGCTTCAGTGCTTCATCTAAAGCCAACTGGGGAGAACAGGAATTCCCAACTTTACATTAAGTACTCTGTTGCTAAGATCAAAGCAAACAGTAGGTGGGAAGCAAACACCACACAGAATATTCAAAAGTCTTGTAAGGATTTGAAGTATCTTTTTAGGCTATTCTAATACTTATTACCAGTAGAGATGGGGGCTTACTACTTTGTGGATATTACTATTTTCTGCAAAAATGCAACTATGCCTCAACACTTATATTTATAATTCTTTTTATAAATTATATATGCATGCATGCATAATACTATATCAGTAGTGTTCTATCATATTGTAGCTGTTACTAATGCCTTCATAATACTAACTAGACAAAAAAATTCTAAGGATTTGAATAATTTCAGTTGATGCTAAATAAATGCTTGTGTTCAAGATGATAATAGCATATATTATGTACTGAATATCTCGTATTAAGACATAATCAATGTTCTTGTTGAGCAACAATATCAACATTGAATCTACCATTGTTATAGAGTATGCTCCCAGGATTTTGACAAATATAGAATAAATAAAATGAAGCAACGTGACTATTAGCAGTTCTAACAGACATAACGCTTTTATAATTGTAATATCAGCATGTATTTTACATGCTAATTGTTGCAGTATAAAAAGGGTAATATACACAGAAGCTTTAAATTCAAAGCTTGAATTACAGTTTGGTGAATACAAAAGCCCAAACAATTTTGTAATATAAATCCTCTTTAGCTTACTAATTTCCATTTTCTTTTATATCACAAAGGAAGGTCTAAAGTTTAATCAGTGCAATAATATAAGTCTGTTATGAAGAATATCAATACCTATTTAGTACTCATAAGAGACATATGGTTCATAGGTATATCTGGAATCCAAAGGAAGACTAAATTTCTCCTTTAGGAGCTGCTGTTTAAAAAGGAAATAAGTTGCTCCAAAGTGCTAAATATAAATAGGTTTCCTGAACAGAAATATTTGTTTTGCATCAAGAGGAAATCTGTTACTTTTTAATACACATGATGTATAGGATCAAGACTTTTAATTCTTCAGACTGCCACAACTATAGGGCTGATACACATGGATATGTTTGGTTTATTTTTACATGGAAATACAAGAACAGTATGTGCATGTTTCCAATATTTTGTGTAAAATTATTTTTGACTGATATGTAGATTAGGATTTAGACTTCCTATGGAATTCATATCACTTTGGGGAAAGCTCCCAACCATGACAGGTGACAAGCTTTCGAGAAATATTACAGATTTGCAGTGATAAATTATCTTTTACTGCTTACTCACTATACAAACATGTGTATCTTGACTGTCACATACAAGCACCAAAGAATTTTGAAGACATTAGCTTCACCTAATTAAGAATTTTAGTAATAAGGAATTTCTCCTTGGGTAGAGAACACCAGTTTCTAGGACAGAACAGTGATTGAAGCTCCATTTAGTCTGAGATTTCTATTTAAATTATGGTTGTTATTTAAGCTGCTACCAAAACCAAGCCCTAAGAGAACAAATATTCTGTATTATAAACAAAATTCTCAATTATCATAAAAGATATGCTACCATTGATGTTAGTACCTCTAATACTGATTGCTACCAGCCAAGATATTTCCAGAGTATAAATTATGTGGATCAGAGTGTCATGTTGACCTGCAACAGCTATTCACTAGATTCTCATGCTTTGGGAAAAGAAACATTTGTTATGTCCGCTGTGCTACAGATATAAAGAACTCTAATAATTTTGAATAGAAATGGAGAATATGAATCACAATGTCCCAATGAAAATACTTACTGCCAAATGTCATTAAATCATTCTTTACTTTTAAAAACACAAGCTATGTTTCAGCTTTCCTTCTAGACCAATGTATGCAATTTCTTTTTTTTTTTTTTTCCCTAGGAACAAATTCAGTTGTTCTTCATAATTAAATAGTACTGAAGAAACTTTTCATTCCAGTATGAAAGCATCAATTATTATGTAACTTCTCTTGCTGATTTTAGAGTATTTAATCGTTCCACTTTTATTTCATACTTGGAGGTGTCAGGAATACAACTACCACACTCATCTCACCTAAACCTTCTGTCAAGAAAAGACAATAGCTATAGTGAGTGTCTACTCTCCATTATTAGGTCTGAATAAAGAGAACTACATTATAGTCTATATGCAACCATAGGCTTTCTTATATGCAAACATTCCCTTTGTGTTTACATGTCACTGAAACTATCATTACTGCTGCACCTTTCCAAGGATTGCCCTGAGTTTCAAGGACATGTATATTCATGCTTGCTACATCGAAGTGGCTCCAAATTCCAGTAAGTGGTGCTCAACCTTCCAGCAGTCACAGACATACCCATTGTGAGATGAAGCATGTAACTCTGAGGTAGGCAGGCTTGGAGGTTAAGGCAGCTGGAAGCTTTTTTTGAAGTTGATACTCATAAAAAATAATGCGGTCATGAAGCATTCCCAAGTTGGGGTGTCCTTTCCATTATCCCTAACTCTTCACTGCTCTGACTTTACACAGTGACACACTGTCCTAACACACCTTCCCATGTGCTGCATGTCCCTAATGTTAGCATTTCCCCTTTCATAGAGCTTGCACAAAAGAGAAACATATGACCATTCTTGCATATGAAGCACCTAATGTTCTGCTAGCCTGGTCCTTTAACAGAGTACCAAAACACTGCTGAAATGATAACATTCCATCTATCCCTTATTGACTATACACCTAATGGTGTTAATATTCCTTTTTTTTTCTGATACTGGGTACAAAACACTGTATGTTATTTACATTAATTAACCTCACTCAGATAAAACTACTGATGGAATGGGTGACAGAGTTTCCATGATGCTTAACACTTCCTACGACTTACCGGGAAATGAGGCTTAGGAACACTGAACACTGTAACAGTGCCAATAAGCAAAACATTCTGAGGACTTTTTCATTAAATTTGGAACATACAGTAAGTAATATTAACAGTCTGATGGGGGTAGGACCCACCATTCTCCTCAGAATTATCTCCTGATTCTTATCTCCTGACTTCTAAGGGAATATTGAAACTACTATGCATTCTGCCAGTTCAAACTGGATTATTTTTACAGAGTTAACAGCAGAGCATATCAAAATGTTTGTTTCAGAATAAATGTCTGCATCAGTACATTCCACTGGGTGTGAATGTGCACATATGATTCCATGCCACAAAGTAAGATGCTTGTGTCTCTTGTAAAACTGGCACATTCCCATTTTAATGTTTCACATTTAAAACAAAGCAGGACAAAGTGCAAGAGGCTGCTGTACAAATCATCATGTTAGCAAAAGCATGAGAGCCAAAGGTCCCAAAAAGCACACTTTGAAAAAGAGTCCCCAAATTTCTCATGAGAGGAAGATAATGGTAATAATATCTGCCTTGTTGCAGGTACAGTAACATCAGAATTAGAGAATTCTTGCTCATCAGTAATCACAAGAGGATGTCTGTGCCTGTGTTTTTGCAACACAGATTCTGGAAGCTAATGAGAAGTTCTAGGCATTTAACCCATTGGAGAGGGCGATCAATCCATGGTATAAATATTTCATACAAAAGCAATAGCATGCAGCTTGTCAGCACTCCCTTCTGTTTACTGGAAACAAATTACTTTCCTAAATTGTGTGGACAGCAGCCAGTGTCAGTTATCAGGAATCTCATTGATAAGCACACATTATATGTGCAGCCTGCAGCACAGAAATCCTTCAGGGAAGACAGAAAAACAAAGGCTCTGTCAAGCATGTTTATCACTGCTTCAATTTGCTCCTCCTTGAGCCTGGAACAGGCTCAAGAAGTCCTGAAGTGGTTCCTGTAGACTTTGGGGGAGGATACCAAAGAGTTCTGAACAATAAATAATGCCTTTCAGGAATGTGTGTCCCAGAAAAGGCATCTGCAAAGTGGGGCAGAGGGAAGCTGAAGTTTCATATTAAGGTGCCAAGAAGTGGGTTTGAACAAGGCAGAGGTAAAACCTGAAGCAGTTCAAGCTAAGATTATTCCCAACATCTCTTTCCTCACAGAATCATCTCTGAATCAAGCAACAAGCAGCACAGCTTAAATCCTGGACAGTGTAGGCTTCTCTACTCCCACACTGCACTACTTAGCACACACTTTTGAAGGAATGCATTGCAGAAAACAAAGTGAAACCTAATTCTGATTGTTTTATTATGTGCCACCATCAAGCTATCTATAATCTCACCAGGGCTGAATTTAGATTAAGCAATTTTATTTCACTGAGATCTGCTTGGATGCTGATGTACCACTTGTAATAATCTGTCCCATCACTCCAAGACATCACAGGCCCATACAGTGCCCTACTTCACCTCATTAAACATCAAATCCTAGATGCATATGCAGAGTGTGGCAGCTGGATTTTTTTCCTCCAAAATTCAACTGAAAAATATGTCCTGGGCATCACCTAATTCTCTCCAGCCACCAGTGTGTTTCAGTTGAGGGGACCATACTAGAGGGGTCTCAAATGAAAAATTACAGTGTACAGTATGGTAGTGATGTCCTCAGCATAAACTATTTTGCTCTGCAGATCTGCTTCTACAGGTCTGTTCTACCTGCTAATGGTGAAATAGCCTTGTAATCCCCTATAAACTAGACAGCTATGGAGATCATAGTATCTAACAATGACAGCACCCTTACCACAGACGAGGCAAGGAAACAAAAGCAGAAACAAGAAGTGATAGAACCCCGACTGATACAGAATGATAGAAATGATAGAAACTGTGGCTGAGACACCACAGGATCATGGCAGTCACAAGACAAGGATGAACCATCTGATAAACTACCTGACAGTACCTTTTTGAGAGGCTTTTCAAGTAGGTGTTTCATCCTTACCCCCAAACAGCACCTCTGGATTTACAAAAGCTTAGCATTATTTCTTGGCCCAGTTTATACAGAATAATTTGAACAAAGCCATTTGCTCCCTAAGGTCTACAACTGATCACTATGAAAGAGGTTTCTTGAGGAACTTTGCACAGCAGCTGAAAACGAACATTTTCTTTGAGTTTCAATTTATAATAATCTAAACCAATATTCTCTGCCTAGGTGAGAAAAGATAATAAGTTTTATGATACTCCCTAATGCCAAATCTTTACATAATCCTTTATCTAATGAATCAAAATGAAGCTTACTGGGTTAACATCAGAAATCACATTCTCACAAATTAGGTGCACTTAGATTATATTTCCCTCCATAAACATACCAATTCCCACAACAGAAAGCAATGTTATAAAGGTGAGGATGGAAATTGTATTTCTGCTGTGTAATCTGCTTTGCAAATTTGTAACAGTGGTCAAAATGCCCAGAAAACTCAATTACTGACTTGCTATGACAACCATACATCAGCGGGCCTATGCAGAGAGAGGTTATTTCTAAAATTAGCAGCCTAATGCAAAAACCATATTCTATGATTCCAGATGTATAACCTTTGCCTGATGTTTATATTGTTAAATATTAATGAGATTACTGTCTATTATTTCGGGCATGTTATCAGGAACATAGTATTTTAGTTAAATAGGCGCATTCTAAGTTATAGTTGGAGGAAAAAAACCCTTCCATGTCCATTTAAGCTACTTACCATTTAAACTTGGTGTTTAATCAAAATAGTCATCAAATGTTACTTGTAATCACTATTATAAGTTTTCTTTTAACTTGATTTTTTATGCAAATCTTTTTTAGAGTTTAGTGTTCTATTGCCAGTAATAATTCCAGGTAGCTTTTAAAATAAAGGACCCTGCTGAGAGTGTAATGAATCAGTAAATGATACTAACTTTGCTCATATACAGAAACAATTCTAGTGGCTGCATTTATACTCTCATTCGGTTATACCCACAGAATATAAATTGATCTAATTCTAAGGCATCCAAGGGAAAATGGTGTAAAATGGATTTCAATTACACTATTGCTGTTTTACCAAAAAAGCTTATAGAGCTATGGGGTGAACATCCAAATCCTCCATAGGATTTACTTTCTAATGAAAGATGTAACAATGGAATTTTCCATTTAAAAATTCTTCCATTTATTTTATTCTTTTCTTACTTAATCCTACATATCTTTTTATCAGCCTTCTTTCATGATAAAAAGTAATTATATTCCTTCTTTGCAATTCTTGTACTTTCTGCTTTGGTTAATAAGTGGTATTTTAGCTAAACTTTCATAATCCTACTTATACCTTCTAAGAGCATCTACCAATAAAGCCATCCCCTCCCCCCCACTAAAGTCAGGCTTTAGTTTTTGCAACCACACTAAGATTTCTAAGTTATTCTCACTTTCAGACTCTGTCACTGCTTTGTATAGGTTTTGCACTGTAGTACAGTTGCTTTAATTGACAATAGGGAAGTTAACCTGCTAGTGGTTGCTCCTTTTATAAATTGATTTCTGTGCACTAGAATTGTGCACAACTTCTTTCTATAAATCAATCTTCAAAAGCTTTTCACATGAACTACAAAAAAAGGAATAGATTTCCAATTAATTTGTTTTATAAGCAATACCAAGATACAACCTATTAATAGTTTCAATTTTGTGTAGTAACTTAGAGGAAAGCCAATAGAAAATAAACTTAAAAATCAAGTGTGTGAAGATCATGTATGCAGAGTAATCTTCCTTTCAAGGACTCTGAATGATTAAGTACATGCCTTGCTTTTGGATATATAGAAAAATCTCACTGAAAAAAGGAAAAAAAGGCATAATTATCAGAACCCTGGCAGGTACCTGATATGAAATATAGGACACATTGCTCAAATAATAAGGAATAGTAATGAGGTATAAACAGCTTCCCTTCTGTACAGTCCAGCAGCTCTATGTCCTTTCAAATGCTTAGTAGCGTGGTCTTCTGGCCCAAAATCTTGCTCAAGACTTTGTCTCAGTGAAATATGTTTTGCTTTATAGGAAGTACGTGATATTTTTATTCATTGCAATGCCATGCCATTTCTTAAAAATCTGCCTGAAGTCATAGTATTTTCAAAAAGTAAATATTTGTATGATTTTGTCTGCTTTCCCCCTGGAAGTATCACCATAAAATATTTATGTCAGGTTCCTGAGGACTTATTGTCCTGGTACCAATTAAGTTATAGTGAGCTAAGACTGCATGGCATATTTTGTACTAAGCATGGTAACAAAATATCCTTCATTTATGTTACTCTGTCAGACATTTATGCAGGCCTGTTGCTCTACAAAGTGTTTTTTTTATACAACTCTCCTTCAGGAGAATTCCCAAAATACCCTGTAAAGAAAAACAAATAATTACTGCTAATTTACAGAATTAAGAAATAAATTAAGAGTTAATGACTGTAAGAAATCCACTGGTTTTTATTAAGGAAGGACAAACTACATTAAGTGAGTAACAACTACCATCACAGAGAGACAGAGGGGAGGTGAATATATGAGGTAGGATATGGGTAGGTGTGGGATTGAGTGGTCAGGGAACTGTGATCGAGCTAGTCCCATTTCTATGCAGTTCTTATAGACTAAAAGCAGTAAAACCAACAAAGGAGAGAATGGTATGGGAGGCACTGCTAGCAGATAAAGAAGAGGTAGGAAAGGATACTTGACTTCCTTGAAGACCTGAGAAGAGGCACCCATAACATAATTGAAAGACCTTTACAAAGCTAGGAATTTCTATGTTGTAGCTGTATCTGTGGATCTGAGGAGCACTTCCACACTCAGATTAGCTGTGGGAAGAACTGTGTCACAGGGAGAGTTTTCAAAATCAAATCCTGTCTGGTTCCCCTTGCTTCTTGTTACGAAGGTGAAGTACTAGTAGCTTTCTGCATGTCCAGAAGCACATTGCTGTCTGTCGTCTACAGCATGCTCTTAGACAGTAAGTTTGGTTATCTCATCTCTGACAAATCCATCCATCTTCAAAGCATTCAGAGCTTTCAGAGGTTCAGAGCACCCCTACAGAAAAGGACTTAGGGGTGTTGGTCGGTGAGAAAATGAACATGAGCCAGCTTTAGTGTGCACTTGCAGCCCAGAAAGCAACTGTATCCTGGGCTGTATCAAATGGAGCGTGACCAGCAGGTCGAAGGAGGTGATCCTGCCCCTCTACTCTGCTCTTGTGAGACCTCACCTGGAGAATTGTGTGCAGTGCTGGTGTCCTCAACATTAAAAGGACATGGAACTGTTGGAACAAGTCCAGAGGAGGCCATGAGGATGATCAGGGGACTGGAGCATCTTCCATACTAAGACAGGCTGAGAGAGTTGGGGCTATTCAGCCTGGGGAAGAGAAGACTGCGTGGAGACCTCATAGCAGCCTGCCAGTATCTGAAGGGGGCCAATAGGGATGCTGGGGAGGGACTCTTGATTAGGGACTGTAGTGATAGGACAATGGGTAATGGCTTAAAACTTAAACAGGGGAAGTTTACATTGGCTATAAGGAAGAAATTCTTTCCTGTTAGGGTGGTGAGGCACTGGAATGGGTTGCAGGGAGGTTTTGAATGCTCCATCCCTGGTGGTGTTTTGATAGAAAGCTTGCCCACAAGCAAGACAAGATCTTTAAGTAGTATGAAACATACCGGGTCAAAATCCTCTCAGCTCAGTTTGTCGTATAAACATGTAGATAAATGCAATTTTTTAATTTCCATCTGACATCTCAAAGGCTTGCCATTACACCAAATAAATGAGTGAGGCACTTTTTCAGTTCTCTGCAGATGATCGTTTTCTGTGTCTAGAATGCAAACCAAGGGAATGTAAGAAACCCACAATTATATTTCAGGGTGTCCTTCTACAGCTGTTCGATCAACAGTACATCTGATACTGACCTCAATGAGATCAAGATCTAATTCCTGACATTTCTGCAGGTCTGAGATTACATGCCATTTTGGAACACCCTGCAGCCTTTACTGAATCTAAGAAATTCTTATTCACATAATTTCTACTCATGAATCTCCTACTGAAAAGAACAAATGAGTCAGAGTTTCAGGAACAAGTTAATGTCCTGGAACTACTTCCAAACATTTTTGTAAAAAGGAAATCAAAGTGGGCATGGAAATTGTAAATCTAACAGGATTTAAATATAATTAATATTGATTACTAAAACTTAGGGTGTATAATCATAAGGACAATTTAAGCTTAATGAGTAGCACAGTAATGAAGGTATTAAAAGCAATACCCTTTCTCTCTCTCTCTCTCTGAACAGAAGTGTTTGGAACTAAGATTTAATGCAAATCCACTATTTGAACTGAGATTAACAAATATTAGCCTTGCTATAAATTTTAATGTTATTTGCATAAACTTTATTGAGACAGGGAGAAAAGGAACAGAAAAAATTCAAATTCACCAGAAAACTGCAAAGTTGAATTTAATTTTCTGATACCTTAAAAGACTATCTAGGTCACTTTAAGTTAAACAGATTTCTAGAGGTAGAAAATGCTGAGTTAACACTGCAATAAATAGAACTGCTTGGAAGGTGTTACAAGTAAAACAATTAGCTTAATAAACAGATGGAGAAGGCATTTTTAAAATTACTGCCTTTGTGAAATGTTCAGCAGCTTAAACCTGGTAAGATCCTGTTTATCAAAGCAGGAATGCAATTATTGGTGAAAATGTAAAATAGAATTGATATTATATATGAGTTAACTTACTAAAGTAGAACTATGGAACAGAAATGAAAGTAAAGCAGAATAATTAAGTCATCAGTTATGTTTCTCTCTCTGGGAATTCAAATGTTGGTAACAACAAATGTTGATGTTGCCTCATCACGGCAAAATTTTCTTATTTTCTATTTTCCCTCTATCTGAGCTTTGCCTTCTCTGCATCTATTCCTGTTTCAAAACTATTCCAAAGGCACTGAATAAGGAACTGGCACATTCAGCTGTGTTTCCTGTCAGGAAGAATATCACAATGAGAGACAACATCAAGCAAGGTTATCTCTCCATGGGACTGTAACTGTCTGCAGTATTCCAGGCTTGACAAGGGAATGCTGAATGAGATGCATGATTCTCAACTAATAATGATATATGCAACAAGTTCAAAACTAACTGTAAGGTCTGAATGTGCCCTGGAGCACAGTGTGTCCCAGGATGGATGCATTACACTTTCTTGGGGCTTAGAAATGCAATGAATTCAGATATTAAGATCTAGAAAAGAAAAATATTTCCTTCATAAACAGTTATGTCAGCAGTTTGCACAATCCCAGTGCCTCAGGATAGGGATCATGAGAACAATGCCATGGGAGATCACTCACACTGCTGCCTGAAGATCACTCCAGATGAGCCTAGTCAGGAGGCATAAAAATATACATATGGTGCAAGTGCAGCTTTGTCTGGCATAACTTATGCTACTTTCTTAAAACTGTATTTGTAAAGGAGGACATACAAAAGGGTATCAAAGGATAATGAGTTTGGACTCCACTGGACCTAAAGTCTTGCCCTATTTGTAGGACAGAGTACATAAAATGACTTCTTTAACCAAGCCTTGCACTGAAGTAAGTATTCAGCTATTCAACAATATACTATTAAAACCTATGAGAGCAAAAGCCATCCACCTATTCAGCATGCAGCAGAATAAACAGAAGTAATAATACACCTTCACATGACAATCCTGATGTCCACCACAGGCATCGTTTAATGGGATACAGCAACACCTCATAGATAGGTAAATTGAAACAATGGTAAATGGTTCTGCCCAGAAGTACTAATAGAAATAGAGAGATTCCCAGTTCCTAGTCTGTAACTCTAACCACTTCTTCTCTCTTAGACATAAATGAAGAAGATTTAAGAGTCCCTTCCTATCTTTATAGTGACTTGCACAATTTCCTTGCTCTGCATGGCTGATGTACACATCGCCTGTGTTACCCCTCTGCCTCACTTATTGACCAGCTTGCCTGTCTGGCTGAGAACCTGCAGTCTGGAAGTTTGTGCTCTCCACAAACATAACATTATGGTCAAAGCAAACAGCATATGTCCTCCTAGTTTGTACTGGCCGTGGTTTCTATGATTCTTCCTTTTTGAATATTGTAATATTTACTGAGTGTTTCAGTAAAATTAGGAGTTTAATTGCTGTGGCAGGGTTTCAGATCAGGTCAGTTGCTGACTGCTTGTTACTGAGTGACTCTAATTGGAATATTTGCCTCAGAATTTTAAAGGCAATAAGCTTTGGGGGTATTTGCATAGCTAGATTGGTTTAGGTATACCCTTGCATATTAGATATAAGGAATCAACATACATATGCTTATTTTCCTGAGACTGAATTTAAATCCTGTAAGTCTTTAGGAAGTAGTTTGTTTCTACCATTTAATTGCTATATTTTATTTGATATGACAGAGCTCTCTAGTGATCATTGTTTGATATGTAAGTGTTCAAATGGATGGAACAGGTTTTTTCTACCTGTTGTTTTTACTGTACTTAGAAAACAAAAAATTTAAAAAAAAAAGGGGGGGGGGAGGGGGGGAGAAGTTGTAATTCTTAAGCCACTTGCTCTAAATTTCTCAATGGCCAAGTGGCACAAAACCATTTTCTCAAGAAGCAATAAAAAAATTCTAATCTTAAAAAGGATCATCACATGCACTTGAAAAATATTGTGTG
Source organism: Agapornis roseicollis (assembly GCA_002631895.1). Taxonomy (NCBI): domain Eukaryota; kingdom Metazoa; phylum Chordata; class Aves; order Psittaciformes; family Psittacidae; genus Agapornis; species Agapornis roseicollis. The sequence goes on along the minus strand of NDXB01021732.1, from coordinate 105,542 downwards.
TCAGCCTTTGAAAGCCTAAGGAAAGATCTCTGTCATTCATGCTATTGTAAGCTCTGCATATCTTCCAATTCTTAATACAGAAATCTTAATGGCCATGGATTATTTGCCTCATTGGTTACGGTGCTAGGAAATAAAACAATGGGAACTATTCATTATAATGCTCTCTTGTATTGAACTTCCACTTGGCTGAAGAATTACAACAAGCTGCAAGGAAAATTAAACCTCAAAGAAATGGCAGGTGTATTTATGAATGCAAAAGACAAACTAAAGGCTCTATTTCTCTTGGTTTGCAGTGGTTATACTGTAAGTGCTCTTCACTATCAGCTTACTCTATCTATCCAACAGCTTCTCATTCACTTCATTTGTTAGATGGCAGCCTAATAACAGAAACTGGGGATATTGTGGCAGGTGAGCTTAAAAAACAATAAAAAACCCCTACTGAAACAAAACAAACAAACAAAAAAAGTAACACTAAATGACTGGAAAAAATAATAAAGACACTCATTGGCATAAACAGTATTTCAAAAAGAATGATGTTGAATTGCATATTACATTGCTTTCATGTTTAATTGCAGAATTACAGTGGTTTTTTTGCTACTAAAATTACTGATTTACGATCAGGCTAACTCAGGCCTAGTAGCTTATGTTGGCAAATTTGAAGGCAGTATTAATTAGAAAATTCGAAATGCACTGACTAAAGAGTGCTCTACATTTGAGGTGGATACAGCCCTCCTGTCCCTATCTTCAGGAGCTGCTGTAATGCAAGGACACAGAGACAACAGCTCTGACAATAGCAAGAGATCCAACAATTAGACTACTCTTTTTGAGGACAAGAGCAGGCACTTGGCAGTGAAGTAGTTTATACCCATTTTAAGCATCAGGGCTTATTTATGACAACCATAGTAAATGAACTCTGTAACAACCAGTCCACTACAGTAGCAAATACACACATCTGTTTCATTATCTCCTTCTATGTTACTGAAGGTTTTCTTTTTTCACTTTTACAATGTAGGTTAGGTAATAAAGCCAATCCTAAACCCCAAATATTGGAAATTGAGATGCATAGTTTTTGAGAAACATCTGCAATATATTTTGACAAACCCAATATCTGGATATGTGCATAAATATCCATTTTTGGTATTATTTTATTATGACTGAAGATAATAGAATTATCAATTGAATCTATTTTGCTACGTGAAAACAATAGCACAAAACAAGCAGAGTAATCCTTTAAAACTTTAAATTATATTTAAATAGTTAAATATAGGCTTTTAATGAATACATGTAAAAAAATGTACATTAGATATAGCTGGATATTTACAGTTTCCTAGCCAAATATTTATTCATTATCTTTTATACATCCTAATAGCTAGCATTTTCTTCTATCAACAAAACATAGCTGTAATTCAGAAGTAGTGCCGTAGGTCAACACTGAACGGAAGCTGCATCACTCAGGAAAACCAATAAGTAAGTCCATTGAAAATATAACACCTTGAGCCCCGGTTAGTGTGTTTTGACAACTGCATCATTAATAATGCAGCATAAAACCTTCAGGGATTTCTGGTGGCAAGAACTGATGATCACATCTTTTCTTTTTAGATCTAAGGGTTGCAAGGAAGTGATCTAGGAAGAGTGATAGGGATTTAGTCTTGCTTCTTTCTTCCTGAAGATTAGGTTACTTTTTCCCAGAACCCTTATATTTAATCTTTAAAATACATTAATATTTTTAAAGGCCAAATATGTTGCTTCATTTTTCACTTTGACAGGCCATGAAATTCAGACATATTTTGTATGTTATACAATATTTCCCATTTTAGTTTAGTCTTCTTTTGCTCTAGTGTCATACAACAAACCACTGACTTTTCAAATGACCCTATAAAACACAAGCTCAGAAACCAGAGCTATCCCCACTGGAAATGAACATCTCCTTCATGATGTTCATTTCATCTCTTTCATGAAGCTTCCTTGAGGAAGGTTCTTTTTGTTCTTATTTTCTTCCTTTCCAGCAGTTCCTCTTCAATGAATTCTGGCAATTCGTTTAAAAACTCAGAATTATTTCACAAAATCCTGTTGAGATTTACAATAAGGAAAATTCTTAGCATAGAAGTTCAAAGGTGACATGCATAAACAAGCTGCTTGTTTCACCCAAGTCCTTTCACCTTTTCCTATCTGGTACTTGTTTCTGAAGGTTTTGCTATGCCAAAAGGAAACCTCAAACACAGATTGAAAAAAAAATAAAATCAGCTGAATCTGTAAATACAGATTCCAGTAGATCAACTTGTCACACAACTCAAGATAGGGTATCCATGAGTTGTAAGTGCACATCAGCTCAAAGATAAAAAGTGTCCTTATGTACATCAGCCCAGAGAAGCTTGAAAATACTGTCTAGATGATAGCTTTGATATTTTAAAGAAAATGTTATTTTATTTGACACTGAAAAGGGTATTTTGCTTCATTTTGTGAAAGACCATGCAGTTTTAAAAGCATTTTTGCCTTCTAACTGCCTGTATGACCCTTGTGAGCCCAGGGGAAGATTTCAGAATTGATGAAAATTAAGAAAACCCTGTGAAGGTGTTGAACTTCCACTTGTTTTTCTAGAGCTGGAGATGATGATTCTGCTTCCTAAAAGATGAAATATTTGTTTATAAGAAACCTGTCTATACTATATGCTGCATAAAAATAGAGGTGACAGGTTTATCTAAAACATACATTAAATTATTGGCATAAACATGCTGACTATGCACAGTATACAATGTCTCAGTCTAGAAACTTGCTCTAAGTACTGTAATTTTGATTTTAAATTAACCATTAAATTATAATGTGTTTTACTAAATAGTAATTAAAATTTAATTTCTATTAATGCTGTGAATATTAATCCATCCCAAGTTCATTTTTTTTTTTAATATAATTCTCATAAAGCATGAATTAATGCTGCTCTAAAATATTTTTGCTAACATTTCCTCCAAGAGGGACTGGAAAAGTCTCCTGTATGTATCCAACAGTTCTCAGTGTGATTTATTTTTGAGAAACTAACACCATATGGGCTTTAACAGCATACACTGTAATAGTATTGGACACCGGCTTATTTTTCTGTGCTGTTTTGTAGACACCAAGGACATGAGATGAATATAAAACCAAACTACAAGGTATCAAAGTGATGGAGTATTAGTCAGTGAGAGACAAAACTTCTCAAACTGATGATTGATTAGGGGTGTGTTTTCCTACAGACATTTTACCTTGTATGATGAAGCCATAATATGAGCATACATTATCCTGTGCCTTCATTAGAAATTTAAACGAGCTGTAACAACACAAAGTATAGGCCACAACACAGCTGTCTGTGCTTTATTATCATCTTAAATAGAAGCAGAATTGGACTTGACACTGTAAACTTTGATTCACCTGCATCAAGACAAGTCTATGCCACTAAGTCTGACATTAAGAAACACTCAGAATATAAATTAGTAGTGGGACAATATTTTCCAGCTGTTTCTATTTATTCTAAAGCAACAGAAATGTAATGACAAATACAAATTAATTAAAAAATTTCAAAAATATCAGGCCAGTTTCTGATGTATTAATTGCAAAGTCATTCAGTTGCATTATGTAGCTAAAAGGATAGAATCTTATATTGCCAGATTAAACAGAAAATATAAATCAACTGGTGTAAACAGCTTCACTGAAAAATTCATGTAGCAGCAGGAGAAAAATGAAGCACAAGGTATTTAAATGTTTCCCCAGGCCACAGAGCAAATTTGTGTCAGCACATGATTCTAGTATCCTCACTCTCAGGACAAAGGTATAATTGCAAATATATGCATCTTGGAATAGCTTCTGGCTCTTAACACAAAACAGCTTTTTATTTAGCAAAGACATTTAGTCCTTTACCCTACCCTATATGGAGATTAAAATGGGGCATGTATATTAGCCACCCAGGTTTATATTTGAGAATAGGAGGATGAGAAGAAAAAGAACTTTTTAAGGTATTGTCATGTATTTACTCTAGTGAACATGCACTAACTTGAAACTACAAACAAAAAGAAGGCAATTTCTCTTTCAGCAATGGGAACCTTTTCAACTGCTGTTGAAGGCTGTGCATGGAAACACAGAACTACAATATAAGTGACACAGGTAGGATTTATCAGGGAAGACTGGCTTGATATAAAAGTGTCTAAGTTGAAAATCTGTTGCTACATGTCTGAAACTTTAAAATCTTACACAGAAAAGTAAAGAAATCAAACAGGGTCAGCTATTCTTATGGACAGCTTGTGCAGGTAACCTGCACGTATCTGGACAGACCTGTCCATTTTAGGCTGACACTTTGTAAGTTTATATTTACTTGGACTTAGACCATCCAAAAGTAAGGTGACACTTCTTTGGGGGAAATTTCCTTTTTATTCCTACTTCAGGAATGCTTTGGTAACGAGGGGCTGTTTGGTTTAGACAAGTTAACAGTCTTTTTGACAAGTGATCTCACACTTCAGCATTGAGCAATAACTGAATGTGTGGTTCCAGATGTATTGATTTTTGAGACTGAAACTGATGGAAAAGTCTGTCTACCCTGACTTTTACGACAGGCCAGATGATGTTCCTCCATTCATGCAAAGCTAGACTGCTTTGGATTGCATTTTGTTTTAAAGTTCTTAGACTTTGATTCTGACACCATTTTTACATAATGAGTAACACAGACACTCTTTTTTGAGAGAAAAAAAATAAAATCACACATTTGTATGAAAGTCAAGCATGAAAGAGTTAAAGAGATTCATGAAATAGACTGAGTTATAACTGAAAATATCAAACTTAAGTCCCCTAAAAAACTGTATTCTTTTTCATATTTGTGCAACTGAATTTCAAAACACAGCCACCTCATTCCTTCAATCTCCTTCTCCTATTTTCTTGCCTTCTACCTGAACTCAGTAATATCTGTCTCCTCTGAAAACGAGTTTCTCTGGTTTGGTTTCCCTTAATTTATTCACTCTTCAAAAGGGCACAATAAACAATAATGGCCATCTAAAGACCAAATCCTAGGATAATGAAAATTCAGTCACCAGCAGTGCAGACTGCATTCCATCACTGACCAAATGATGGAAGATTGTTTAAATATGATAAACCTCTGGTTAGAAGTTAAAGTTAAGATTAAACAAATATAAAGCCTTCCTCATTTGGTCTATCGCCTAGTTTAAGCTATGTGAGAAATAAATTAAACATTTTGTGATCTATGCTGCCAGGAGTTCCTTAACATTGTAATATAACCATACAGTCCTCATTCTGCTACAGAAGTCTTCAGCCTGCATTCATCTGGTTAGTTGATTTTTACCTTTAAGGTGAAGAGGGAGAGGTTCTATTTCAGTAATGGCTGCATACAGGCAAAACACTTTGTTTCACAGTACAACACAGCCAGAGGCTTCCACAGCAGCAGCTTTTGGACCACCAAAAAATGATCATTTGTGTATTTTTTTCTAAACACACCATCTTAATTATAAACACTTTGCTGAAGAACTGGGTAGCAAAGTACCAATATACAGCATTGGCTTATGCAGTCTTCAAGGCAATTTCTGACACTGATTATAGATTCTGGCCTGAATATTGTTCCTGTCTCTGTAGCGCCATTGTTTTTGGAAAGAACTGCTTTTCTGCTCTAAGGCCTAGCAATGAGTCCAAGTCACTGAAATGCCCTGAGGCTCATCTAAGAGCAACAGAGCTCAACACAAAAAGTGATCCCAGAGTGTGTTATTACATGGCAAAGGGCAGCAGAGGAAGCGCTGTTGGTTGGTGTTCTATATGAACTAGGGCAGTTTATACAGCAGTACATTGCACCTAATCAGTCCTGCCTGGCAGCAGAGCTAATTAGCAGCATTTCAATGTGTGATGTAGCTTTGCTGTTTCCAGTCTCATTGCTAGATTAAAGCTGCCTGATGATGCTTCTAAATATTTTGCCTAGTGAGTTTTTATAAAGGTGACTGAACAAGTTGGATTTAAGTGAAGAAAAAAAAATGCACTGAATTAAAATTAAAGCAGCACTGTTAACAGCTTCTCAAAATCCACATAAGACCACAGGCTAGGAGTTCATCTGCTGACACTGCTTTATAATGCAATCTTATCTCAGGCTGTCCTGATTTACTAAACTTGCAAGCAGCAGTCAACTTCAGATTACTGCTTTAGATCATTTATCCAACACTATTCCCGCTCTGCCACTGCTCCTGCTGTATATCTGAGAATCAATTAGGAAGTGCAAGTTACCATTACCAGTGTTTTAGTTGCTCTCCAAATTAGCCACAGCTGCACTGGTCAGTATCTAATGTCAGGAACTGTCAGTCACTACCTTACTTCTTCATGGATTCAGAATTCCTTTCTGGTAAAAGTCATCTGCTGCAATATACTTTAAACATATAAAAATATGCTTGAACTAAGAGACAGGAGAAAGAGGTGGAAAAATAGGGAGTAACTTGATATATTTGCACCCTACCAGCAGATACCAATGACCGATGGTCAGATGAGCTTCCATTTCTGATTATTTACTATCACTTTGCATCTTAAACAGGGGAAAAAAATCCCATAACCCTCTAATATAAAGTATGACTGAAAAAACTGTTTGCTACAAGGATAATATTGACTGATGTGGATGCCCACATATATGTAAATGTTCAGAACTTGACAGAAGTTACTAAACCTACAGGAAGAGGAGAGTGACCAAAACCACTTTTCTCCTTTTTTGGTTTCTCCTCCTATTAGTTGGAAGGAGTTGGTAAGAAAAAAGGAGCCAATTCTTTGTTTTTAAGAGTTGCCTTTTAAGAACGTGACTTAGACTAAGTGCAAGGAGCGCTACAGGGCTCTCTTGAACATAGGTAATAAAGAAAAATTTGATCATAAAGAAGATATTATAGAGGGGGATGAGAAACTCTCTAAATATAGAAAACAGTTCTTACTATAATCAAAAGCACAAGGCAAACACTGCACAATCTTCCATGCAGTTTAGCTGTTATAATTCTATGCATACAAGCAGCCATTCTGCACATCATCACTAACATCTCTCTGAAGACTAACTATAAGCTTTCCTTTGGTGTTACAAGGTACTGGTTCCTAACACAGAAAATTCTGTAAGGCTGGAAGGCAATTAAGCATAAAATATTTTAGTGGAACTCAAGCCAAATCTGAACCTTGCCATGCAGAAAAGCACATTCATGGAAGATCACAGCTGGTAGAAAGACTTAAAACTAGTGCATTAATTCATTGAACTTTCTATCACTTACTCTTGTGTCCCTCTCTATTTAAATGATTTTCTAGTGAGTTGCTCAGCAGTGCTTCCCTATTATGGTCTGAATATGTATAGGCACTGCAGGTGGTTTAAAAATAGCTACAAGTGTGGAATGTATTAGGTTGTTTAGGGAGAATTTTGATGACACCTGCAGCAATTTACAGCTGACAAATTTCTATGTTCCTGTGGTGCAGAAATACCAAAAATGAATTATCTTGTATGTCACTGGAAAAGGACAGTAATGAAACATGCTAATTTGGAAAGCAAAATTAAATTTTAGTCAAGGCAGTATTCAAACAGGCGCCATCTGAATTACATTTGTTGCACCTTGAAATAAAATTCTCTGATATTAAAGGCACAAAGGTCTCACGGGTTCACCCAAATGGATTTAAGTAAGCTCTGCACAAGACCACTGCTGCAAAAGCCTGGCTACATGTTACAGACTGTCTGCATTCCTGCGCTACACCTCAGCAGATTTTGCCCATTACATAGCAAAGGTTTTCTCCGTGGTATATCAAGGAATAGCTCCGTCACCAAATAAAAAGCCACAAATTCCTAAAACTAAATATTTTCTTTAAATTGGAATACTTCAAATATATATCATCATATTGAAAGCATCTTCTAAATCAGTTTCTAGTCTCACACTAGTTTTGGAATATTTCTATATGCACTTGTAATGCTACCATTTGCTAACAGTAAATTATAAATACATCTTTGATTAGTTCACAGGTTTAATTCCAAAGAACTGTAGTATTAAATAATCTCATGAGAAAGTAATGTGCCACAGTGTTGAGACACATTTATTGCTTTGAATCTGCAGTCCCTCCTGTGGCCACCCATCATAATTTCTAATTATCACTTCAAATCATACAAACTATATCCCCTGCTATGCACAGAAGGCAGGTGGGCGATTGGAAATCTATTATAAAAACAGGCCACCAGGGAATGAGAATTACATTATGCTGTTTTTCTTTGGTTTTCAAAAAGAATTACACTATGCTTTTTCCTTTGGCTTTCAAAAAGTAATGCCATTAGCTACAGCCCCTTTTCTAGAATATCTTAAAAACTTTAGGGGCACCCCTATGATGTGTCTAACCACTCACCAGCAAGGGGGGTTTGTTATACCACAGTGTTTCGAAGTAGTAGAAAAGTAGAAGAGCACTGATTACTATAGGATGACATCATGACAAAATGCCTCCAGGACAATACAGCTGTCTGTCTATGAAATAATCCTGAAAAAATGCTGACTGTAACATCTCACATAGCACATTCTGAATCTGAAATGAAGACCTTGGTACCTAAAGGACAGACCAAAATTCACTATTTGGAGCAAGATGGAATACATTTAGTAAAGATAAGCTAGGAAATTAGGAAAAACAAGATAATTCTAGTTAAGAAACATGAAGAAGCTTCTTCTGTATCAGGGTGTATTATTGTCTATTATAATCCAATTTATTAACTCTCATTTAGTATTGAGAGCAGGCTCTTATGCTTTCTTCTGTGCTGTCCCTGGTCACCTGAGGCAATACTCAGAGTATCTAAGAAGATATTTCAGTATCCTTTTTCAACATCCTCTTCAGGCTCCCCCAGAATCTGGTCTTCTAGGATGCTCCCACTATTGTCCACCATGCTGAGAAAGTCGAGGGTTTCACCTGCATTTCCCATTGGCTCTACTTCTCCTATATGTATATAATAGTTTCTTAAAGGAAAGATTAAAGAATTTTCATATAGTATTCATACAGCTATGTGACAAACTGGAGGACTGGTCCAAAACTGACATTCTTGCACACTAGTAGAGATAACAGTAAAACATGGAAGAATGACTTATGACAAGGTCTAGGTAGGACATGGAAATAAAAACTGCAATAAAAGCAACAGTCAGATATGCCTGTCGGTCATAATGGAGATTTAGATTGGGCAACATGATTTGCCTCTGCTAGCCATCAGTTAAAGAAGGTGTCTCCTATTGCTCTGCTGGATGCGTTAGCTTGACTAATGAAGCTCTGCTGCTGGTTTTTAAGCCCTTTAGGAATGTGTATTTGAATACAGTGCAGCTGGCTAGGATGCAGCATCAAAGCTCCCTACAGTAGTATGTCTGGAAAGGTTTCTTAGTTTAATAATGGTGAATAGCACACAGAAAGAGATTAATTAAATCTTATCTTGCTCTTATTTAATTTAGTAACTTTTATATAAAGTCTCATCACAAAAGCAAAAGAATGGGGTTTTGTTTGAAACGTAGCAGTGCAGTACATGGATCATTTATGTAATCACAGCTGTTGCCCAAACACAGCAAAAAGGGCAATTAACTCATTTCTCAGTAAAAACATAAGAGTACATACAAAGAACTGTTTCAGTTGTAGATATGATAACAGCAATATTGCGGGTCAATAGTATGCTGCATCTTCAACAAACAGTTACAAATCCAGGTTTTAACCTACAAATTTTATATCAAAGAGAAAAGGGAAGCAGATGGTGAGCAGGAAAAAAAAAAAAAAAATATGGCATTCTTCTTTTTATAGGTTAGGGATGCAGAGAGAATAAGAAAATAAGATTATTATACTTTTTCTTTGAAAATCCTAGTTCCAGTTCCTTCACCCTTTTTTGAGGACAAATTAAAATACCAAGACCTTCTGGGTGGGAAGCATAAAAAAAGACAAACGGGGAAAAGTATGCTGTTTCAGAGAGCTTCTACTTTCTGTATTTTTTTCCCTAAAAGGGAAAAACCACCAAACAAAATCCAGGAATCTTATTTGGAAAGCAAACTGAATCCATCAAAGTTAATTTGGATAGGGGACAGACATGGTTCAGACAAGCAGATGTTCCTTGCACACTGTTTTTACCCAAGGATGTGATAGGCTTCAGAGTCAGCCAAGCATCGTGTTAGAGACAAAATCATTAGTCTGTGAACTGTATCATATTAGCATATTAAATGTAGAAGCTATAGAGCAAAGTTTGGGATGTGTGGTGAGTGGGCAGTTAGAGGCTCTTCATTTCTGAAAGAGAAAATTCAGTTTTGGTGGGTGAAATGGATTTAGCAAAAAAGCCTGAAAAACTAAAAATTTCTCCCCGTGAGCACTGTGCGCTCTTGGAGGGATCAATTTTACTCCCCCTCAAACAACTTTCACTGCCTTCTCTGTAACAAACTCACAAAGACCCCCCCAGGAATTCTCCTTTTCTTCATAATTACCGAGGTTGGCTGATGATCTGCTCCCTCTTTTTGGGTTGTCTCCTGTTGTTTCCTGAATAAGATGCTCTCAGCTTGCTGCCTTGCTCTTATGCCTGCACTCCTGTTCCCTCTGTTCCCAAGTTTTTGTTGCTCTCCCCAGAGAAAGAATAAACCACTGCTGTCCTCTGCAGCCACATTTCTCCATGCCACGTTCCCGGCATCACAATGTGCAGGAAACAAAAAGAGGGAAGCAGACAGCATCCCTCTCAGCTGCCAACCTATTGCATTAACAACTCATACTGTTCCCATGCAAGACTGAGAAAATAGAGCAGAAAAACCTGCTGTGACAAGGGTTTACTATGAAGAACCTTAAAAATGCTGGAACAAGGAACTAAGAGCAAGAGAAAAGAGGGAAAAAGTCAGTGCGAGGGTGAAAATCAAAGTGCATCAAAGGTGATCAGCAGTCATGAAGCCACCAGTGATTTTTTCAAATTCTATTCAAGTACAACTTAACATAGTGATCGCATTTACTCTGAACATGTGAGGGCAAGAACTATGCCATTATTTTAATAATTTCTTTTTCATTTTTACTGTAGGAAACTACCCAGACCTGCAAAATGTAAGACACAATCTTTATTCTCATAACCAGTTGGTAGGTTCGCTATTAAACAGACATTTGATCAGAAAACACTGTTATTTCAAGACCATGATTTTAATTAGAAAGAATCACTTTTAATGAAATATGTATCAGGAAAATATTTCAACAATATGGCTTCATTAGAAGCAGACTGAGGTTCAAGTACTTCTATGAAAGGCACAGGGTAAGCTTTTGTCCTGGTTTAAACCCAACCATGCAGCTCATTCACTCATTCAACCCCCCTTTCTTGCCCTCCCCCTGCTCCTGGAAGGATGGGGAGGAGAATCAAAAGAATGCAACTCCCACAGGTTGAGATAAGTTTAGTAACTNTTTCTTGCCCTCCCCCTGCTCCTGGAAGGATGGGGAGGAGAATCAAAAGAATGCAACTCCCACAGGTTGAGATAAGAACAGTTTAGTAACTAAGGTATAACACAAATCACTGCTGCTACCACCAATAGTAATAATGATAAAGGAAATAACAAGGGAAGAGAATACAGCATCTCACCAACTACCAACAGATAACTCACCACACCGCACCTGACCAAGCACTAACCGAATACCTCCTCTAACCCCCTGGAGCACTAGCCCTTCCGAGTAACTCTCAGTTACATCCTGGGCATGCCGTGCTATGGTATGGAATACCTCTTTGGCTAGCTTGGGACAGGTGTCCTGTCCCTGCTTCCTCCCGGCCTCCCCTCCTCCCTGCCAGAGCATGAGGCTCACAAAGTCCTTGCTCAGACCAAACATTTGAGCAGTAACTAAAAACATTCCTGTTATCAGCACTGTTCCCAGGCCGAAACTCAAAAACATAGTGCTGCACCAGCTACTATGAAGAAGAGAAAATGACTGCCACTGCTAAACCCAGGACAGCTTTCCAGGTGAATATTTTAGTCATGTCACTGCCGGCTTTCATGATTTTAACAGTCTCTACTTAACCTTTATTCTGATTCAGATAACTGTTGAAAACTAAACAGGAAACATGTGTTCTGTCCTAGTCTAATTAAACTTTTCTTAACAGATCTAATACAAAATTTCTTCTTTTTTCCTTAATTAAACTTCTGTCTTTAAAGCTTTCAGTAAGGTTCAAAAAAGCTGTCGTAGGAAGCTCTGAATTCCGATGAGGTTCTTTAAATCTCACACCCTGGAACATATAAGAGTCCAACATAAATCACACATTAAGTCACTATACTGCCAGATGGAACCCATTTGTATAGTGCTTGGAAGACAAGGACCTTCATTTCATTTGAGCATTGCTTCTTATTAGTTACAGGTCATTCAGTCACAAGATGTTTCTAACACCTAACACAAACCAATTATGACAGCACATTTTGTGCAAGGATGAAAGTGTTACAGTCTCACTGAGTGGCAAGCATTGCTAAAGGGGCTCTGATTAATATGAAATTCAGCCTGATTTGACTTGTGCATAGCAGAGCAGTTCTTGTTCCAGCATGCTGAAAGTAGAATGCAGAATCTTCTGAGCAGTTCTTAGTTTTGAAAGCAACAGAAGTGTGCAGCACTCCTGAAATGGAGAACACAGACGGACTCTATACTGTTTGATGTGCTGTCTTATGTCTGGTTTTACTACATTTAAAAATTCCATTTCATTATGTTTATAAAATCTGAATCTATCATGCTGCTGAATCTAACAGCTGTGTTGCATATAGATATTGATACCCACAGGCAACACTCTTTTATGGGACATCTCAAGGGATCAGATAGAGAAGTTCCAAATGCTTCAACTAAGCAGTAGTTGGGATTACAAATAAATATTTGAGACATACAGACATGTACTCAAGACTCTTTACTTTTGATTTCTAAATATGATTATTTCTATAAAATATGCAACTATGCCTAGAATCAAATGCCTTGTACCACACATACCAAAACTTGCAACCTACTGTTTACAGCAATAACATCATTTAAATAGACAACTTTATCTGCATCTGTATCAGTGATACAGATTAGGTTTAATATTAATTACCTCTCCTAACACAAGCACAAATGTTGATGCTTACTGCACAAGGAGCCATTTGTGGCACACTCCTAACCCAGCTAAAGAAGGAGCTACTAAGATTGCACAAAAAATTTACTTTGGAGAGTTCTCAAGCCCAATTAGAAACTCATTTTGAAGATGGTTCTTTCCAACCCTAACTATTCTATGATTTGTGATTTTTTTAGTGTCAGAGAAATGAAAAATATGCTCCAAAGAATTGGGCTCTTCATTGCTGTTACCTTAGTGAATTGCCGAAGTACAAAGATGAACCATAAAAATATAAAATAAGGCAAGAAATTACCAAGTTCTTTCCATATTAATCATAATTAAACATCTGTAAGGCATTTTAAAAGAGAAAATGAATACTTACAGGGTCAAGTTTAGAAAACTGTGTAAGTACAATACTTGAATATTTTTCTTTTTGTTTAATAGTCATTTAAGTAAATTTCATGAATTTAAATTTCCTAGCTCATTTTGGTCTAGATATTCTGTATGCTTCATCTTCCCCATCTATGAAACTAGTGTGATAATAATTGGTTTTGCTCTTAGAGGCAATGAAAGGTATTCTCACTATGGGGCAAGCACCTGGGAAGTCTTGAAAAAGAGGGGCCATGAACAGCAGAATTATTTGAAAGCAGACAGTCATTAATGTTGAAAGGTAGTTGTGATTTCAGCTTAGTTGCTCTTTTTGTCCTTTTCTGTTAGTTTTAATAGCAATTTCTTTCATAATGGCTTTCTGCAGCAAAGGACTGGAAATGAGTAATAAGAGTAATTTGCCATTTTCATTGCAAGACAATACAAGTTATATTTTCAGTGTCTAACAGAGAGCAGGGAGAGCACATGCAGAGATCTGTCCACAAGTGAATCCAAGGGAAGGTTAAAGGAAAATGCCAAACCTGAAAGTAGCTCACTCATTCAAAAAGAGACCGGTAGAAAAGTTCAAACCCTGGTGAAAGTGAGGGCAGGGGAAAGCATGACTCCAGGCTATGTGATTGCAGGATGAAGGGTCTAAGGAGGTCATGTCTGAAGCAGAGGGGAGAACACCAATGCACTCCAGGCTAAGAAGGCTGTGTAAGTCCCTAGAGAGGGGGGTCTAAATAATAGGGACTATTTTGAATTAAGTGCTATTGCAGAGCATTGGACATTGATGAAAGCGTCACTGTCCTGCCTTCCTCACAATAATCTGAAAGTCAAATTCCATTTCTCAATCAGATCCAAACCTGGTTTCAACATATATTTTTAATCTGCTCAAATTTAGGTTGCATTTCAGCAAAACATCCTCATCAGCTCAGTTACCGCTGGAAGTCAAAGCTACCAGCTGGCATCCCCGGGTGACCTAATGATGCTCAGAAAGCACAAAACTGACCAGAACACCATGGGATACGTACTCCTTTGAATGCCAACATGTCTGTAGCTGACACCAATGGAAACACCTCAGGGGAAAGAGTCAACTGGATTTCGAATCTAATAGACCCCATACCAGAAATTGTATTTGAATGCAGTATTTTTAAACATAGAATCATAGAATAGTTAGGGTTGGAAAGGTCCTTAAGGTCATCTAGTTCCAACCCCCTGCCATGGGCAGAGCCACCTCACACTAAAGCATGCCACCCAAGGCTTTGTCCTCAGCCATCCAGCATAAAACCTATGTTTAACTTATTTAACCACACCTCAAAACATTTCAGATTTCATTCTTGTATTACAAATCTTACAAAACTGCATTAATTTAAGATGGTGTTGTCCCTAAAAGCCTATACTTTGCCAAACATACAGAGCAGCTTAAATTGGAGTTTTGTTGAAATAACATAGGAAGTCAGATCCTCAAACAATGAACTGGCTTCATGCATTTACCAAATGCCAGTAGATAAAATGAGTACTAGTAAGTAAAACAAGTGCTATGACCATATTTTTGTATGAATAAAATAGATTTTTGCTGTTCACAGGCTAGATTTTTATTTCATTACACTTGTATAAATCCAGTTTATGCAGTGTTAAAAGATTTAGAAGTCTTAAAGTGCATGTGAAAACATGAATTATGTAAAGTATCCCCTAGATGGAGCAAGTTACCAAGGTCCATTCATATGCAGGCATGGGCATTCAACTGTGCTGCCACACTCAGCTTCACAAAAGATTATTTGTCAACCAAATGGACAAGCATTTTGCAGTCTTCAAGCACATGACAACACATATTCAGTGTTGGTCATGTAGAAAAACTTTCAGTATATTTCTGTGCTGAAAATGGGACACAGATTCCTCTTACTCAACAGACCTACCATCTTTGCCTAAAATAAGTTTCGCAAGAATAAGTTTTTTATTTCTTCTTCTTAGCCCTGGAGAACCTAATGCAGCTACAAGATAGTGTGCTGTTAGCTTTCCCAAATGCTCTTTTACTGCATCAAAGGTTCAAGATGAATAAAGGTTCAAACAGAGGCCCAGGTGTCATATTCAGTTATAACATTTAAAAATCCTGAGAAGACAATATTATTTTCAGTATGTGTAGTGTTTAGCTTTAGGAAAACAAAGAAAAAATTATGGCTGTAAGCCATAAAATTACATTTATTTATCAATTATAAAAATAGGATTAGGTATCACCAGGGAATATAAATTCTTAATGTCCCATAAAACTCTGCTATAGATATCCATGATTTTGACCTTTTTATTATTTAGAATTATTTTTCCTTCTGTTCTTATGGCCTGATAAAATTAATGATGCTTCACCCTGTAACTAAAATTCCCACTCTTAAAATGATATCTAAAAATGATTTTGTCTCCTGTCTTTCATTTGTTGTACAGGCCAAAGTTAACAAGAAATCTAATGGCCCAATTAAAATCAGGCCATGCAGAAAGTTTTTGGAAGGTGAGTAGTATCTGGGACATATCAAAAGTCTCTTTTAACACAGCTAAATAAAATGTCTTCATAAGCAGACCTATCTAACATCCTCTAAGAAGGAGAAGGTTTGTATGAAAAGCCTCATGAGAATTTAAAAGCTTGTAAAATATTTCTCCTCAACTTGCCTCTGGGTTTTTTTTTTTTTTCAAAATACTATGAATACAGCATTCTGTCTCAGATGGCAAAAAGAAGGGCTTAAAAATAGTAGTTGAACATTTTCCTGAAATGAGTACTGTTTCCCAACATTTCAGTTCAGAGCATGATGATTTCTGACACCCTAATTAACAGAATGAAATAAGAAAAGCCATTGTTTCCGCGGGGCAGAATATTTATTTCAGAAATGAAGGATGTACTATAACCTGTAAAGAATTACCAAATATGAATCAGCAGAACACTGGATATGGGAAAACCATTATATATAACAATCTACCTACACGTGCCCTGGTTGTGTATGCCAAAAGCCACAGCCTAACACCCAAAATCCATTTCTGCTTTCCTCTGCCCAAGACCCATTAACTTCAATGACAGTGTGTTTGGGAATCCTGTCACCTGCTTTATGCAGCACTACACTGCCTGCCGCTGAGGCTCTGAGCCAGCAGACAGACCCAGTGACTGCAAGTCTGTTTCAAACTTAATGCAAAATAAACCTCCACTGAATGTGAACATCCTTATTCCTCTGGAAATCAAGATCTGCCAGCATCTGATTTAAACAATGCTCTGTTGAAACAGATTTCCATTTTGTTGATGAAGCAAAGGTTCAAAAGACTTCAGCTGGAAGTAAAATAAACACATTTTACTCATGAAGGCTATCTTTAAGCTTGTGATCTGTTGTGTTCACTATGCTTTTTCTGGGTAAACATTTTTCAATTATTTACTATTACTTCATTATCTGCCAACATATTTGCAAAAGGAACAGATCAAGTGAACCACATGCTACAGAATGGGGCATCTTCAGATGAGACATTTTGGTGAGATAAGATGTACATCAGATGAAACATGTATTTGAACTTGTGAGAACCTACTATTCTGCATGTCAATAGCTGATTAGCTGACAATGGATTAAAGTGCAGGTAGCAAAATTTATTGCTGTCTTCCTTCTTCTATTAGCTTATTTGATATCTTTCATATCCTTTGTATTTCTAGTATGTGGCTTTGAAGAACTTATTCATGTAAATTATATTTTAAAAATATTACTTCCCATCTGGTAATACCTGGAGTATTGATGTAATTGTTCTATTGCTATTTCCTTTTCAAGAGATACTTAAGATTAAGCCAGTGAAATTGAATTTGACATTGTGGTTGTCTAAAATGAAGTGCTTGCTTCTTTCTTTCATCAACCATGTAGCAAACAGTCTAATTTCAAAGGTGCTTAGCAGTCCCATATCTTGACAACATCTGTAATTTTAATCTCTGACCCAGTTTATTTAAATGATTAGGTATGGAGGAAAATATCTAATTGAAAATTTTGCCTCCAGTCTCTGATGTTCAGCATGCTATTGCC
This sequence comes from Agapornis roseicollis, assembly GCA_002631895.1. Taxonomy (NCBI): domain Eukaryota; kingdom Metazoa; phylum Chordata; class Aves; order Psittaciformes; family Psittacidae; genus Agapornis; species Agapornis roseicollis. Next base: position 88,100 of record NDXB01021732.1, on the reverse strand, counting down.
ACACGGTCTCACCCAGGTGAAGTTCATATTCACTGTATCCATCATATATCACCTTTGCTAGGATGGGAAAAATTACCTCTAAAAAGATCAGTCACTTTCTCACCTAGGCTGTCTTCTCTCGAGGCTTAAGCTGTAAATATCAATGCAAATCTTTATAGGGTGCCTTGGAACTAGAAATTCTTTGAGGATACAGAGAATTGCCCTCAACATTCATTAGTGTTCTTTTCATCAACAAATAGGGTCGGTGTGCACCAAAGCACTTGCCAAAAGTTTTCTGTTTCCACTGAAATCCTCATTATGTCCCATGGATTTTTAGAAGCTTGAAATATTATTTATCTGCTGGATTCATGTATATGACTTAGGCAAATACAGGTACCAACCTTATCAGATTTTTACTTTCCAGTAATTTCATCATTAATTTTTTCATACTGGGAGCTGGTTTGCTGGTAACAAAAGGAAATACAGAGAGAATTTCTTAACGCAGCCCTCACAAATACTTATATTAAAAACTTATGCTTAGATTGTGGAAAACTTTGAGCTGTGATTAAGTTCAAAGTCTGTGACTAAAATTGAAGTATCTGTTAGTGTCCATTTAGAGTAAGCAGATGTGAACAAGTGTAGTAAGACTATGGACAAATCTAGAAACATGATTTTTGAGCTAACTGCCTGGAGCAATTTCTGAAGCAATTTTCTACAGTAGAGAAGAAGCCTGCATGACTCACAAATTCTAAAACAATATGGATAAAAAAATACCACTTTCAACTCTTTCTTGCTTCTATTCTTCTGCCGCGCTTGTATGTGTTGATTTGCCTTTTTTTGTCTGAAGAACCTGATTTGTATCTTTTAAAGCACTTCAAAAGGCTGATGCTATCTAGAGAGATAGAGTGAAGTTTGTGATAACTTTAAATAGCACCTTATTATGTGAACATCTGGATATTCAGAAGTGAATGTTCTTCACAAAAGTCATCAGTGTTCTTCAGAAATGGCATGGATGTTTCTTACCTGTTTATTTTTTTCCTTACATCCACTGATATTCACACATATCTGAGGAACACTGCTACCTACTGATTGATTTATATTGTACACTCCTAAAGGACTTATTGTAATAGGTCTTTTAAAATACATATTCCTATCTGATCACTTGTTCCATGTTTTTGAAATTTTAAACAGAAAGCTATGCATGAGAGATTCAAGCCTAAAATATTTTTAGTTCCACACTGTAAAAATTGCCCATTTACTTCAAAATATATCTTTAAGAAATCCATCTAAGTGTAGGAAATGCAAGGTTTTGAAGCCTGAATGTTTTTTTCTGACAGGTACATTGACAAAAAAAAAAAAAA
>NDXB01021732.1:58561-77576 GCA_002631895.1 Agapornis roseicollis | reverse complement strand
TCTTTTCTGAGCGAACAGTATCTCTCTTTAAGAATATATATATATATATATATATATATATATATATATATATGGTCTTGAAGGAGTCAGCCTATACCTGTTCTGGAGGGAGAATGATGCTTTATGGATTTCCTTTAAAGAAAATTGAGTTTCCTTTAAAAAGAAAAAATTAAAATCCATGACACAAGACAGATCAAGTTAAAGATGCCAAAAGCAAACATGAAAAAGCAATCAGCAAAACCGAATTATACTCATAAACAGGGCATTTTGATCAGTCAGTGAATTCAGTGATCTTCCAGCAAGCAAAGAAAGATCCTTTAGGGAACTTTCATAGCCAGAGGAAAAACCTGTATAGCATATATACAGAAAAGGCTCACCCCTCTGTGGTGAATTGAACTTCTTTCATTCTACACTAACCAACCAGAAGACAGAATGACTTCATTTATGCTTTAGATTTCAAGGTTTTGAAATGTTTTTATATGCATAATATGGATGTAAAGTCCAACATTTACAACTAAAAACAGATTCAAAGGCTGTCACCAGCCCCTCTGAGATGTGCCAGCTATATTTTAATTAAGATTTCAATTTTCACACTTTACTTAATATATAGCAATGAAAAACAAATAGGCAACTGTTACAAATAAAACACTAGTGGATTCTCTAGTCCAAAAGAGAAGCAGAGGAGAATTTGAGTAAAAAGACTCTTTATGCTTATACAAGCATAATTCAACAATTTATCCACCTCCTGATCTCTTCAAAGGGATGTTTCTTCTGACATTTCTGTGCATTCACCTGTGTTTATTGGTTTTAAGAATTAAAATATACGATTTATTCAAATATGCCAACATTATTCACACTCTGCCTTCTCAGATTGCCTTTTAATTGAGTTACTGAGTATATAAACAGAAAAGTAAAAATTAGTATTATTCATGTAGACTAACAGGTTTTTTTTCAAACCTTGAATAGAATTTTATATAGCAATAATAGAGACTGAGGACTATGGGATGTTGGCACAACTGAATAGAGAATTGCTACCTAATGCTCCACAAATGCCAAAAGAATACCATTACTTTGACAGTAAAACCTGAAACTCTCTCTCTCCCCTGTCATCTTAATTCATGTAATTGTAATTAGATATTCCAGCACTAAGGACAGATACAATTAGGCAGTTTTTTTCTTGTTAATGGGATTAAGAGAAAATCTCCTACAAACCAGCATATTTTAAATAATTTTTGCTACTTTCTAAAAATAGAAATTCATAAGAAAACAAGAAAGAACAGAAAATGAAAAAAAAAAAAAAGTGAGAAAGATGAATCTGTCATCTGACTGGCATTTCACAAAATCATAGAACAGTTATGGTTGGAAAGGACCTTATGATCATCCAGTTGCAACCCCCCTGCCATAAGCAGGGACACCTCACACTAAAACCATGTCACTCAAGGCTCTGTCCAACCTGGCCTTAAGCACTGCCAGGGATGGAGCATTCACAACCTCCCTGGGCAACCCATTCCAGTGACTCACCACCCTAAAAGTAAAGAACTTCTTCCTTATATCCAATCTAAACTTCCCCTGTTTAAATTTTAACCCATTACATACGTAATGAAGAGTCCCTTCCCAACATCCTTATAGGCCCCTTTCAGATGCTGGAAGCCTGCTATGAGGTCTCCACACAGCCTTTTTGGTTGGATTTGAGGAATCAAAAGTAACACCCCATTGATGCTAGAACAATTATTCTACAATAATGGCATTGGGAAATCCAAATTACGTTGGCAGAACATTAAACATAGCCACATGTATACTTGACAATTCCTTTTTGTATGTTTTAAGAAAATAAAAATAAAAACCCAGAAAACCAAAATTAAGGAATCTGGAGTCTACAGACTCCAGATTATAGCAGAAAACCATAGGTTTATAGCTAAATTCTTTTTTCTTTTTTGCTAATAAACATTAATCTTAGGGGTTTCTTTTGGGAAGTTTACGTAATCCTAACTTCTGGCACTGAGTAATTTTCTCACTTGCCAACACAACATATATGTTTGGTGGATTTCCAGCAATATTAAGGTTCAGTGTTCACTACAGTCACAAGTATGTAAGTATGCATTTGATACTGCTATTGACTAAAATTAGAGGTATGAATGGTTTCCAAAGCTTTATAATATTCTGAGAAAAGACGGAGTAGTGATTGATTTTGATATGAAGGTGCACAAAACTTTCTCTCCTGAAGCATCTCTGGAATAACTCGTAGAGTTCCAAGTACTCTGAGCTGCAGCTCAGATACAGATAAGCAATTTTTTCTATAGTGACTTTGAAGTAATTCCATTTACTTTTCAGTACTAACTCTATCTTAGTCATGCTGGTTGTAAACAAATGTTTTCCTTTTTACTCTCTTAAGTACTGAGCATTCTGAAAGTACTGATATTCAAAAAGTTTACTTCTTTTCAAACGTACTTCCTTACTACTTCTATAGCAAGGATTTAATTTCATCCTGACGGCAAAACCTGTTTGGAAATTAGGGTTATTTGAAAGAAAAAGAAGATGCATTTGGATTAATCAATAGAGACTTCCTTCTACTTTTGTAGTCATAGTCCTTAGACCTAAGAAAGAACTGAAAAATATGGACAGTGAGAATCTTTCAGTTTTTTATCACCTTTTGACCCTCCCAATACTTTCTCTCCTGAACCGTAATCATTGCCTTAGACATCTACAAAATAAATGGTGTGACTCCAACGTGAAATGCCTAATTTTTATAATCTCCCATTGTAGCTCAATTTTAGTGATCATCAGGCCCTTTGTACTAGGCAAATATGTGCTAGCATATAGTAATTAATCAGCTCTCTCAAAAAAATCTGCAATTCAAAGTTTTTGTTATGTGTACAAGTGTTAGTCACTTGTCATACTGGGATTTTAACATGTAAACAACGATAGAGCTAATTTTTTTTCAGTTTTTCTATAAAGAAACTTTAGACAAAAAAGATAACTTTCAGGTATCAGCCTCTATTCAAAGTACATGGGCAGCTGATATAATTCTTTATGTCACTCTTAGTAAGTAAGTGTCTTGAAGATGATGTTTTTAAAATCTCTTTGCAGCACATCAGTGTCAGAGAAACCTGAGATGTCTGGATGAGTGGCATATAGATGATCAGGAAACTACCTGTTATAGAAGGTAGTGTTACCAAAACTCCTAACCCAAAACATGAAACAGAGAATATAAATAGTTTGCAGTGCAACTAGAGAACTGAAAGTTTTTTTAAAAAAATCATATTCACATCTTCTTGTGGAAAACATAGATCTTTTCCAGAAAGTAAGCTATTATAGGAATATATATTTTATAAGTCATCGATATTTGAGAATCACCTGTTTTTCACACTATGGTGGATAACATACTACAGGAATGAAAAGCCAGTAACTTATCTAATAAATAAATCCAAGATCCTCATGAAGAGCTGGGAACACTTTTGCTTCATCCCTCAGTATCAGAGGGAACACAGAGAAAGCAAGTAGAAAGATTCCTTCCATACTTTGGTTGGGACTTCATGTTCATCTACAGAGAGGAGAGAAACATGCACTTGCAAAACCTCTGCCTGTTAAGTGGTTATTCTTTACTCCACCTGCAATCTACATTTTAAAAAGCTTAGGTGTATGTATAGCAATTACCTCAGTTTATATCCAACGAAACTGTAAAAGGACAGCTACACATAGATGTCGCCCAGCAGATCTGGCAGGAGGATAACCTGGAGTCAGTAATGGATAGGGATTCTACCTACAAAGTTGTCAACAGGCCTGAGTTTAGAGCTACAAAAGAAAACCTGCTAAGGCCTCAACCACCTGCACAGCAGAGCCAGTGAATGAATGCAAGGGAGCTCCAGTGGTTCCTAGGATCTCACAGGCAGTCATGTGCAGTTCAGAGTGAGAAAGGTAAATGTAATCCAGAGAGCCTGTCATTTACAAAGAAAGCAAATGTGTTTGCTCACACAATGGTATTATTTTTCCCCAGAGGTAGTATTCTTACATGTTGTGCTTAATGTTTTGAAGAAAAGCCATCCAGTGATTTATCTGCTTTGTGATCTTGATATTATATTCACTGCCCAGAGTCAGCTACATTATGCTCAAATGGCTGCTTGTGAGGTTTCCTCATAGGTTTTTATAGAAAAGAGAATCTGTTCCCTATTACTGTCAAATAATTTTGGTTTTTTAAACAAATCTGACTATCAAGCTATGTGTTGAATTAAATGAAAGTATATGCAGATAATAACAATGTAATGAAAGATTTGCAGAAATTCTGCCACTACAGCTTTATGAATATCAGGCTTTCTTATTTTTTTGTTAAATGAACACTTTTTACTAATGTTCTGGCACTGGGAATCTTCATTATTCTTAACCTGAATGATACTACTGATATTTTGACACAGCATTTTTACATTTATTTACCTTTTTTTGCAGTCTCTTTCAACATTTAAGAATGGATTAGTGAGCTTTCTCAACAAAAACATAATAGGAATCAAACTAAGAACTACTGGTACATCTATTAAAATAAGATTCTTTCTCACTGCAGACACTTAAGCCCAAATGGTGGAAAGTTTGTCATGAACTTAATTTTAAGTAAGAGTTCACATCTTACTAACAAACACTTTCCACCTCTCTGTCCACTTGTTCATAAGCTAGCAAGCATTATAACTGGAACCTTTCTTCTCGTTTTTATCCTTTTCTAATATTTGAGATACAATGAACATCATCTCTGAAAAGAGATCACAGACCCATGAATTTTTCTCTGAAGACCCACTGCTCCTCACTTTTATAGGCACCAGAAACCATAGTATGAGAAATGCATTAATCCAGGGAAAGGGATGAACACTTTATTTATCTTGTATTTTAAGCAAAAAAGAAATATGAGATATTGTCATATCTGTCACTAAAAATCCCCAAACCATAAAAACTGAGGTCCAGCTATGGAATTTATTGTATTGCAAAACAAGTTAAAGGTGTGTAAGTGGGAATTCTGTCAGAGAAGACAAGACAAAATGATACAATTATTCTCAGTCAGAGCTGGTGTGCTCTAAGGTATATTTTTCTACACAATCACTGTAAATATGAATATTTTAGAGGTTAATATGAAGATCAAATGTAGAATGCATTTTCTGAAAAGATTAATATCTTTTCATTAAAAATGAGAGTGTACTGTTGGTTCATCATTTGCATTTAAATAGAGTAAGTAATAAGTATATTCACTGCTTAAGACACCTATCTCCAAAATGGAAAGTATGGATAAATAGAGTAGTGTCCATCTGCAGAAGTGGACAAGCTTTCTCTGTTTTCTTCTGCTATCCCTTCAGAGAACTTAAGCCCTATCAACAAAAACACTGTGATTTACTTATCACAGCAGATCGGGTTGCTTACCTTAAAGAACATTTTGGCAAGCATTCACTTCATGCGAGCAATGTATTGGTGAATATGTATCGGTGGGTTGCTGTTGACTTGAAAATTGCTAGGCACCATGAGGTCATTCATCATTGTACAGACACAAATGGGTATTTGCTAGTTGTTATACACTGCTTTTAACTGCAGTTCTTGTTTGAAGTCTAGAGCCATCCATTTATGCAGGAGCTCAACTAGCTATTACATTATTACAAGTGGTCAACAAACATGAGCAGGATGGGCTAATGTAACACCATGTTTCTTGCTGTTTATGGCATAAGGCTTTCAGCTCCATGTTTCTAAGTAATAAAGAGAGGTAAAAGGATATATGGTCCAAATAATGGTGGGATGATGCACCAAGACTTGTTCAGTAGATTACAGAATATAACACTTGCTGACTGAAATGGTGGCATGACATGTGTGGGCACACTGAGAGTCTGTCTCATTGGAGAACACATTTAATTTGACTGAATCCAGCCCAGGATTTCTCAGAATCACTGAATACTTGAATTAGTTTTCTTGAGGTGTTTAAAAACATACATGACACCATATAGTCTGGCATGTAGGAGATATCTTAAACTATTTGTTAACTTCTACGCAAATTAAGCACAGTCATTCCTATACAAAGCAAAAGCATGTTACTCCTCAAACTGTGAGAAATAAATATTTCACTTGAGCAACTGTGGTGGCAGCTTTCTTCTATTGCTTTAGTCAGATAAAATTTATATAATCTTACAGCTTCTTTCCTGCAAAGCAGAGGGGTCTAACACTGACAAAATAGCATTGTGGGTAAGCAGAAAAACTGATTACCAATCCATAAAGGAAACTTAAGGGTTGATTCTACAAGAGTACAAGTGTTTTCGCATCCTATGCTTATGAAGAACATTATTTTTCTTTCACTGCAGGGGCATGTCACTTTGAAGTGGACACTTCATCCCTGAAATACAGAACTCAGGACATTTCCTCAATGTTTGTTTCTTCTTTTTTGATTCTCCTTTTTCATCACCAGCCCTCATCCCCCCATTGTTCTCTATTTTGGGCCATTCAGTCCATACACTTTGATGGAGGGCATTCTCCTCTGAACTTACGAATCAAAATGTACTCTCCAGTGGATATCTGGAGGTATAATTTGCCCCCTAAAACTCTTCAATCTTTATTGCTGACATATTCAAGGATGCCTAACTCCCACAAGAAAAAAAGAAAAAAAAAAACAAACAACCCACATTAATCTTTAAAAAATGTCCTTACCTTTCCTTCTGAAAATGAAAATGAATGCTCTTTGAAATTATCCAAGTTTTGCTTTAAACCCTGAGGATCATGCCCTTTAGGAAACAAATTTGAATCTAAAAAAATTGTAAATAAAAATATGCTGGTATATAAATACAAACCCTGCACGGTGCTAAATATTTCCTTGGAGGCATGAAGCACTCAGCTTCCCCCAGCAGATGTTAATAGAAATCAAAAGCACTCAGCAGCTTCCTGGATGCAATCTGTGGGATTCCCACATACACTTTTTCTGCATACTGGAGAGAATTGCTTTTTTTGCCTCATGCTTTTGTAGGTGATAATATATTATGGAAACAGCTCCAAAACAGACACTGGCACCCATCCATGATAAACCAAACACCCATTCAATTACTAAAAGTATTAAAAAAATAAAATTGTTAATTTGGGTATCTGAAAGCAGACAGCCAACTTAAAAGCCTTAAGATGACCTTTCTGTTTCTAGATAGTGCAAGAAAACAGCCCTAAAGAGAGAGCGGTTCCTTTCCCATTATGTATTCCTTCTGCTACTTTATGAAAAAAACAGCTTCGGAACAGCCTTTGAAGGAGAGGTCACCTAACGCACAAGGAGCATTCTCATCTCCATACCCTCAATTTAGCAAAAGACCCAATAAATGTCAGTCACAGGAAAAGACATTTCAAAGGCTTGTAGAATTTAACAAACTTGTCTTAATTTTGAGGTGATCGTGTGTGACTAAAAGAAAAACAGGTACGCATTTGATGTTCACCAGGAAAAGGTTAATTATTTTTTCTTTTTTTTTTTAATTTCTGTTTTATTTGAAAAGTGTCTACTAAGAATTTACTTTTCACTCTAAAGTATTACGAGGAAAAAGAAAAAAAAACAACCCAAAACAAGTTGGATTTGATTTCATCTCCTTAAAATAATTAACCTAGATGTTTACGTAAACATCCTAAAATTTCACACATTTATTCAGTTGGGCTTCTTGAGCTCCCTAGACAACCAAATGTTATTTTTCTTTAGGGTAAATACCTGTATTTTGATTCTTTGCACTGAAACAAGAATTTCTGAGGCTATGCCATAACAAACTCTCTGAAAATGCTGAAGCATTTTCATAAGGACTATACACTATATGTGCAAAACTCACCAGATGCTTTGCATCTCTACATACCAGTATCTCCCACTAGGCAATACCCCTAGTCTCCTGCTCCCTCTGATACACAAACAGGAAATAAACGATACTTAAATTAATTTCACAAAAGCTTAAAGATCCAAGCAGTAGCAAAACTTACTAAAAGAGCTGGAAAATATGAGTAATCAATGTTTTAACAAGCTTAAAAACCCCAGAGTTCATACCAACCTGTGGTGCACAGAATATACATATGATAAATGAGAAATAATTTTCTCTCTTTTCCATGCACATCCTAGAGAAGATTTTACTTTAATTTAGCTTCTTACTTGGTGATAAGGGCTAATGCAGTTTTACACAGTACATCTACAAGGAACAGCTAATAATTTTTGATTTATTAGATTCCAATAGAAAATAAATAGAGCTTACAAAACCAGAAAAATCACAGGCAATTCACACAATTCGAAGTTTAAGTAAAATCTAGGAGAAGCTGCTTCTCATGAATAACCAAATTCACCAGGACTCATTTTTTCAGTCTCTTCAGCTGTGTAATTCCCCAGTAGAAATGCACTTTTCTCTCTTTCTCCTCCTCAGATAAATAACCTGAGTGCGCCTTCATGATCTATATCCAGTTATTAGCAAATAGAGCTATCAAATCCAAGTCGTCAAACAGGATCAGCTGAATTGTTTAACATCTATTCTCTTTTCCAAGCAACGGAAAACCTTGCAAAAATTTCACTGTTCCCTATGTGTGTCTACTACAATACATTGTCTACTCAGATGCTACGATAAAAGGGTAAGAACTCAGGAGGTAAAAGCATTGCTGCCTTCTGTTCACAAATACTATTACACTCAGTCTTTTTTCAGCCACCATTCTATGCCTCTGTTTGCCTTTTCTGGTCTCTGATATTGTGTACCTACTAGCAATGCTCTTAGGGGAAATTTCTTTGTCCCATGTTTCTACAATGCACTTAGAAGGTTGTGATAAATAGCTAAAGCACTTTAGATCTACAAAGGTTCAGCACAGAACATATAATAACAATAATATCAACTGATACTCCCACGGAAGAGTGGCAAATAGTAACATCTCCTGCCTACCTCCTTTCCAACATCACCTTCAAGCCCAGTGATATGTACTTTATTCCCTAAGCAGTAGCTAGACAGAGATTTCCTTCTCCAAGTGTCACTCCTGTCTTTATCCACTGGAGGCAGACAATTCTGTTACAAACATTCAATTTCACGAGCTACATGGAAATACATAAGGATTATTTATATGGTATCAAGATCATGCTGGTACCCAGAATTGTTCAGGTTAAGACTACAAGGCAGCTTGTTCCTAAAAGCTGCTACTAAGCTTTAAAGTAGAAGATAAGTATCTTTGACCATGGATGCCTAACTCCACAGATCTAAAAAAGGAGGCATGACTACCAATTTCTAAACAAAACATATGTAAAGCAGAAAGGGAGAGAAGAGGCTTAACCCACAGAGATGACTGAGAGCACAAGAGACCATCTTGTAAAGAAATAGAAAACATCTTCCCAAGCCTCTTACCCAACAAGACAATATTAGATTTGATTTAAACTGCAGATAATGCTCATGTTTAGCATCGTTTTTTTACACAGCCCTACATTTTGGCTCATAAAACGTGAAACATTTGCAGCAACAACAAAAATTACTTTGCAGATTCAACAAGACTGCAACTTGTCATGTCACTTTCAAAGTGAAGGTATTGAATCAGCTACTATTAAAAATCATGAGGAATTCACATCTTGTTTTCAGGATATACTAGCCAGCCATACTACCTGTTCGATTGAGGCCAGATTTCTTGTATGGAGACAGCATCATTATTTCATGAATCACCAGTGACCTTTGAAAGATACTAGGAAAAGCAGGCATGTTCATTCCCTTCCATTGATTTTCTAATTTTGAGTAAATTGGTTTAATCTGGGAAATGGTTATCTATTAGGAATAAAAAATACCCAAAACTGACTTCAGAAAACGGTATAAAGCTTTCAAACTGAAACAATGAATTTAGAAAGGAGACTTAAGGCAAAAAGGTAATGATTATATAAATCTTAACTTGGGCCTGACTCCGTGGACAGCCACACAAGTATGAAAGAATTTGAATCTCTTTAAACTTAAAAAATAGATCTACAGGCCTAGACCTTTGATTTACTATACTATGTACCTGGAATGGGTGCCTGGTTTACCCATTAAATGTCTGCTGTTGCAAAAGCCTGCAGAAAAAACTCATCTAAAATGGAAAGTGATATGGGCATCATTTTCATCTGGTGAAAATGAGACATAATGTGCTGAATATTGAGAACATTGGACAGTTGTGAATCTAACCAACTTAGAAAAGAAGTTCAGTAAATTAGCATACACCTCAAACAGCCTGCAAGATAAGTAGACCTTTGTCTAAACAGATTTGCTTTACTTTATTGTCCTCTGAACATGGAATGATCATACCTAAGTCTTCTTTGCTATCAATTTATACTATATAATAAACATAAATTATGGCACTATGGTAATTCACCTTAAAAATGCACGCAGACTACCTGCTCCTTTACTATTTTTTATACTTTTTTTTCTTTTCTTTCTTTTTTTTTATTTTTTTTCCTGTGGGGTACTGAGTTAGTTAGTCCATTAAGCCCACTCAATAAAATTATAGAAAAGGATTCAAGCCACCAAACTATAACAACCTCATAGCAAGCTATATGCACAATTAGGTTCAGGGATTTTTTCCTCCTTCCAAGCACTCAGTTGGTAACTCTAAGTTGAATTCCACTTATTTGTGAGATCTTTGCTCTTGTCATCCAACATGATGTCTCACCCAGGAATTATTTGCTCCTAGACTCATAAATCTTGATCTAAGCATACAATTTCTTACAAAACTTCTTACGAAAGTCTTAAGACTCCTCAAAGTTGAGCATTTGAACCCCCACCCCTACAATGCTCTATACTTCACATCACAGAAGATTACAGGCACAAACATTAAAATATCACACTGGCTATAAGAAAATGTTCACCTACCTCACGATCCAACAGTGCAGATGATACCACTGTAACAATATCTCCCTTTTCTGGGTCAATAAAGAACATATTTGGAGATGGTTTGTCAGGTGTCTGTTTGAGGATGTCATACCGGATAAGAGCATTGTCTGTGTTAGCATCATCACCATCAACTGCTGTTATACGCATCACAGTCGTTCCTAAGGGAAAGATGGACAGATAACAGATTGGAGTTAGCCAGAAAATGTAAAATTATGCTGCTTTCACATGTGAGAACCAGATGGATGCAATACGTAATTATCTCATCAAGACATCAAAGTAGTTTCACCTGATAGTTCGTACTTGTATCTGTGTTAGTTTGCCTTCTACTAAGCCAACAACAAAGACCAGTGTTTCTTGTTTGCAGCTGACATATGACTCTAACATAAGTTCCCCATATTTGTTTGCCTTATAGTCATGCTTAATAATCGCATTTCACTGAAATAATTATAGATACTTTTTTTTCACTTTAAATTCTACAGGTTGATATTCTTCAGGATACATATGATCAAGATGACTGCTGAAAGAAATGTCTCTATTTTCACTTTGAAGTCTTGCACAGCTGCAGAATTGGTTGGACATTATAATTTCTGTCAGTAAGAAATTTTCTAATGATTAAAGCCTACATTATTCTAATTTCAATTTGTGCAAATTTATGGGCTTATTGTGTCAGCCTCAATACAAAAAAAAAAAAACCAAACCCAAACACCTCTATTGCTAGGCTAACCNCAGTAAGAAATTTTCTAATGATTAAAGCCTACATTTTTCTAATTTCAATTTGTGCAAATTTATGGGCTTTTTGTGTCAGCCTCAATACAAAAAAAAAAAAAACCAAACCCAAACACCTCTATTGCTAGGCTAACCTTCAAGTGAGGAAATATTTTTTTAACATGAAAATCCTGTAGCACACAGTTCTGCTATAGAGTACAGCAAGGTAAATTATAATGACTGAAGATTCCTAAATTATTTACAGGGGAAAAACCCCACTCTTCTATATTACAGTTAAGGCAGATGCTGACAATTCTCTGCTTAGCTAGTGGAACATACTTCTGCAAGTAGTAGAGCAAAGGATCAAGTTTTTTCCTCTCCCTTAGGCAAGCACACAAATCTGCCACATCACACTTTTATTTGCTTTGTACAGTACATTGAGAACCAAAGAAAATAAGTAATTAGGCACCTGGTTTGACCTGTGAGATATTCATCCCTATACCATTACAATTTCTTAATCAGTTCATTTGTATGTTTAAATGCAAGCATTATAAAACAAAAATAAACAAACAAAAAAACCCCAATGACAACAACAAAAAAACCAGAACAAAACAAAACAAACTAGAAGTAATATGTCATCATAACAAAATGAAAATATTTCTGGTAATACTCAGCTAAAGGAAGAGTAAAATCCTACCTACTAAGAAAAAAGTCATGATCAAATCAACAAGCTAGTTTCATTGGTGAATCAAAGTAAAGTAACAAATTAATACAAAAAGTATTAGCAAACTTTATACAAATAAGGAATCTAGGAAAGCGTCCATTTCTTAGCCTAAAAATCCCAAATGAAACAATTCATCAAATCCCATCAACTTGCATTGAAAATATACAATTTGCATTTAAATAACTTTGCACTGAAACCATGTTATCTAATGTGTGAACCACAATGTCAAAATTAGTTGTAATTCTTTGCTGGAGATTAATTCTTCTGTGGCGGTTAACCCACTCTTTTCCCCCATAGACCTTCAGTAGGGTGGGCAAGTATTATTGTAAAATGCCATGATGAAAAACACTTCAAATACAAGATTTACATTCCTTAACAGGTCTCTAAGATCATATCTTCTGTTCTCAGTATCCATGGAGCCTTTTGTGGCAAAATGACTGCAAGTGATTAAAACCTTTGCTACAGACAAGGCCTGGGACATTACACTAGAAGTGGCTGCAGGACAGAAATATGTGTCACTCATGTCTAGGGATAACCAGTGAATTTATATATTCTTTTTGAAGGTCTTGAAGTACACATCACTATAAAATCAAATAAAAATGAAATATTGTAGTAAATGTAAAAAAAACCCTAGCTTCATTTACAGGCTGTTATAACGTGTCTGGTTCACTGTTCAACAAGCACAGCTAGCTTGTTTAGATACACTTGTTCTTTTTGCTTTTGTTGTATTTCCCAAAGTCTTGTCTCTTGTTGTAGTGACCTTGAATACAAGCTCTAAAGGGTTTTGTTTCATTGCTACTTCAGGCAGTGTTACACCCTTGAGAAAAATAACAGAGATCTGGCAGCATGTTGGTTTTATTCACCAATGATTAAAGGTCAGACAACTCAAAAAGAAGCTTACCACTGCATACCATGCCGTGTTTTCCAATACTACAAGATGATCCTAGCCCTGGTATTTTCACCTATTTTTTTTTTTTTTGAGACTTCTTCAAAAGGAAAAAAAAAAATTCTATTTTTAAGAATGAAAATTCACTCTTTTTTCCAAGTCCTGTAGTATTTTTTAAATATTTAACACATTTTGAGAAGATTATTTGTGTTTAAGGCAAATCTTCAAGGGATCTTAAATACTGCACAAGTATAAGTGAAAATGAATGGGGTTTGGTATGCAACACTTTCTTGACAAATGCAACTGAATAAGATGCTATACTTGAGTACATTGGACTATATTTTAAATGAATATATGGTTACTACCATTATTAATCTACTTGAGGAGTTGATGTTCAGTAGAGATTTAGAAACAGATTAAAGTATATACTGAAGTAGAAACACTATGTATACAGCTGGCCTTGACAGTTCTACTGAAATAATTCTGATAAGACTGGAAAGTACACATAGATTTTAAGTTGTAAACCTTCAAATCTCTATTCTGTCATAAAACTGGCTTAATACAATGGCTCAATCTGATTCTGATTTGCCAGCTTCAGTTCTTTAACCTTTCAACTCACTGGACATTATCTTGTTCTGGAAAATCATTCCCTTGGTGAATACTGATAAGAAATTCCAACAACTCAGAAGAGCAGAATTTTACATTCATTTTGCACTGAGATGCTAGCTCTGGGAGGAAAGCTGTAGAGAATTAGATCCATTTTTCCCTAATGTTGCTTCTGTCAAAAGTTTTGAGATACTAGTTTCTAACTACCATCAAAGTGACATTTACATTTAAGCAAAAGTTGTTATATTCGCACAAGTTGATATAACAGATATAAAAATGCAGGTAAAATTCAAGGTTGTCTTTAGATGTCATTATGCACTAGTACAATCTAAGGTAGTACCTGTTCACAAGCATCAATACAGAAAACTACACCACATTAAACATCACCTACATGTCCATATCGGTACAGCAACCAGAGGAACTGCTGAATAATGTGGCTGAAAGGAAGTCCTTGCACTGATTTTAAAGTTGGTGCTAAGATTCTGCAGCCATGGTGAGAATGCCTTATTCTCAGAAAGATACCATTTATGCTCTTGTGCTCACAAGCAGGTTGGCAAACTAAACCCTAACCAGAGTTCAAGGCTGCCCATTCATTTCAAAGCACAGTGGTACCTACTTTATATTCTATAACATTAAAACAAAGCAAACAAAAATCCACACATATACAAAAAGCTAGAATGGGCTAGTATTTGTGCATGATGCCTCAAAAATCACAACAGCTTTAAATCAGAAGCTGAAATATATTCCAGGGACTTTTTGGAGAAGTCCAATGGCTATGTATTTCTGGGGAAGAACGTTCTATCCCAGCTGAAGATAGGAAGTACATGGAAATTTCTTCCTTGGAAATAAAGCTATTGGACTTTCCTCTTCACATGTAAGAGAATACACATGACCATACACTTGGGATTGGGCCACCACAAAAAAGAATTCTTAGAAATATCCCTTTCCTAAAAATATAGTGAGACAGTTTTTTTATTTTTCATTTTAACAATCTTTACAGCATACATCCGGTCCAAAAGAGTTTAATTCATGATGCACACTTCCTCAGCATTTCTCCTTCATCATAAAGTTTTATTCTTCATAAAAGATTCATTTCCCCAGACCTATAAACTGACTACTTCTAATTCAGTGTCATTTTATAAATACTTCCATTCCTGGCATCAATCAAATGCAGCTGGCTTTCAAACCACAAAACAACAGCTTGCTACATTATCATGTTAAACAATATATATTAACTTATCAAGCTGAGGAAGAAATGTCTGCAAAATCAGCAACTTTATAGTTCTGCTGATGAAATGCAAATAGTCATTGAGGCAGCCTCTCTCAATAAAGGTATAGTTATGCTTTTGTGTGTTTCAGCATTCATGGTTTATTTGTCATACATTCTGAGCAGTTTCACTACTACTATAATCACTCAAAACCTCTCTTGTACCTCCCACAGTTTCTCACCGATCAGCTGTATAACCCACCAGCCAGGTCATTGCTCCAGAGGCTGCAGGTATCAATTTGTTGATCGCTCATTTGGCTTGTAAGTTGGCTTGAAATAAAGGCAAAAAGCTCCCCTTAGGCATTTAGATGTAAAACACACTGCTTGCACAGTTTTGTGGTGATTGGAGCAGATGGTTTCTTGGGAAAAAACTCTTTGGTTTTGGTGTCTTTTTTATTTTCTGTCAAGATGCCAAGAGAACATCAAGAACAATTCAGCTGATGGATGAGATTACTCCTAAGCCCCATCCTTTTTATTTATTTAGTCTATTCATCTGCTGGGTTTACAGAAAGGACTGGAATTTAGTGGAACTGAGACCTATTTCTAGCTTGCTGGAATGTGAACATGTGTCTTAAGCCTACAGCCTTAAAAGGCTCTGTATTTGAATACAAACAATAAAATAATTAAGGACTGAATCATTTTAGCTTTGAGAGCTACAGTGCTAAAAAACTTTACTCTGGAGTTTTCTCCTATTATTGTCACACTTTTTATGAGTCTGTTCTGCATGTTTGGTATGTTAAACATTTCCTAGATGTGCAACAGAAAGGAAGGGGTCTAGTTTCATAATTAATATGACTGGATTGCTGAATTCTATTTCCACCTTCTTTGCAAGCTCAGATGTAGTTCTCCATACACTGATAATAATCAGTTGCACAATGGTATACTTTCAAATAGAAAAGCTGTTTTAACCCAAAAAGGAGAACTAAGAATGAAAAATGGGATGAAAAGGGAAAAAAATCAGGAGAGTGACTTACATCTCTAAGCATATTGCATTAATTACTACAGACAAAATTATACCAAGTTCCAGAAAATGGAGCAAAGGAGGACACCCTCCTGACTGCTACATAAATAATTACATGTTTGATGGTCATTTTACACTTTAAACACAACAAGCTCCAGGGAAGCAAAGCAAACATAAGAAAGGTCTATTATGGTTCCAATCAAGTGCAATTGAATTGCAGCTACAGTTATTATGTGTGTTATTAAGAACTTGAAGACCTTGTTCTATAGAGAAGACATTTAGTACGAATCAATGTATTCAGGCTTTTTCGCATATCTCATGTTTGTATAGGGTAATAATTTTATGCCCTGTAGGACTTTTTCACATTGTCTATGGAGATGCATGGCAAGGTCACAGTGATTACTTTTTAAACTGGAGCAGAGATGGCATTAATGATCATTACACTGGGCATGCCAACAAACTGCAGTCAGCAGGAGTAGAGAGATGCACTGGTGAACTATTTGTAGAATGAATAATAAACTTCTGTTGATGCATAAAAGACAGTTCACTAATGTTAAATAGTGATGAAGAACTGTCAAGAATTGCTACTACCTATAGAGACTTCATGCAGTCAGAAAGCATATAAATTAATTAAGAACATTCCTAGATAAACATTATGACAAAATGTGGACAGGCTGTGTGACAATGGATATTTTGTGAGCAATCCAGAGGCCTTGGTGTAAGGCAGCCTGCATGAGAATGGTCACATAGTTTAGATAAATTGAAGGCCATGGATAAGGGAGTAAAACAAACACCAGCTGCAGGGTGGCAAAAGTAAGCAGAAGAGAAAAGATGCTGAGAAGTTCTGAAGGTTGAGTTCCCAGGACGGTGTTATCCAATCCTAGCATTGTTAATAGCATTGTTAAGGTTTAAGGTGCCCAATCAACTATTGCCAAATCAATGTAGTTATACTGAGAATCTCTATATAAGGTTAACGCTTTGTCTAATAAAATGGCATTTGCTTGATCACATTGATCATCTCAGCGTTGTCCATAGGAATAATGGTGCTCCCACAACAAAACATTAAGGATATACAGGCAGTTCAACCTTCAGCGATTCCAGTATTTAACCTTTTTTTCATGAGTAACACAGCTGTTTTGGTAGAATAAATTATTCACTGCTGTAATGGGTTCCTGAACCTAGTTTATCCTTTTTTTTTTTTTTTTTTTAAAATTTGATTTTTCTTCTTTGATTTTTTTTTTTTCTTTTTTCTTTTTTTTTTTTACTTGGAATCCTCCCATCTTTCTGAATATTGAGGACTCATTTCCCTAATTACAGGTACTACCCNGTTTTTAAGTGGTTCTTGATCATTTTTTTTTTTTTTTTTTTTTTTTTTTTTTTAATGCAAATCTGAGCCCCCAGATAAAAGGAACAAGGGAAATAGAAGAGGACAAGGAATAGCAACTACTCTGCTGTTGCTAGAAGCTACTCATCAAATTACACCTACTTCGACTTCATCTTCTGCTAAATAATTTCCCCAGTTCTACTCTACATCACTGTCAAGCCTTCAGGAAACAAGCTTTCCTGGCTCAAACATGGGAAAGTCATCACACTTGTGTACTTACAGCCTCTTCAGATGGACTGCAAATTGAGAATTTAGTGAAAAAAGGACTTACAAATCAGAGCTGTAGATGAAAAATAAAATACCCCTTCTCCAGATGTGAGTAGGCTGCAGATTTAAACAAACCATGAAAGGGTTTTTTTTTCTTAACTAAGATTCTAAGTTCTGGATCAGTAATAAAAATGTGGCATTCTCATGTCTGCTTCTCTTTTGATCAGTTAAGTCTATTAAGAAAAGGTATGAGTTACATCTTGGATCATGACCATAAGCTATAAAAAGTCCCACTGTTCTAATAGTCTAACTGCCAATTCATAACATAATCTTACATGTCAGATAACATAATTCATAAAGCAATATAACACATTCTCTCAAAGTAAATGGTTTAATGTAAATGATGATACGCATTGAACATCTTGCAGCAGGCAAATATGACAGCACAGTGATTTATGAATGAAAGAATAGCTATTCAACATACAGAGAGTAAGATTCACCCCTAGACACATTCAAAAAATTCAGATGACGCCCATTCTCTCTGGAGTTTGGCTAGCACTAGAAGTCAATCAGAAAACTCATAGAAAATATGAAACTAGATGAGATATTGTAACATTATTAGATTCAAACCCCTAAAAACAATGCAGGACCATTCTTGGAAAGATACTGAAGAATGTTGGCTTCTTGCATGAAAATCTCCAACAGAAAAATTTCTACAATCCCTATGTAATTTACAACCATGAGAAGTGCTTTTGGCAAACACTTGCTGGAAGGTAGCTCAGATCCTAAGAGGAGATGCCCAAAATAGCCAAGCAAACTCTACACTATCACTGCAGCAGTGGAGATGGAGGATGCTATCAGAGATAAAATGCCTGAAAATCAACTGTCACCTTCAGTGACTTGTTCATTTAGTCTACCCTTTGATCTGTCCTGTTTGACAGCTAAAACATTTTGTCAGAGATGTTTCCAACTCCTGTCATCCACCATGCTGTTTTCCCAGTTCCCATGTAAAATTCGAATTACCTGCAATCACTCAACTTTTATTTCAGATGCATACAAGCTGTTTAAATGTAGATACAAACCTTATAGTCATGAACAGCTAAGCAGAGAGCTTACTAAAAATATATGTTCTGCAGTTATCTCTGTTATATAATACAAATATTTTCTTTTAGCTTTTCTCTAGCTTTTCATTAATAGTTTTCCATTCTTCTTTTCTTCCCTGTTTATCTGGGTTGTATAGTTCTGGCCAGAGCAATGCAAATTGCTAATAGACAGCAATTATTAAAGTAATATGAATATGTAAAGCCTGATGTAAATTTCATATTCAGAAATAACCATTAGAAATTACATTTTGAATATGGTAAAAATTTTCCCCTAAACCTCAAGACAGAAAGTAAATCAGAAAAAATTACTAACTTTCTCTCCCTCCCCCCCCCC
>NDXB01021732.1:44480-56114 GCA_002631895.1 Agapornis roseicollis | reverse complement strand
ACCAAAATAAATTCTCTCACTGCAAAAAAAAAAAAAAAAAAAAAATGAATTAGGCAACTTCTCCCTATTCTTTACCCAGAGAATTGCATTAAGTCCATTGCACTTTTCTGGAGAAATCATACTAAAGATGCAGTAATTCCTGTTAAAACTACAAACAGAAGTGGAGTATTTGATTGTTAGCTCTCAAACTTAGTATTGAACAAATCCTTACAGAGAATCACAAGGTGTGTCTTGGAAAGATATCTTTTCCCCTAAAAGGATTAATTCTTTCCCTGTACAACAGCTTCCTACAGTAAAGGAGTCCACAGCAAAGGATAAACACAGTTATTTTAGAAACCTACTCTTTGAACTGGTCAGCCTTTAAATCATTTCCATAGTAGCAAGTCATTCCCCAACAGCTTTCAAGAATAAAAGATGGAAAGTTCTTAAGTCATTTCCCTTCTTGAAAATGAAATATCTGCATATAGAAACCTTTGCAACCCTACCCAAAATCCTCTTTTTGGTTAAATTATATTTTAAAGCCACAGATAGTTGAGCTTAATAAATGATTCAGATGCAAAAAGAGTACGCGTTATGATTTTAAAGCAGGTCTTTGAAACTGTCTTATATGTCACAGGTTACAAAAACTGTATCCATATATGTCATAAGAACACAGTTTGGAGTGTGTGGTGTATGTTTTCAGTGGGGGCCTTGATATTCTTTCCTGAATTAAGCTATTGACTAAGCTATGAGGTTCAGCAGATTGAGTTAGGCAGTATGCTTACTTTCACTCAGTAACAAGTACTTTAGGTGCAGGTATCTAGTCTTCAAGGTTTCTTAATTGTCACTGGAGAGGGACTGGCAATTTTAGATGAAGCTCACCCTATTCTAAGCTAAAAATTTAAGACAGGTGAGATGAAGCATCTTTAGAATTATTCATTCTGGAGGAAATCCAACTCAGAAAAGACACCAAACTCCCAAGTACTTGAAATAGGTGATACCAATCCTATTAATTCTGTCTATCTCTACAGATGTGGAAAACAGGGTTAAAATAAAATTATTCTTTCTTATTTTTGTTCTAGTATTGCAAACACTGTGAAAGATTTCCTCTTTCCCACTTCATGATTACATAGAGCTGAAGGGAAAATATGCTTGCAGGAAGTGCAATTCAGCCCTGCCCAGCACTGGGCTGGACACCTTCAAAGTCTGGAATAACACCTTGAAAAGTCTGAAAAGTCTGAAAAGTCTGCAAGGATTAACCAAAGGCCATGATATCACTGTTCCTACTTCATTAGAATTAGCGCATCATGGTAGGAAAGAATCTTAAGCAACAAATCAAGTTATTTTAACTTCGTGTTTAATAGATTTAGTATTGAAAGGGCTACATTATGTCCCTGCAGAAAAATATTGGAATAGAAAATGTTCTGTAAGTTATAAAACATCTAAATATTGACTGTGGAACTCCTTAATGCAAAATTAATAATTAAGCATGGAACAGCTCAAAATATATCACTGTCACCAGCTGGATACTTAGAGATCATAAAGATTCGCAGAGCTATGTGCAAATATAGTCTCATTATGTCACAGGCTTGCTCAAGTATATTTATCCTTATGCACATATTCCTTCTGAGGCCCAAAGAAAACAAGCATCAGTCTGTGCTATATTGTGTCAAGAAGGAAAACTCAGAAACAGATTTTAAATGAAGACACAGTTCTACCTTTCCACTAAGCACTTTTACACAGCCCTCAACTTGAGCACACATTTGAAATGGGTCATATGGATTGCATTGAGCTGATTTCAAGTATTAAAACCTCCCAATTCACCGAGCCCCTTTTCATAATATCCCTCCATCACGTTTTGGCTGGCCGAGGACAAAAGTGGGTTTGTTCCTTTATTCTCCAACCTGGCTGTTAAGGGTCTAAACAAAATTCAGGAGCTATAAACCATATCTACAGAGTGGTGATAAGCTCTCTTTCTGCCTTAACTTTCATTACTCATTGATTTTGAGGATTAGCTTCTCATGCTACAGGGAGCTTCATATGAACCTGGCAACATTGGCTTTGGCGTGGAGATGGTTCAAGAAAAAAATTTTCAGCCCCCAAAAAATCTGATTTAAATTAGGACAATTTTTGTAAACAAGGACATTACGCACATACTGGTAGTTCAAGCCCTACTGTATTCAATGAACATATAAATCAGGCATATAAGGAATAACTGAAAGTTTCATTTGCTTTTTGCTTTTCAAATTCGGGACTTCAATGAAATAGTGTTTCTTGGGAAGAAGGTAGGTCTGGCCTGTGTAAAGGGTGCACTGAATGGCGGCGTAACAGGTGAATATCTATTTCATCCATCTTGCCCTATTAGAAGTAAATGGAAAAGCAAATGGTACTTGGGAGCAGATTGTCTTGGGTTGCCTGTCAACTTCTGTCCTCATAATTTCCAGTGTTGAAAGTGTCAACAGCAGTAAACCACCAAGTTTAAAAGCAATCTGTAAACACAATTTATCAAATACATGCATAAAACCTTTCCCCTGCCTCAGCTCTGCTATAATTTTGAGTAGATCTCTGCTGCAAGGTGTATGAGAGAATGACAATTTCAAACTATAGCAACCTTCAGGATACAATCTCTGAAAGTTTGAGCAAATTTCCTCCACACAAAACTTTAGTTAGAAAAGTCAGATAAAAAATATTTTATTTCTGTGATTCATTCATTTGTTTTTCCACGAGCTTATATGAAATCCTACTTGTCAAGGATGGGAGGTGTAAATCTCTCTGCTAGTCAACAAAGTCAAGGTCAGTTCTGATTCATAGTTTTTGTCTCCAAGATGTCTGCTAACATCTTTCCCTGATGCTACCATGCACTTCAAAATTGGGTGAGATCATCAGTTTATTATTATACATGTAATTTTGTAAACTCAAGGGAAGAGGCCTACAGAATCAGCACTACAACTATACTGTAAATTCCTTGACTTCTAGCAAGACCTGTAACTTCCACCAAACTCAAAAACTTAGCAACCACTAAAGAAACAAACGAAACCCAAACCTAAAAGTTATTAACTTTGATATCTTTAAATTATAACTATTTTGTGTCTGTTTATCTACAGAAAAATAGCTATGACAGCATTTGAGCCACAATGATTTGTATCTATGGATTACATGTCAAATTTGAAAAATTGTAGCTTAAATCATACATTCATGACAGATCTTAAAAGTCAAAGAGGAGATAAGTATTCCAGTGAAATGTACCAATGTCAAATGAAGTTATTCTGTATTTCTATTACATTACCAGAAAAATGCATTAGATGATAGCTGCAAACTCTTTTGTTCAGGGAATTCACTTAGCTTTTTATTCAAATATACTACTTTAAAGAGAGAACAGTTTGTAATTTTGTTCACTTGCATGCCATTTATAAAATAACCCACTGATACAAATCCCAGCAGCATTCTGTTAAGCATAGCATACTTCCTATGCCTATAAAAACCAGATCTGATAATGATCTTCTCTGCAGTGACTTTATCTGTTGACACAGTGCAACTAAGAATTAAAACAAATGGATAATTTACTAAAGCAAATAACAGGTGGCATATTTTCCACGTTTCACAGTTGCACTGTAATGGCACAGAATACCTATAAAATTTAAAAAAAATAAAGAAAATTCATGTGTACTCATACAAGCATTGACTTTTAAAATTCACAACTGTTGACAACTCAGTTATGCTCTCAAAAGCAGATAAATGCAAGTGCTAATACCTAGCTTTCTGCACTGTGCTAAGTGTAATGTTCTCAAAGAAATTAAGATCTAAAGATACCAGTCATGTGATTTCTTAATTATATTTTCTGAATTACTCAGATTTTTTCCTGGTTAATAAAACTCCATCTATATCAAAATATATATAAATACTTGTCCCAAATAAATAGAATATTTTTGGCAAAACATATGAGTATGTAGAAAAGCAACATTCACACCTGGGCTCTGTACTAGAAAAAATTGAAAGTGCTGCCATTCTCTGCTTAGACTTTGTGCATAAATCAATTTTTTTCTTTTGCAAGATTAGTATGTAGTAGAACCTGCAGAAAAACACCACTGAAGATTTTATTCCAATTTATCAATTCTGGCAATAGTTAATAATTTTCAGCTGCACCCCACTTGCAAAAAGACCTAGTATCCTGGGTTCAGCAGTAGAAGTCATTTTCCTCCTTCTTAGTAGCTGGTGCAGTGCTGTGGTTTTGACTTTCAGCTTGGGAATAGCGCTGATAACACCAATGTTTTTAGTTGCTACTCAGTAATGTTTACTCTGACCAAGGACTTTCTGAGTCTCATGCTCTGCCAGAGAGAAGGGGAAGCCAAAAGGAAGCAGAGACAGGACACCTGACTCAAACTAGCCAAAGAGGTATTCCATACTACAGCACCTCATGCCCAGTATATGAACTGGGGGGTGTTAACTGGAAGGGCTAGGTCACTGCTCAGGTCAGGCTGGGTATCGGTGGGTGGTGAGTGGTTGCATTCTCTTCCCTTGTTATTTCCCTTATCATTAGTATTATTGGTGGCAGCAGCAGTGGTTTTGTGTTACACCTTAGTTACTGAGCTGCTCTTATCTCAATCTGTGGGAGTTACATTCTTTTAGCTCTCCTCCCCATCCCTCAGGGAGCCATGGGAGGAAGAAGAGGCAAGGGAGTGTGCAAGTGGCTGCATGGTTCTGAGTTACAGGCAGGGCTTAAGCCATGACACACAGTTATGTTAATTTCAGAGGAGTTTCATCATTTCCATGTATAGAATAAATTGATGAATGTTCTGTTGGCATGTCAGTTATGGAATCTACTGTGCATACTAGCAGAGCTCTACATATTGACAATTCCCGCTGCTTCAGAACAGCAGCATTCCTCTGTACAGGAAGAAGTTGTATGACAACAAATTCAATGTAACTGAATGCACTCTTACAGTTTGTTTTGAAAATCTTATTTTTAAACTTAAGCTTAGTTTACCAATATACCAAGGGCTGGGCACCAGATAAAAATGCCTCTGAGCTGTGTTATGCAGGACATTGTGAAGGCATTGCTTCATCAGGATTTGAATGGAAACACTATGAAGTGGCACAAGTGTACAGTAGTTAGAAAGCCATTAGCAAAAAGCAGTTTTTAAAGTAGTCAGATATCTGTACATATCTACAAATTAGATTATAAATTAAGCATGCTACAGATGTTTATAAGCCATAATTAAAATCAAGTCAGTGACCTTCAAATAAACATTCATGAAGGATTTATTCAAAGCTGGTTAACCATTTATAAGGCATATAGAAACAGAGTATAATTGATGACATTCAATTTTCCAGTACATTCAGATAAAGTACTTTCTTTTATCTTCTGTCCTAGTTAGTGCATGTGGAAACATTGCAATACTAAACATGGGGTAATTTCTTGAAAGTTTTGACTTTGTGATATTGCAATGACACCATGGATAATAGTACTGGAGCAGTACAGGATCATAAAAGTAAACTATGCTCTAGGACCTGACAGTACATATGTTGTTAAATCTGAAGTCTATTTAAATGTACTGCTCTGAAGGAAAGAGATATATTTTTGATATATGCACAATTGTAATTGCTTATGTGGTTTTGGGGTTTTTTGACATAATTTCATTTTGACTAACACTATTTAAAATCTAATGCAGCTAATTTTATATATTATATACACGTATACTTGGTATAACATATACACAGTAGATTTATAGATATAGAAAAAATAAATAGGTAGATTTTAATGAACTTACTTTTAGTTTGTATCAGTGCAAGTGAGTGTCAAACTTGGATTCTTTTATTGACATTTTAATCTGCTGGATTATCTACATTGATTTGGCTTCACTCCAACAATACCAAAAGGAACTGTCATGAAATAAGCAGCTTAGTCTCCTCTCATAGGTTCTGTAGCCAGTGTCCTTCCCATATGCTGCTTCCTGTGCAACTCCAAGATACTCAAGATATCTGACCTCATAAACTCATACAGCCCTACAGAATGTACCTACCCTGAAGCTCATTCTTTCTACAAAGTGCAATATACTTCCCTTTCTGTTTTTTCATATTTCAGACCCTCATTTGTTTAGTACTCTATCATCGATAACAGAAAACATAACTGTCCAGTGATCGAAAAAACAGTTACAGAATTAAAGGTAAAACTGAAAGTGCTCTTTTCATGTTCTTTTGATACATGCCAATAGCGCACTGGACAGGTTGGAATAACACTATCA
The DNA here is from genome assembly GCA_002631895.1 of Agapornis roseicollis. Lineage (NCBI taxonomy): Eukaryota > Metazoa > Chordata > Aves > Psittaciformes > Psittacidae > Agapornis > Agapornis roseicollis. The sequence continues at coordinate 49,893 of NDXB01021732.1, read as the reverse complement.
CCCATGGTACACATTATCTTCACCCACTCTGTTGAAGGTCAATTCCAAATTGCTAGTTTTAAAAAAGTTTATTCTTTCTGATGCAGACTTTGGGAACAAGACTGGGACCTAAAGATAATTTCACATAGCATCGAAGATTTTCACTATTGACACACTGACCTATCAATATGGTTTTGCACCAGTGAGCTTAAAGATGAAAGATCACACAGCCCATCAAATTTCTGACAAATTCAGGTCTTGTGATTTTGTTTCCTGAAGTAAAAATATTATCTTTACCTGAAGGCAGTGGTCAAGACCTGAACTCGTACTTGATCAGCCAACTATGATAATTAAAACTATATATGCTTTTTTAAAAGTAATCAGTGGAAATACAGCATTCATATTTTTCATGTTTTGCTGCATGCATCAAAAGCAATTCATGTTAATGAAGAATTATATATGTTGAGAAATACACTACAATTATTTCACAGGAGGAATAAAACATCATTTCTGTTCCTGCTCTGAAAATACTTTGATTACAATCTCTGGAAAATGAAATGTGACATTACAATAAATACAGCTATTGTTCAAAAGGCTGTATGTTTTGCAACTTTACCCTACAAAACTAGTTATACTGCTTCTTTACAAGGTTTATTCAATTAGATTATTTGAAAAATACACAAATATGTACGGAAAAACACGATAAATAATTACAAAATGTAAGATACTGACTTTTATGTTCAGAGGCACCTTAGAAAGTAAAATTTCCATTTAATGTTTCAATTCCCAAACATAGTCACAGAGAATAATAATTACAGAATACTAACCAGCACTAGACTTTAAAGAAATTAAAAAAATATGAGTTCCCTAATTTGCTTCATGTAGGCAAACATATAAAACCTAAACAAAAGGAAATGTAAAGATCCCTCTTGCTCTGTAAGAAAACAGCTTAATTTGCATAATCTCTTACAAGTCTAATTTTCCTTTATGCTATTTTGTAATGTTTTCCTGATCCGTGAATTCCCCACAGCAATATAAAAACTTCCATGCTCAGTAATGAAAAACTTTTTTAAACTACAAAATGAGTACTTGCTGTACAAATATCCCTGGCATCCTGCCTTAAGATAAAATTCCTTCCTTTAAACAGAATCCATGTAATTGGTAACAGATTTATGCTTTGTAAAAGAGCAAGTGAGAGTTTTCATGATAGAGGGATACTTCTACTCAGGACTAACCACCTTAGAATGTGGTTTAAATTGGCTAAAGCAACTAGTTTGAAATCTTTGCCTCCTGTTCTTCATGGAACAAAAACGGAATTTGAACAGAAATCAAAGAAAAGACAAAAGTGACAATTAGTTTCATCCCAAGCAGCAGTGGATGTGGAGCATGACCCTAGCAACCACTTCACTAACTGGTGCTGTTAACGAGAATCTTTAACCCTCTGGATCCAGTGGTAGACTCTTGCACACTGTTGTGATGTTCAGGTTTGGATGATTCATAACAGGGTACAACATTATATATACCCCCTATTAGAAGGACAACATGAGATTTGCCCATTATCTTCCCTCATCCATACTAGATATTATTTACTTGCTGATGATGAAAGGAATCATGCACAAAAGGGCTATTTGAAGGGCCCTAGAGTTACGCTAGAAGTGAGTGACCTCCTAGTGCATCAAGAATCCTTGTGATGGAAACAGCACATAAGAAGATGCTGACACAGAGATGTGGTTCAGATTCAGTACTCTTAACAGCTTCAGCACTGTCCTTAAAGAAAGGGTAAAGCAAGCATGGTTAGTGTTAAGCTAGAAGCAAGAAGGGCTCTCATACTTACACTCAAGCTCTCCTATGTTAGATTCAGAGGGTACTACAGAAATATGTTTAAGACAGATGAAACTAAGTGGAAATATGAGCAGGGAAACTTAAAAAGGCAATCTAGGAAATTACTGTTGATCCTGAAAACCAAAATTATTTATCCTTGCATAATTTTCAGAGGCTGTTTCATCATATGGAAATGAAAGGAATGAAAAGCTGTTGATAGTGATCAATTCAAGGGGTGTCAGAGTCATACTGCTTTATGAATCACTGCACTTTAATGCACTGCAGTACCGGGAAGTGGTCTCATATTGTACTGCTGGAGAGTTCCATAAAATGAAAAATGTTTATTTTGTTATGTATGACTTATGAAGGGAATGGGGGCCAAGGTTTTAGAAGGAAATACAAACCTCTTGAAATATACCAGCACAAGATCAACATAAAACAAAACTGTCATTGTCTTTCTTGCCCTTTGGTACATTGAAGGGGTATTGCTGTAGCAGGTTTCAATTTCCTTCAAGTATTAAGTAATCATAAAATTTTAAGATCCTAAATTGAAATCCGTATTAGCAATCAAGCTGCTTCACAAACACTAGCCACAGATGTCCAGGATTGTGATACTTTTCCTGCTATGTATACATCTTTCTCCGAATGGAGGATGACTTAGGAGAGTTGCTGGCATAAGACTGAGTTCTTTGAAAGATGGACTACATTTTATTATACACATATTCATATTAGTGCAGAAGAATTGTTAAACAAATGTTACTACTGCTGACAGCAGTAATATTAACATGATGAGCAGATTATTATTTATTTAGTTTCCACATTTCCAATTTGTTCTATTTATTTCACAGGTACCAAGCTTGAAAAGACTTCTTAAAATGAATTGTAAAAATGAGGGCATCAGAAAACTGATTAGATCATCAAGTTCAAGTCTATGTCATTATGCTGTTACTTTTTTGTTCTTTCCAGATTATGTAAAGTGTGAACACTCACATTTCCTTTTAAAAGAATTTCAAGAAACCTTTTTTGCTGACATTAAGCCCAGATTTTCCTTTCCTTACTTCCACCTCTCTCCAGCAGGCAGCAGTGATTTACCAGCAGGTAAAGCATTTATAGTCTGTGACACTAGAAATGAGACAGTCCCCCAGCATGCTACAGATTGTGCTTTATTCTTGGCTTCTACTTGAAACCATAAGCGATGGTTTCATTTGAACCATAACCGTAAGCATGTTTTTTTTTCCATGGACGGTTCTTTTCCAGATCAATGATTTTCAGCTGAATTTTAATTACAAAACCATAAACCAATCTATTCTTATGTATACATAACATAAACTACTCCAAGTGTGTATAAAAAATGAGGCTCATTCTGAACATATCAACTGAAAAGGCTGATTCAGCTTTCCTTCTAAATGCAGAAGAAATGAACTTCATTCTCAGCTACATCAAGCTAATAGTAGAAGTCATTCACTATTGGAGGAGATGAAAATATAATGTGTCTTTCAATTTCCCCAGTCAAAGAAAGATGTAAAACTTATAAAATGCAACCTCCACAAAGCCAGGCACTGTCTTGGTTGCTTTTATGGTTATTCCACAGCTGCTGTATTGCCTGCTTGTTCCATTAAAACTTTCCTTGTACTGATAGGAACAGTAAAATCAATTCCTGAGTGGTGTCTTTGGCTGTTAAATTCACCAAACAACTCTGAATCCAAGATCAGGTAACTCCTCTGCACTAAGAGGTTCTTTATTCTAGGTGTGTGAACTGAAATTTCCATTGAATTCCAAAGCAAAAAAATCAACTTTCATTAAAAAAAAAAAAAAAAAAAAAAAAAAAAAAAAAAAAAAAAAAAAAAAAAAAAAAAAAAAAAAAAAAAAAAAAAAAAAAAAAAAAAAAAAAAAGTCTTTTTTTTTTAACTGACTACACAATACCAAATACATCAGAAAAGCTTGTGAGCACATATGTCTTACTTCAAGGGTACATTTCAAAAGAGCTTGCTTCATCAAACAGTTTTCTGCTTCTAATTATGTTGGACAAATACAGAATATTATTTTCCTTTACAAACATATGGTACTTACACTCTTAGACCATCTCAGTCACAGAATATTACTGTACATGAGGTTTATACACTGTACAGAAGAGGTTTATACTGAAATCTCTAGCCAAATATTTCTTATTCTTCAACTTTAAGCCAGGCACAATGTATTATCTGTGTCCATTCAGAATGGTGGAGTATCAGTAGCAAAATGTATTCTGTATGTTTCTGGTTCACATTAAATACCTGCCTGCTTGCGCCACAGGGAAGATGGGACTGGCGGCCCACATCCAGACAAAAGAAAGGGTGTTTAACTGCAAGTCTCTTCCTCTCCAGCTTGTGATCCCAGCAGTTCTATCTCAGCTTGAGTCCTTCAGTGCCATGAAGGGAGCAGCTAATACTCTGCCAGCTAGCACATTGTGCCAAAATATTAATCCTCATTTTCCTTATGCAGTGAAGATTTTGGTATGCACGAGCATCACATTGCATAGACCTCTCCAAAGTTTCTGCGGGCAAAATCACTGAAGTTAAACTTTTAGGTAAACATATAACACATGCTGAGGGAAATATTTGACTGGCTACTGCTCTCTGCACTTTTCCTGTTTAGCTATTTGATCAAGATTCATTCAATAGGGAAATGTAACCACATGAAAATCACAGAGAGTAGGGCAGATATATTTTACTTATGTCAGCCTTTTTTGTTTATAAATTTAAACAAAACAACTAATACTGTGTGTTTCAGATACCTAATGTCCTATGTGACACATTTCTGAAGATGAAAACTGACTAATGTTTTTATTTCCTACTTTGTTCTTGGAAAACCTGCCTGTAAAATAAAATATATACAGGTTTTCTGAGGCTGATTAACTAGCTTGTTTCCAGTAAAATAACTTTCCCTTGAGAGGAGCATCAAGATTTTTTAATGTAATCTTCATCCATTACCATTGATTACAGCTACATTAAATATGAAAATGAGGATTTACTCTTTTCAACAGATATCACTTTCAGCATAAGTGAGTAAAGATTTTCCTCTGTATGCTTCACTCTGAGAAAAGCATGAACAGATATTTATTTATGTATCATTCTGAAGAAAGAAATTCCCTGTGGCAAAAAACTAAGTGCAGCTCATGGAAAAATACTCTTCTCTGGCAAAAATAAAGAAACAAGATGCAATTCCGGAGCACAAAACACTCCCAGCATAGGTACCTTGTGTGGCAACAAGAACTTAAAAGCAGTAAATATTCATTAGTGGGGCAAGCTGGTGAATCACACAAACCCTTATGTTTGAATTAATCAATAAATTTAGGAAAAGGCTTGTTCGAACTAAGAAAATATTTCAGTCAGTGTAAGGCTGACTGTCCAGCCAGCTGGGTAATAGGAATGCATCTCTGGCAGATGAAATGACTTAATCTGAAACATGCATAAAATAGCCTAATTTAAGGTAAACCAGCAGAGAAATTACATATTAATGTGCCATAGCACTTGAGCAATGCTAAAGACTATTTTCTAATTATCTTTCTTGGTGAATACCTTTTTTGAAATGTCTAATTTAATTCTCTAGAAAAAAACAAACAAAAAAAAAAAAA
>NDXB01021732.1:0-11169 GCA_002631895.1 Agapornis roseicollis | reverse complement strand
TCTTTTTACCCTTCCTCTGCTTCCCCCCCCCCCCCCCCCTTTTTTTTTTTTTTTTTATTTAATAAGTATCTTCAAGTTTTGCAGTTTGTCCAGGAAAACACCTCCTAAATCTGGAAACATCTATGGTCACTTTAAGTATATACTTTAAGTATACATTTGAGTGCGCTTTTGTTAGAATTTGATTCTAGGCCATTTCCAGGAATATGACAATTTTCCATGAAAAAAGCAATTAACTTTAACTATGTCATAAAATTTCTGCAGGAAAGATATATTAGGAAAGAAATACGTTACCATATTACATATTTTTATCATTAATTAGAAGCTGTGGCGAGCCTTAGCTTGAAATTCAGATGAATGTTTATTCATGTAACGCAAACACAGATTTATCTTCTCAGTAATTACACCCAGGTTTTTGCCTCTCTAGTAAAGTGATAATGCACAAATTGAGCATGTCCAAAAGAGCAGTGGTGCTCACTCCAAGTTCAAAAGTCCCGCTAAAAAAAAGGTGAATGGCCTTAGTAACAGAGAAAACGTATTAAACCACCACCAAAATACATCCTCACTGGGACTATTCACAAACAATTCTTCATTTTTTGACAGATTAAATAAACACAGAAATCACATACTATTTCCTTGGGATTTTTTTTGTTTTCTTCTACTTGTACTTGTCTCCAAGGGCAGAGAAAGGAGGGTCATTACAAGGGGCTTGGCCCAGCATTTCCCTTCAACTTCTCTGTTCCTAACCAAGGAAATAAACCTTCAATCATTGAGGAAAAACAGTCATTTTGGAAGAATATAAAAAGCTGGAATGTGTGTTTTAGAGCAACACCAAGGAATTTCAACATGAACATTCACTTGAATATTAAAATTAAGGTTTATATATTTAAATTTCTGATGCTAACTTTTTCCAAGTTTTATTTCTCAGTAAATTTCTGGTATTTCTCACGAATAGCAGACAATGCATAGGTACAATTTTAGAGGCAATAAATAAATGGAGTGTCACTAGAAAATTCCATCGGGTTTGTGAGTACAAAATTATGGCCTCATGGGAAAACACAGGAAGCCAGCAATAAGGAAAGATAACAGCATCATCTGAACCCTTCTACAAGGCCTCAAAATCCTTCAGGCAGGTTTCACAGTCCAGCATATTTATATCTTTCTGTACATAATTATATATCTCTCATCACTGAATTATAGGAATACATGATCATTTACATTTTGACCAGTGATCATGAACACAAATCCAAAATACCTATATGAGCATTTTTCATTTTTCACCAGAAGACTCTTTCAGAGCATGAGTTTGACTCAGAACTTGAATGAAGATGAAGGTGGCTGTGATAAGAAATAAGGTTTTGTATGCAAAGCCTATCTTTTGGAACTTCTAAAAAGCAATGCAACTCTTCCAATTTTAACCCAAAAAGAAGGAATCAGGAATCATACATGCAAACACATACACACATAAAGATTTCTATCAAGCTGTGCAGTGCAGCTATTGATTGGGAGCAGCAAGACAGCAGAATCTGATGAATAATTTTAAGCTATATGCCATAAAATTTGAAGAACTATGGAAAACAGCTGTAAACGACATGAAACCTTGTTTGACTGGATGCCATCTGCACAGAGAACTGTGACAGATTCTCGCTAACACTGATTCTACAGGTTTGCTTTTGTACAAAATAATTTTGCAGTTAGTGGTGTTCTTGACACCAGGAAAATGAGGTTATGAAGTTTGATGTGATGAATACCTGGGGGAAAAAGCGAGAGGATAAGAAAAGAAGATAAAGTAGAAAAAAAAATGTTCAAACTTTGACTAACAGGCAATACAATCAAAATGCCAAATGTGACATGGATAAATAACGAGGTACACCAAAAGAAAATGGATGAAAACAATTACACAAGAATTCACTGGAAGTTGGACTGAGAAACATTTCTCTTAAATCAGAAGCATAAACTTGAACAAAAGAAATAGAGAAAAAAAAAAAGAAAAACCAAGGATAGTNACGAGGTACACCAAAAGAAAATGGATGAAAACAATTACACAAGAATTCACTGGAAGTTGGACTGAGAAACATTTCTCTTAAATCAGAAGCATAAACTTGAACAAAAGAAATAGAGAAAAAAAAAAAAGAAAAACCAAGGATAGTTTATAGATAAACAAAACTAAGGAACTGCCAGTTTAAAACAAACAAACAAAAAACCCAACAAAAACAACTGGTAGAGAAAAGAAACAGTATAGAGTTTAAGTAAAGAAAAACATGTAACAGATAATGGTTAAATATTGTCCCATAACCTATAATTAACAGTGAAAGTTAAACGTTCCACTAAGTATTGTTTGGGAAAGGCATGTGGTGTATAAGCAGTGTAAACTTTTGTTTTGATGGAGAGAGATGAGACCACTGAAAGACTTGCAGGAGCTCATAGCTCATACACAGGGTTCATATACTACCAGCTGGGTAAGGCTTAAAGACTGCAGTGTTTGAGCGGTTTGGCACCACTTCTTTTACAAAAAATACTGGATTTAGGGGCTGTCAATCTAAGCTACCCCATCCTACTCAGTGGTCTAGGAATGTGTATCTAAGTGAGCATGATAAGATGCTGCTCTAGTTCAAATGATAAAGTAGGACCCTTGATCTGATTAGATAGTCACATTCTGCTACATACTAACTGTGCAAAGGAATCTCTAACATTTTGTTAGCAATATCGTCTCAGTTAATTACAGAATTCTTGTTACAGAGGAAATTGGAAGTGGGAAAATCTAAGAAGTTTGTTTTGAGTTCTGAATAAGGGATTGATACCTGAAACAAATTAAGAATGCACTAGAGACCTACAACAGAAAAGAGTGTTCCACTTGCAGCCTTACTCACAAAATACATTTCTTGTTTGAATTAAAAGATTGTCAATAGGTTCATTAAATGCTTGTCATAAGTATGGTAAATGAACATTTACCTGAAAACTGTTTTGAACCTGATGAAGGAGAAGCTCATAATGCGTTTCCTACCTACAGCTTTTCAAACAAACAATGGCAACTATATGTGAAAATGCAAAACTCACTTAAAAGGTTACATGATTTCTAGAAACTACATAAATAATAAAGTAATGACAAAGAATAGTCCTATGAATATATAATACAAAGAAGTGAAAGGTAATGTCTATCCTTGTTCAGAATAAACAAAGCATATGTTACCATATTAAACTTCTATGAATATTAAATACTAATAAAAATCATAATATACTTTGATTCCATTTTCATTTCAAAATATTCTGGAATACCCATACGAGCAAAGCCTTATGTCTGCGCTTACAGCTTCAACTGTTTAAGGAGGAAAGGGCCTGGTGTTCAGTGATGTATATGTTACAAATATATAACCCAGAACTCTGATCTCTATTAGATCACTGTCATTCCACTGATATTAACAGGAACTTCTACTGGTTTCGATTTTTTTCACCAAGAGCCACATTAACTCCATAACACAATACAATTATCATTTATGAATGCAGTGAAGGCACCACTTCAATGGAATGCAACAGCTGTTTAATAACTCACAACAAAATTGCACAGCAGCTGAGGATAACAGCTGAAGAAAACTAATTCAGTCTTCATCTGCAGGGAGAGTTTAGATAGAATGGTCATACCCTAACTGAAATTTGGAACAATACTTTATACTTACAGAATTTCATCATCAGACAAAATCAAGAATGAATTTAGTGAGAACATTTTCACTATTAACTTTAATTCCCAAAGTGTGCTTTTATTTTGTTGCAGCCATTACTTGCTGCACTTACACAAGTAACATTGTTCAGTATGACAATTTTCCCTACAATAATATAATATATATAATATATATTATGTTATATACACAAAGTTACTATTCCAGATGCTAACCTTAGAAACCTGGAATTCTCACTCTGAACAGAAACTGTACATACTATTTGGTCTGAATCTTAATCATATCCTGGGGTCGTCTTCCTTGATTGTAGAGGTGAATAAAAAAGTGTAAACCTAAACTGAAGCTTTCGTTCCAAACTGTGTTACTTTACTTTTTTTCTAACCCATCTTTCTTTTTTCACTTCACAGAATTGACTGTTTTCAAAAATTATTATCTGCTGTCCTAAAGGGCTGCTCCCACCTCTTCATGTGAGAGAAGGATTCAGTCAGCCACAAAAGCAACAAGAAAAGTTCTACAATATTAAAACAGTGCATTTATCAACACAGAATTTGCTCAGGCATTATTTGCAGAAATATGACTGGCACGGACTTACCTGTAGGGGATCCCTCCATGACATGGCCAACGTAGGGTCCATCTTTAAACAATGGCTTGTTATCATTTTGATCAATAACTAAAACTTCTAGGCGGACTGGACCATCAATGACTTTCCCATTTACATCAGTGATCTCAACCTCAAGCTGTATGAATGAAAAGAAAGAAGTAAATTCATTAGTTCACTATCACAGTGAGCAAAGAGTAAGAAAAAAAAACAAAACAGGTGCTGTAACCAATCCCTGCCCAGGATATCACTCACAGCCCATTCTTTTGGACTAAGCTCAGAGCAGATTTTCAACCTCAGCAAAAGAGAAAGATATACATTCAAATAAAGATACCTCATGACAATTTGAAAATGCCAGATTTCCTGAAGAAAAAAATAACTAAAGTGTAAGAGGAAAAAGACACCCTATAAATTCAAAAGTAATCATGTGACAATTTGGTTTGTGTTTTTGATTTTGTTTTTGGTTTTGTACCTTTTTCAAGCACATTTAGAGTGGGCACATATAGAACTATCGCGGTGTAACTGACATATCATATAATGCTCAGCTAAAGGCATTTTTTTGTTGTTGTTTGAAGGCTAGAACACATTACACATATTAAATACATTTGCTCAGTGATAACACTATGAAATATCATGTTAGGTAACTTTGGAAGTACGCCAGATTTTCTGATAAGATATGGAAACAACAACAAACACGGTCTTATATAAACAGATGCATATACACATATTCACATTCACATCCCAATGAACAAAAGCACTTGTTGAATGTAAAGCTAACATAGGCACCTGAAGATTTGTTTGTACTTCCCCTTCTAATAAAAACTGGCAAGAAAGATCACACTGTATATCTCAACTCTCCAATCTGCTTGCAATGTAGAATCACAATGAGCTACCAAAACTTTATCAGCTGTTAGGGCAAAGCGTGCCAAAACTTCTTAGATAGTAGAAAAGGCCAAATGACATTGTAAGTGCATGCTTTACCTGCAGTAAAGCAAATGAGTAAAACATAGCAATAAACAGATCAGAGACACAGCTCTCATATTCACCTACCCTACACATCTGCAGACTCAAGTCTTTAATGGAGTTAAGCCAGACAGAAAATGAACCTGAGAGCAAATGCTAATATAACTCTCTTCCAGTCTTTCCCTGAGAAAAGCGGGAGCAGCAGGGGCTGGAAGTCTCTGAGCATTTTGTTTATTCTGTTAATTTATTCTTCACTTCCATGCTTATACCTGTAACATAAATTACTGATAAAACCTACTGGGAAAGAATTAGCTCAGAATTCTAACCCCTTATTAAAATGGATAGTTTAATATCACATCTGCCTGTATTTTGTTATGCTTACAATACATTCCACTTTTATAATTCAATGTGTTGGGTGTGAGTAGGAGCATTTGTTAAGAGTACACTATCTGCTCATATGGATTATTTGTAAGTAGTGTTACAGTCCATTCTAACCTCTGCTCACTGCTTATCCTCACTTCTTGAGGAATTGTTCTTGCAAGCCTTTCTCAAGCCTTACTTTTTACTAGATATATAGTTTAACAGCTTAAACGCAAACTCTGATGTGAAGTCAACTGATTCATGTGGCACTGGCACAGCTGAAGCTTTAGGGGTACATGCCCCTTCAATATCCAGGACTTGTTCAACTCTGTACTCTAAAGTCAATGGAGTAATCTTTGGATTGCACATGAGGTGGTGGGGAATAAGAAGGGAAGTGCAGTCTTATTACTGAGCTGTTTTAAAGCTAGATATTTTTAAATACAATTGGAAACTGCTGAAAAAAGAATCAAAGAATTCTTTGGTTGGAAGAGAACTTTAAAGGTTATCTGGTTCCAGCCCCTCTGCAGTGAGCAAGGACATCTTCAACTAGATCAGATTGCTCAGTGCCCCACTCAGCCCAGCCTTGAGTGTTTCCAAGAATTGGGCATGGGAATGTCTCCCCGGAGCCTTCTTTTCTCCAGGCTAAGTCCAACTCTCTCAGCCTTTCTCCCATAAGAGAGGTGCTCCAGCCCTCTGAATTTTTGTATGCTTCATGTGGACCACTCTAATAGGTCCACTCTTTTCCTGAGCTGAAGAGTTCTAGAGCTAAACACTTTATCTCAGTCAGTATTGACTCGTCAAAACTATGTTAATTGCTTTGGGAAACACAATAACAGTAATATTTCTCCATGAAATTCCAGTAAATTTTCAAATTCAAGATAATTTGCTCTTCATCTATCTTCATTTATTATTACCAAGAGCACCATGTCTAAGACCAATGGCCAAAAAAAATCACCATTATTTTTGGTCAGTTTGTTCAAATCAGTCTTTATTCCTATGACAGGCCCATAGCAATAGATACATAATCTCTGTTTCATATTATTAAGATGACAAAGGAATTAATCTCTGCATAGTAATTTCCAGACATTACGGCTTAAGTCAGCAGCTGCATTTAAAACTACTGTTCTACTGTATTTTTAAAACAAAAGCTTGCAGCACCAAAGTTATGACCATCTATCCTTACATGACTAGTTTGTAGAAGAAGCTGCCTTAGATCTTATCTTGTATGATAAAGAAAAAAACACACAAAAAATCCTACAAAAAATAATCCATAAACTCTCACTGCTCACAAAACAGAAAAAACAGCAAAGAAGCAACAAAGAAAAAACAAAAATAAACTGTTGTTTAAAAAAACCCAACACATGCAAAGGGAAGAAGCATTCAAGTGAAAGACAGTATTAGCACAGAAAAAAAAAAAAAAATTACATTGAACAGGCTCTAAATAAAACCAGGTGGAAAATTAGATTGTGCCTAACTGTCAGAGGAGTGAGATTTCACTTTTCAGTAAAGAAAGGCAGGAAAGTCTATCTAGTTTTCATGTAAAACTTGACTGATATGTGAAAGGTACTGCATTCATTCTTTTGATAACAACAGAGTGCAACTGAACATTCAGAAAGTATTTGGGTTTCTACCTGATTATAACAACATAAGTGGTAAGTATAAAGACAGATTTGAACAAGTTTTGAACCAAAAAAAAAAAATCTACAGAGTTCTGCAGCTGTTTATTATGTGAAAACCTGAGAAGATTGACTGTGCTTTCAATGTTCATAATGATGAAGTTACGGTCATCACAATCTATCCAGTCTCATTTCCAGGAACACCTGAGGCTAAATCCCAATTTCATTTTTGACAAAATTCTACATACAAACAACAAAGGATAAGCAGGATGTCATGGTTTAAACCCAGCCACGCATCTCGTTCACTCACTCAACCCCCCTTTCCTGCCCTCCCCTGCTTCCAGAGGGATGGGGAGGAGAATCAAAAGAATGCAACTCCCACAGGTTGAGATAAGAACAGTTTAGTAACTAAGGTATAACACAAATCATTACTGCTACCACCAATAATAATAATGATAAAGGAAATAACAAGGGAAGAGAATACAGCATCTCACCAACTACCAACACATAACTCATGACACCCCAACCCAACCAAGTGCTGACCAACCAACTCCTCCAACCACCCCAAGAGAGAACTCACTCTTCCGGGTAACTCCCAGATACATCCTGGGCATGACGTGCTATGGTATGGAATACCTCTTTGGCTAGCTTGGGTCAGGTGTCCTGTCCCTGCTCTGGCCTCCCNGAACTCACTCTTCCGGGTAACTCCCAGATACATCCTGGGCATGACGTGCTATGGTATGGAATACCTCTTTGGCTAGCTTGGGTCAGGTGTCCTGTCCCTGCTTCCTCCTGGCCTCCCCTCCTCCCTGGCAGAGCATGAGGCTCACAAAGTCCTTGGTCAGAACAAAACATTCAAGCAGTAACTAAAAACAACCCTGTTGTTTTGTTCCCAAGTTGAGTCAAAACACAGCTGCACCAGCTACTAAGAAGTCAAAAACTGACTGCTATTGCTGAACCCAGGACACAGGAGTATATGAGTTACACCTCACAAGTCTCCATGATAGGATGCAAAGCAGGCCTCAGCTGCTGCATCCAGTAAAACTAAGAAATGTTGACAAAATTAAGCACACCATTAAAACAGGGAAAAGGAATATAAAACTGAAAACTGCAGGCAGCAGCAGATTTTAGCCTATTTGTCTAAGTAAACACTTACTCAATACTCTCCCTTTTCAATAGATACTTCTTGACTTCCAATCCAATTTTTTTTTACCATATCTGAAGCCAGGATCTTTGTGAGCACCCCAAATATAATTATACTACCAGAGCAATAAACTTATTCAAGCTGTGCAAACCTGTTTTAAGCACTCTGCTTTGTTTTATATAAGTCTTGATTGCCTTTCACTCTGCAGTCAGTAACATTTACAGGAAAATATAACCAGTCTCATTCTTACTTAAAGTAATTTCAAAGGTTTCTCTTCACAGAATGGTTGTTTTCATTTATTTATTACTTTTGGTGAAATAATTCTGAATAGCTACCTTCCTTCTCTGCATATAAATGTCTATTTCTATTTTGCAGCCAGCCAGCCAATGACCCACAAAAAATTACATTATAAATTTAAAGTTTTCATAAGTAAATCTGGGATATCTTTTAGTACTTAATTATCTTTGAAGTCTAATACGGGTTCTTTAGTCGTTACCTGCCTTCTAATTTTAATTTCCAATTTGTTACTGATAAGAATGTTTCTTCACAGAATTCTGTGAGGGGAGGCCAGGCCAGCACTGTACGAGCTCCACACAGCATCACTGCAGGGCACAGTGGAGCTGTCAGTGATGCTGGTGGTGCCTCTGGGAAACCATGATCAAGAAAGGGCCAAAACCTGCGTGGGTGTTTTGTCTTCATCTCAATCTGTGAGCTTTTCATCTCATTGCATTCCAGTCCCTTAAGGTCCATGCACCATGGCAGGAAAAGCAGACAAGTAAAACACAGCCAAGACAGAAGAACCAGATGCTCAAATACAAAAGACTGCTATACCACTACCTGCCCCTATCTCAGTTATTCTGACGTATCTATTGGTACAGACCACTTCTGGCTTTATTTATTCCCATCTTGATTACAATTGTTATGGTGTTAGGTTTATTTATCATCAATTTTTAAGTGTGGATTGATAGAAAAGTTACAGACTTACACATCTTTCATGTAGGCAATTTTTTGGTATGAAAAGCATTTGGCCATCTCTGGATCATAAAAAGTAGAAAAGAAATTATCTTTATGGTGAAAGGTTTTAATAAAGATGATGCAATTATCTAAAACAACTTAAGGCAACAATAAAGACACACAAATTAATTACAAATTTCCCTGGTTTAAGAATATAAGTAAAACATTAATACAGCACATGAATAAATGGATGGAGAGCATATGAAACCTAGATACACTGTTTCTAATAGATATGTACAAGTCTATCTAGAACTGCTTGACGAAAAGGTTGTCTAGATGGAAGCAAAAAGTAGCACCACTACCTACAATGAGAGAATTTAGCATGCACCCAAGAGTTACAGCCCAAGTTGGAAGGGATTAATTAGTCATTCTAAGTACTCCTATGAGCATCTTATGAAGGCTTTATCTTGCTAATTCATCCACTTAAAAAGAAAAGAGATTCTGATTCCTTAAAAATGTACAACCTGTTACTCTAATTTTATTGATTTCTTATGCATCAACAGCCATGTAACCTTTTACTAATGTGCCATTTTGCAGTACTCTCACAAGTAAAATCTAAGCAGTTCCAGTCTGAAAGGATCATTGCAGTATGAAGACATGTAACATCTCCTTTCAGCTAATGTTCAATACATGGACTTTTGAAAGCATAAAGAATTACCTTAGTGATTTTAGGTATCATTGTATTCTTCTTTACATTTCATACCCATGAAGACTAGAAGTGAAGAAGCAGTGTCTTGGCTTTTATTTTAAGACAGTTGTCTGCCTTTATAAGACATATTTTATCTCTAATATTTTTTGTGGAAAAACACTACTGGAATAAAATGTGGGCTGCCAGAGTTTCCTGAATGCAGCCTTTCTTTTAGCCTAAGCCATAAAACATTGTACATACTATACAACTGCTATAGGTTTTCTGGTTCATTGTTGTCCAAAGAAGGTTCTACGCAATGTCTGAACAGACAACAGATTTAGAATTTTAAAGATTATTTTGAATGCCTACTAGATCATTATAATCATCAGCTTATCACAAGGAAGTCTTCTCCTCGGGTGTTCCTAAATTCTGATCTATTTCTTCTACTGGATATTTGCAAAATTAATCTTACTTAGTTTTTAATCTTAATGAAGCTCAAACGCTAGTTGTCTTATGCCTTTCTTCATAAAGAAGTAACTTGAAAAGTGATGTAACTTATAGAAAAGCACAACATTGTGATCCAGTATAGCTACGCAATTACACAAAATGAGCAGTATTCTCTTAGAAAGCAGCATAAACTTTGCAACAACCCATCAAACTGTTCTGTACGTCCAAAACAAGTGAAAGACTGAAACGTTTCAGCAAAGAACTCATCAAGATAAAGGTTTGCACTGATCTATCTCACAAACCTAGAATTATTTCCTAGTCCCTATTTTCTTAGCACAATACCTCATAACTGAACAACAAAAACTAATTAAAAGCCCAAGACTTCTATCTCCCAGAAGCTTGACAAAGGACGAATTCTTCATTAGGTAACAGTCACTTTATCTTCTTCGATCACATCAGATATAAGGCTTTGTAGACACATTCATAGAAGTCACTTGCTGAGGTGAGCAGCTCAAGAGAGGCCGCCTTCAACACCAGAGCCGGAGGAAGCTCAGCGTCCAGGAGCCTCACCTCAGAGCGGCGAAAGCCAACGAGGGACCCTCGAGCCCTCGACTGGACTTGCCCAGGAGCCGGCAGCTGCGCTGAGGCGAGCAGGGACTCATAGTGGGCGGAGCCAGGAGGGGCGGCACCAGCCCTGAGTGGGTAAAAACCTGCCCAGGGAGCGCGGC
>NDXB01021731.1:0-42197 GCA_002631895.1 Agapornis roseicollis | reverse complement strand
GTCAAAACACAGCTACTAAAGAGAAGAAAAACTGACTGCAACTGCTGAACCCAGGACAGATATCCATAATAGAAATCCAACTCTTAAACAAAGGTTTTTCAAAATGACCTGCATTGCTATTGTAGAGTCCTTTGTGCTGCACAGTTTTAGATGTTACAGTTCTGTGAAGAGACTGCTATGTTACCTGCCAAGCACATAAATCCAGCCACATTTATGATTATAGTATTGTTTCTTCCAAAGAGCAAAACCAACTCAACTGTGGCTCAAAATCAAGTCATTTGCTGTGTGGTTTGAATACAACAGATTCATACACAAGTAAAAGCACACGTGTGGTAGATCATCTGCTAAGTATCCAATTACATGGAAATTGATTAGGAAAAATAAAGTGATGAGCAAGAATTCTTATCTTCACCTCTTCTACTTGTGGTACACTACTGTAGTATTTCAATGAACACACATAAAAAGGCAAAACAGTATCAAAGCCTGGGGAACATAGAAGTGATTTGTTTCAACTATCATTTTTGAGAATCAAAGCTATCATCTGTTTGCCTGTTCTTACCTCGTCTTGTCTTTTCATACCTTCTTATAGGTAAAGATACACTTTCTTTGCCAAGAATTGAGAGACATAATCTGTGGTTCTCTAAGGAAGATAAGATTGTAAGAATTTACAGTTTATATTTGCACATCCAAGAAAAAAAAATCAAAATTATTATTTTTTTGCCTGATTGCCCTTGTCTGTATGAAGAAATTATTAGTAGAAAAAGAAAATTCAACTATCCAATGACCAAAAATAATTAGGAATTGAGATCCACAGAGAGACATACTGTATGCTGCTTTTCCAGCTCCCCCTGCAGACTTGATTATAAGAAAAGTTTTCAGACAATCTGTGCTCGTCCATGCTGCATTACATGAATTTCTACACCCTTGTGAATTTTAACCATTTCTTGGTTATTATTCAAGACTTTTTTTTCCCCCTGTGATTTAATCATTGCCAGGTCTAAGCTGGTGCGTGTCTTTCAGGCTTTGGAGCTCATTTCTGAGTTGCATTTCTTTGTCTGCCACTCCTGAAAATCCTCTCTAAGTTTTCTACTAGTGGGGCTACTATGAGCATCCTGGTATGAGTAGAGACTAAATCTTACTTTGCAGTTTATTAGATCATAACACATTTCCTAATGTGAGTTAACATGATGGCTTAAGTTTCATCTGTGGGTTGCTTTTTGTTGTTCTGTTTTTCCCTGAGGTATGCTCTGACATAATTGTTATTAGTGAAAGCTTTGCACTTTTTTTCATGCAGTTTTCAAACCATGTTTAGGGATTAACAGAAGCTAGAATAATAATTTGTTCAGTTTTAGCTATTGTTACCTAGGTATTTAAGAAATATCTATAGGGGAGGTTAGAGAATAGTGGAGATCAGGCTAGTAATTCTATTCTTACACACGCTGTCACCCCACTGAAACCTTGAAACTGTTATTTGTATTTCTGTGTCCTGATGATATAATAGTTTCTTGCATGAGCTATTTGCAATGTGCATGGAAATAATTTTGTAGAAAATAAGTAATTCTCACAGATTTAAATCATTGTTGGAATTAAAATGCATTGTCTATGTCTATTGCCATAAGTAAATGGAAATAATACTCTCATTATGTGCCTTCTGATCTAATAATGAGGGAAACAATATCCTTTGTGAAAGGACATTTTTATAATTGCATGCTAAGCAGTGGAAGAATTGAAAGGAGTACTAGCCTAAAAAATAGCCAAGATTTGCAATATTCTGCTGTTCTGAAAGTAATTTAATTTGGTACCTCCTGCATACAAAATTGTTTTCCCTGGGATTCAGAAACCTTTCCAAGTACTTTGTCACATGCCAAAGAGATTTGCATTGCCTCTAGTCACTGGCAGACATTTCTTTCATTCTTTCTTCTGATTTCATTGCGAGCTTCCATGCAACTTAGGGAGGTGAAGTCATTATCTGATGTATACCTTGAAGAAAAACTTTACATTACAAGACACCATCAACCTGAATTTCTTTGCCATATCAAAAGATGTGAAATATTTTGTCATATGCAGGTAGCTCTGAAATTGTCCTTAACACTGATAGGTTAAGGTAAAAGCAAAGGTTAAGGTAAAAGCAAATAAAAGTAGTTGTTTAGAAAATGTGAAACTAAATAGCACAATATCAAGTTTACAGAAATCAAAGCAGGCAATCCTTCTGTCTGCTTATTGTGAAATTAGATGTAAAGGATTTTCTCACCCCCTATTATTCAGTTCACAAGCTAATTAGTCATTAAGGTAAATATGAGAACTTTGATCCCATTTGTAGGACAACATTTTCTTTACACACTGGAGGAAAACTAGATCTAGAGAAAGTCTTGCTTGCTTATCCAGTTTTTTTCTGGAGAGGGGGAGTGAGTATAGATGATGTTCTCACTTGTTTTTCTCAACCCTAACAAAGCTGGGACACACCTTGGCAACATAACATGTGAGTCTCCTACTTAACTGGTAAAGTCTTTTTGGGCATCTGGGTGATAGGGGTAATTATATGTTTATGCTGCTGGAGAGACAAAATCCCAAACTAAGCGCAGGCAACAATTGTTTTGATCTTGGCCTGGGAAAATAGGATTGTCAAATACAATTTTTAATTTAAAGATGAAGGGACACCAGGGAATCCAGGATTTGAGAACAGCAGATACAGGGAAGGACTTGGAAAAGCATAGGTAGCTAACAGGTATAGTCTTTTCCAGCATGCTTTCCTCCCTTCCCAGTGCTACATAGATGGCATTCAAGAAGAATTATCGTCTCCTGTAGTATTAGCCAATAGCAACCACTATGGGTTTTAGGGATAAACATTTATTTTAATATCTCTGCTCACTTGTTTCTCCACAACCAACATAAAGCAAAAATACCTGCAAGCTCCTGTCACCTGCTTTTGCATTCCTTAACACATTTTAAGGCCTATCAAAGTCTCAGCCTCTGGGACCTCTCCACTATAGCTGTAAATGGCACAGATGGATCAGACTGGCTGTAGGTAGTGTTGATGAAATCGGTAGACAGAGCCCTTAAAGGCTGAATTTTATTCAAGTCAAATCCGATAGATTTTAGGAAGATGAAGGAAAAACAGACAAGTGTTTAGACCACATAATGTACTTTAGGTGTTGCTGCTACCATATCCTGCTATGTTTTCTGGACATTTTTTCCAGTTGTTTGTCTACTTTTATGGTTTTTAGATTTCTGTGTATCTTAAGATTTAGGGTCCACTGTAGAATGTTGTGCATTTCATCATACAGTTCTAGAAAACAAGAACCTTTGAGACTCTCTAATTCAATTTTTAAATTACCTCAGATTATATAATTTTACAATATATTTCTAACAAAGTGTATAAAATCAAGCAGTTATAGTGCATAATTACATACAGTGCCATAATTGGATAATTATATACAATAGCATATAGTATATAATCATGCAGTTATAGCGAATGGTTATTATTATGCTACAGCCGTGTACTACTGTTACTCTTGATCCTGATTCTTTTGTCATTGCCTTGCAATACATGGAGTTATATTTTCTCTGTGGTTGATAATTTTAGCTGTACTTCTATCTTCTTGCTGATTCGTATATACTCACAGGTCCTATTTCTCTTATATATATCCCATTCTGATTTAATTTTTTTCTAGTCTTTAATGGAAGAAAAGGGCTTTACAGTCTTCTTTGCAGAGTATTAAGACTGTTAGAGGCAAGTAGGTTGCTTAGAAGATGAACTACCCATGTTTCACCCTTTTGTTAGACTGTTTGCCAAGTTATACTTCTGAAGTGCTACAGAGATACATGGGAAATAATGTTCCTTAGCTGTCATGAGCAAAATAAAAGTCAAGAAAAAAGCTATATTCATTGAAATGACAATCTGGGTGGACTGGGTATGCACAAGGAAGGACGTGAAGCACAGCTGTGTTATCTTTTTGATTGGAGGAATCTTCCAAATCTAGTTTACTTATAGCATCATACACATTCTCTGGGAGCCCTGACTGCTGAACATTTATTTAGCTTATTTAGATGATCCTATGTTGTTCTAATGAGATCTCTACAAAACACTTCCTAGTAGCTTAACAGTGATAAGTGTCCTGTTGTACACCTAATCTTGAAGATTAACCTGATAGCCTAGGGCACTGCTTCATGTAATCTTAAATATCCTGTATACACTCAGGTCTCCTTTGAACCAGTGGAACTGAAAGTAATCACATATTGTAAGAGTATATATAAAGGCCACAGCTGATGATGAAGAAGTCAAGCAGAAAGATTTGAATCAAAATTATCTGATTCATCAATTTTAATCAAAAATATTTCGGTCTTCAGAAAATACCCTTGATTTAAATAATCACTTCGAATTTTATTTTGCATTTGTTCTTGTTTTCTTAAAGAAAGTTTAGCCCACATTGACTGGTAACATGAAATTGCAAGTAAATATATATTTTACACTCATTTTGGTCTGATTTTTAATAGGATATATTCTAGCAATTTTCATTTATTAAAACAAGTATATGTGACAGCATATATTTGCTCAGCTGATTAGATTTTTAATTTCTTACGTTTTCACAGTTTCTTACAGCTTAATGATGGACAATTATATAACCTAATTTCACTTATGTTAAACTAGGCATTTATATTTTATGCAGATGTCCATAGCTTAAGCCTAGAGCTTTTAGTTAGAGTAAAGCATTTAGGTTCTCCAGAGACTATACTGCCTTCACCGGAGAAAAATAACAGAGTACTACTTCATTTCTACCTAAGGCTATCAGCAGAGAATAAATTATGCATCAAAAGCCTTGATAATAGCATTATATAAATGTACCCATGTTTCACTAATAAGAAACCCCTTTGTGCACTCCACATTGATGCTTCTGCCAGCTTAGCCTATGTGACAGTTGTCCCCCACCACCCTAAGCCTGCTCATGGCTATGATTTGGATAATGAGAGCAACACTTACCAGGTAGCTATTAAAGAAATAATGGGTTTGGTATGAAAATACTTGTAGTTCTGAAAATACTGGAGGGCCATGTCCAAACAGTTATGTCCAAATAGAAACCAGTAACAAGTGGTGTCCCTCAGTGATCCATACTGGAACCAGTGGTTTTTCATAACTTAGTTAATGACATAGCAGGACTGAGTGCATCCTCAGCAAGTTTGCTGATGACACCAAGCTGAGTAGTGTATTGATATGCTAAAGGGAAGAGATGTCACCCAGAGGGACCTTGGCAGGCTCAAGGAATGAGCCTGTGTGAACCTTATTAAGTTAAATAAGGCCAAGTGCAAGATCTTGCACGTGGCTCAGGGCAATCCTTAATATTAGTACAGGCTGGGGGATGAGGGTATTCAGAGAAGTGCTGTGGAGAATTACTTAGGGATCCTGGTAGATGAAAAACTGTACATGAGCCAGCAAAAGTCAGAAAGCCAATCATATCCTCAGCTGCATCATAAGAAGTGTGGCCAGCAGGCTGAGGTGATTTTCCCCCTGTACTCCACTCTTGTGAGATCTCACGTAGAGTACTTCATCCAGTTGTGTGGTCCCCAGCACAAGAAGGGTATGAATCTGCTTAGGCAGGTCTGGAGGGGAGCCGTGACAATGATCTGAAGGCTGAGAGAACTGGGGTTATTTAGCTGCAGGGAGACTTTATTGTGGCCTTTTAATATATAAAGGGAGCTTTATATAAATACAAGTATATGTATATATTTATATATATGTATAAAGAAAGACAGAGAGAGACATTTTACCATGGTCTGTAGTGAGAAGACAAGGGGCAACAGTTTTAAACCGAAAGGGTAGATTGACATTGTACATAAGGAAGAAGGTGAGCATAAGGGTGAGGGTGATGAGGCACTGGAACAGGTTACCCAGAACACTTTTGAATGCTCCATCCTAGAAGTGTTCAAAGTCAGGCTGGATGGGGCTTTGAGCAACCTGATCTAGTGAAAGATATTCCTGCACATGGCACAGGGCTTGGATGAGGTGATCTTTAAAGTTCCCTTTCAACTTAAGCCATCTAGTGATTGTAGGAAACATCTGAGTATTTTATGTATTGCTTATTCTCTCAAGAGCATGTACCGTAACAGCCGTGTAGCTGGATGAATGCAGGGGACAACCTCTTCCTTCAGTTTCTCACTTGATTTTCTGCAGAATAACACTGACAAGTGTTCTCTGAGACAGGTTACTGGGCTGTGTTCTGCAGTCAAGATGGGAATTCCCCTGTGTAGTGCAGGGATCCCTAAAAGTTTCTGTGCCTTAAAATTCAACATTGTCAAGACAAGTCCAGCTTGGCATCTAAATTGCTCTCTGTGTTAAGACAGAGGTTCCCATTTATACTTTCAGGTGCTGGTGACCTTTGATGCTTCAGATATTCTATTGCAACCACTTTATCATTCCCTTTGAATGATTACTGAAACTCAAGATGAGCAAAATAAGTATCTTCCAGCTCATTTGCATCACATTTTCTTTAGTTATCGGGTAACACACATTTAAGTTTATCACTTGGTGCCAGGCCAAGAGTCAACATTTCCAATATCAAGAAACTGAGCAATACGTATCAGTAAGCTCACTGCAAATTGGCAATTAACATGATGGCTAGATGGGTTCACATGAGCATAATGTTATTAATTAAACAGTAGCTGGGTTAATCAAGATAGCAAAAGTAATTTGTTGGAATAAATATTTTATTAGTGTGTCTGTCAATAAAGCAAAATAAGAGATTTTAATTAATTCATTTATAAAAATATTCACACTGTGGTGGCTGCAACTCATTTAAGGATCTGGAAATGGGTCTCCTCTGTAGAAGGGTATATTCCCATTTTATCACTTCATGTTAATTGTACTGTAGGTATCAGTTACCCAACTATAATTACTAGTATGTTAGTTTCAAACCAAACATTGCTGTCCATCTCTGAAAAGCAATGCCTGACAATTGGTGGTAAAGGGCTCTTTCCCCTCCTGTTTAATTTATTCTTTCAGAAATGTGCATTCTGTCATTTAGTTACAGAAAGATACTCTTGGAGTATTGTGGGTTATGATACTCCCAGTGTGAACCTCATCTTTATTTTACCCTGAGAAGACCATGAAACTGGGAGAGGGTGAATATATATTTTTATTTCCCCTGATACTAATAACTAAACAGATTGGGGAAAATGTTGTATTTTAAGCAAGTATATGCCATAAACATAATAAACGGCAGTGATTTCTATCTGACTGAGGAATATTTATCTAATAATACTGAGAAATATAAAGAAATGTTGAGAAGCAGAGAGAGGCTGCCAGTTTCGCAGGGTCATGGATTAGATAAAGTGTATTTCAAGCACTTCAGAGCTTAGGGAAGGTTTACTCTAAAGACAAGATCTACTGAAAGAGCAGTGAAGACATTTTTCCTAATATCCAATCTAAACGTCCCCTGGCACAGCTTGAGGCTATTTCCTCTTCTCCTATCACCTGTTACTTGGAAGAATAGACCAGCCACCTCCTTGGAAGCCTTTATATCATATTCCTTCAGTTGCAGCGCCTGAATGGTGCTCTAAACTGTGAATTTTAGGGGAAAAAATGTGCTTAATCTGTCAAGAAATCTGTAAGCCAGAGCTGGTTCTGGAGGCGCAGGCCAGGAGAACCACAGGATCCCAATTTCATTAATAGCAAGAAGCTGGACTCCTCTTACCCACCCACAGTCTTCAGCAGGTAAACATAGGCTCTCACTGAGCACCCCAGCTGCGCTGTGGCTCCTGGTCCCATTGGCTGCAGTTACCATGACACTGAATACAGAGGGCCATGGATGTTCAGGCGCTGCTAGTTTGCACTTAGCTGACTCAGAGCATTGCTACAACAAAGTGGTGTCCACCTGACAAAAGCTATGGCAATACTGTCCCAGTAAATTGGACCCAAAAATACCCAAGAAATCTGCCGATACTGCAGTCTGTTTAGAGCAACAGGGACATCAGTTCATACTCTCTTTCCTGAAACATAACTAAGGTTAATGTCCTATAAAGGAAGCTCCAACAGGACTGTGCTGCAGCACTACGACAGGTCTCATTCAAAAGTTATTCAGCTTTAGCATACTGTAGCTTAAATCTCCATGGGGAAAATTAATCCCTTAGAGGAGGATTAAGCTGCAGTGAACTAAGGCCACTTTATTTCTGAATGGGAAAGGCCACACAGGGATTTAATGTACTTTATCTTATGTGCATTGATTTCACAGCTTTAGTTAATTCGTCTTAACTTCCCTGAATTCCCTTGTGTGGACAAGCTTTTTGTCTGCCAAGAGGTGCTTGGAGCTGCTTGTAAAGCTTCTCGTGCAGCCCAACCAGAAAGCAGGTTGGAATTATTTTTGTGCTTCTGAAGGGGCTTATACCTGTCTAGATACTATTAAATTGCCTCTTTCTCAGGTGGGTGATCCATGACACCCTTAGAAGAGCTATTTTAATTAGATTTTTTGAATTCACCAGAGAAAGGGGAGTTTTCTTAAAACTAATCTCTGGGTTATTTTAGAAATCTCTCATGAACAGGCTTTTCAAGGCTTTCGGATAGCACAAATTGTGTACAGCTGCACAAACAATATTTTCTCAGGCATGGACATGTCTGGGCAATGCAGTTTAATCATTTCCTTGCCCAGTGGGATTTTCTTCTTCTTTGGCAGTAGTCATAAGAAAACATTTTGTCTATATGGAAAGCTAATGAGCAGAGTTTCTATTCCTGATCCTAAAGATCTTAATGCTTTCCTCTCAGTGGCACAAGTGACAAAGATCTGGGTGGAGGAGGATGGTTTTGTGAGAGATGCAGTTGAAATAATGGCATGATTTTACTCATGTTGTCCTTTGGGGAAATGAGTCTGCTCATTTCTTGCATAGTTAATGTGATTTACTGATAGACCCTTCTGACAAGGTATTTCCTGACACTGATGATTTCAACTGTGACACTTCACATATCAAATTAAACTTTTGTTGCTCAATTCTTCACTGGGACACTTTGTGCAACACAACACATAAACTAGGTTCTCAGGACCCATGTTCATGTGGTCAAAGTCATGCAAGAACAGAGGTACTGGAAAACAAAGGAATGTAAACAATAGCTGATCATCAAGGTCCAAGTGGTTTCCATCAGTATTATTCAATAGTAGTGTTCACCAATACTGATCTCAGTGGGACTGGGAAGGATTTTAAAATATAAGGCAAAGAGAGAAAGTCTTTTTAATTTATTTGTTTGTGACCATTTGCAGTGAAATTTACACATAAATACGGGAAATTAATCTTCTTAAAATTTGGTGTGGTACCTGCATTTATACACCATTGTACTAAAAGCATAGTAAGTGTTCATTGTAATCTAATGATTACTTTTCCTCTTCTTTCGTACAGCTGATTGGATTTGTGTATGCCTGTTACGTGATCAGTATTTTCATGGAGGAGGAAGACAGCTGTAAGTACTGATACATACCTCTCCATCTCTGGCGTGAGACTTAGTCTTGCATTAACTACCAAGGTGAAGAACAGTTTGAAAACTGGCAAAATCTGGCATTCATGTGCACAGCTAATTGTGCTCAAAGTCATACTTGTTTACATAGTCTCACCTTATATAGCTGTCAGGATTGTACTTCTTAAACTTCCTCCCAGAGATCTGTGAACCACTTGCATGAGCCAGTCACACTGCTGAAAATCCACATTGCATATATGTATTTATGTAAGTTTTTAGGTAGGTACATTTAAATTTGAATCTAAATTCCTGAAGCCAGTTAGTCTGTTTTTCCAAGTGACAGTTTTATCAGCAATAAACCTAATAGAGATGACAGATCAAGCCATTTATAGTGTGGAGTATCTGGGGAGTAGACAGACCTATTCAAATCTTAACGTAACTAGAACATGCATGTAAAATGGTGAGCCCATGCTCTTAATCTGCCTTTATCAATAAAGCCCTTATATAACTATCCATATTATTTAAAGAGTGTGTGTATACCTTTAAAAAAGCGTATACCAAAAGTCATTGAATTGGCACTGGAAAAATACAAATATACTGAAAAATTGGTAGGATGCTTATGAAAAAAGGGTGAAAGAATTACCTAACAAGTTCACCATACCCATATGACTACCATAGCAACTGGTAAAAGCAGTAGTGAAGATGGAAAGATGCGGGATGAACAATGAGGAGTGAATACAAAAAAAGTCTATATAAAAGGGACACTATGTGATCATGTCAGATACTTCGTCTCATATATGAGGAGAGAAGCAGTAAAATATCTACCAGCAGAAAAGAAAAACTAAAAAGAAACAAATGCCAATACCAGTTTATGGCTTTAGGATTAATAATAAACAACCAAATATTTATTCATAAACTTTTATCCATAAATCTTAACATCATTGTTTCACTTTTTTACAGAATGGCACTACTAGGTGAAATGAGTATAGTAGAAACAAATAATTCAGTTTGTAGGAAAGCATTTGATAATATCGCAAAAATCTTATTGAAAGCATAATTCAAGTAATTCATGACTGTGACGGTAAACCATACTTTCTGATTGAAAACAGTGTGAAGGACCATAAACAAAATACTTTTCCATTGTTACAGACTGTACAAGGTTTGGTTCTCCATCATAATGCAACAGACATTTGTGTGAAATCTATTTTAACGCTTACATTTAGTTTTCTAATAAGAAGAAAATATATTGAAGAGATTCTCAGATCAAATGGGAAGGAGTCATAAGCACAGTACACATACTGTACTGTGAAAAGGTGCAAGGAGCCTGGACGATGATTGGAAGAGCAACTTGAAATGTAGGTCTTGAGGAGGAGGAAGAGCCAAGCCAATGCTTCCTTGAAAGCTGGGAATTGACAGTTAGTTAGGAGCTGGTAACACAGGGTAACAGCAGAGGATAGCATGGTAGCAAGGCAGCTGTATAATTTGGGATGTATGAACAGAGACTTTGGTCAGTGAAATCCAGAGACAACTCTGTTCTGTCTGATTGTGGTGAGTCGTGGCAGTAGCTAGGGCTTCATACGTATCTGGAAACTTTGGTTATGAGACAGACACAGTTACAGACTAAACTTCTGGAGCAGAGAGACTCCATTAAATTATTTGGAAGGCTGGCAAACTGATAAGGAAGGCACAAACTACAGTGTCTTTTGAAGACTAATAGTGTGTGTACATGCACACCCTATTACATAAACACAGATATATGTGTACCTGGGAAGACAGACTCTTTACTTTTTACATATAATAATATGCTTGTGTTGGTTTTGGTTAGTCCTGTATAGTGCACTTTACACATCTGTGTTTTATGCATGCATAAAAGAGAAAGCTCCCAGCAAAAATGCACCATGTTTATGGAAAATGCAGTGACCTGCTAAGGAGCATATGTGGTTTATATTCAGGGCCTTGCAAGAAGGTAATTTTCAAGTTAAGGGCCTTTTCTGCTTAGAAAACGTGTTTACTACAGAAGAGTTGGGGCAAGGTCTGTCTTTGACATGCAAGGCCTGATCCATCTTCCTCTGACTGCAAGCCTACCTTACTGTCTTTTGAGAATCTTGTGACATATGATCATAGAATGGCCTGAGTTGCTAATCCCCCTGCCATGGGCAGGGACACATTTCCAGGTTGCTCAAAGCCTGTCCTTGAGCACTGCCAGGAATGGAGCAGTCACAGCTTCTCTGGGCAACCTGTTCCAATGTCTTACTACGCTCACAGTGAAGAATTTCTTCCAAACAACCAATCTAAATCTACCCACTTTAAGTTTAAAGCCATTTTCCCCTGTCCTATCCCTACATGCTCTTGGAAATAGTCACTCTGCATATTTCTTGTAGGCTCCCTCAAGGTACTTGGAGCCTTCTCTAAGGTCTTCCTGGAGCTTTTTCTTATCCAGGATTAAAAACCCCAATACTCTCAGCCTGTCTTCACAGGACAGGTGCTGCAGCCTTCTGATCATCTTCATGGCCTCCTCTGGACTTGCTCCAACAAGTTCAAGGGAATGATACCAATGGAAATTTAATCACTGAGAATGGAGAACAAATGACATTTATTAACCAGTAAAACACATCAAGTGCTACAGTGATCCTAACCCAGTGCCCATCCACAGAGAAATTAAGCATCCATATTTAATTTCTGCTTGTCTTTCAGAACTGCCGACGGCAATAACTTGTTACAAGTGAAAATCATCTCAGTCATCTTGGAAAGTATGGTGTAATTTAGTTCAATGTCCTTCATTAGGAATGAGCAAGTTTCCCATTTTCACTTGTACCTTTACATTTAACCTTCTACCTTCTTGTGTGAATAGATGTTTTTAATTAGGGGAGGATGACCTGGGGCAGGGGCAAAAGAGATGTGCTGGAAATTGGTCATAGCAGCTGCATAGATACAGCTAGGAGATTCTTCAGTCAGTGAAGGGAAATAATTTCTGATTTGCTACTTTTTTTATTCCCTTCTAAGGTCCTGAATCCAACCAAAAGCAACTAAATAGCCCTTTAGTGTCTCACTTTCTGCTAATTCATGTCAATATGCCCATTTGATTTTTACAGTCCTCTATGCTTATAGATACATATATTGAAGACAAATGTTAACTCATTCATAGCAATCCCACAGATATGTTTAAATGCAGAAATGTCTGTGTAAGGCAAAGCAGGAAAATGGTTTCATTTGGTAATTAGCTAAGAACAACAGGACTTAATCTGGAAAAATTCACATTGCTAACTTGCAGAATAACAAAGAAAACTTTGAGAGAGAAGTACAGTGGTGCTTCAAAACAGTCAGGTTAAAAGTAGACAGGGGTTGCATTAGGATAAAAGTCCAAGAAACTGTAATGAAAGAGCAACTTCATGCATTTTAATATGATGCAGCAGATTCTTTTCTTAAGTAGATGCAGCTATTCTATTATATTTTTGCAGTAGTTTGCACAGAATAAATCCTCAGCCATCTGAGAGTCAAAGCCTCCCTAATTAAAGTACTCTGCAATATTCAGTGCACCAAGTTAACCTCAGTTCTTGGTCTGAAACCCGTCAGGCAGACTTAAAAATTAATAATAGCTGCCTGTTTAGCCTCTGTGCAGTGCTTAAAAGGATTTTGAGACTGACATTTTGGCTGATGGACACTTTCCTGAACAGTAATAATGCTTGAGGAAACATTTATTTCTAGCTATCGCTCACCTTACCTACATTTCAGCCTATAGTTAAATTTTACTTAGAAGGAAGCTGATAGCAGGTCAAAAAGAATGAAAAAGAAGACATGTAGCAGGCACACTGCCGTAGTGGGGTTAATACCTGCCATCATTCATCCTAATGAAAAAGTCTATTTATATCTCTTCTCTTCATTTTTTCATTTCTTTCTTTGTAGATTTATCAATCTATATAAGCCCTTTTGAAGGAACAGAATACGTGAAATCTGTAATCATTAGAGCCTGTCACTATCCTGTTTGTGAATCACTTTCTCCTAAAAATGAACTCAGAAGCTTGTTGCCACCTTGTCATTGTTACTGAATGGTTTTAATAAAGCAGAGTCTGGAGCCTAGGCAAAATGCATAGTTAAAATCATTATTAAATTTCTAAATAGTTTCTCGACTTCTTGAGAAATGGTTGATAGCACTATTGCTGCTGTATATTAGTTCATAAATACGACATTGACACGTGTCATAGGTGCCAGAAGTGATAATTCTGTACTGTATGTGAATTTGTGGAGTGGAAGCTGGGTTGCATCCAAATTGCATAAGGAAAAGACACTGAAATCAGAGGGGAATATTTGCCACAAAACCTCAACTGTGATTTCAACATTTATTATACAAACAAGACTGAAACACTGAAAGGTCAATCTGAGGAAGCTCAAACCTCTTTTGTGCATGAGCAAAAATAAAGGAAAGGGCTTCCATTCACAATGAGGGAAAGCTTTATTCCCTAAATGAAACCACAGGACAAAATTAATAAACAAAAAATTATGTATTTTTCTCTCCCTTATGCTAGATGTATTTAGACCTCAGCTGTACATTCAAAACAGAGGGGAAGATGAATCTGCTCTTAAAAAGGAAGAGTTTCCCCATACTGTGGTATCAATAGGAACTTCCATATGCCATCATTTGACAAATATTAAGTCATACAATATAAATTATTACCACCACTGGAAAACTACTACATTGATTTATCTGACATATGTCATTACATTTATGCACACCATTGAGCATCTGTTGGCAGTAATCAAACAAGAGAGAAAGAATTTTTTCCTCACATTTAATTTAGCATTTGTAGTTACAGATAGTAGTAGGTCCAGCAATGGTAAATTTCTCATAAATATGTTATTTTTTGCAAAATGAATGAAGAACTAGCAATAACCAATAATTAGCAACAGACCTATATATGTCTGTATGTGTGATTACCTTCATATGTAAATATACAAGTTTGCTTAACTAAGGAGTTTTTGATAACCCACTACAAATATCTTTGCATCCATTACAATTGTCCATGTGGTTGACTCTATTTAATTTCTAGAAAAGAGAATTTTTGTCATAAAATGATTAATATCAAGGATGACCAAGAAGAAGGATACTGCACTACACTTCTGTTGGGCAATACAACAATCAAACATCCCCAGACAACGACTACCCTAAATTACCTTACTGAAAATGAGGACTTATGAAACTTGCCACACCATAGCCAGCAGCACAGATCATCACTGGGTTTTAACACTCACAGCTCTCACCTCTAGGCCATAATGACTTGAGATATTGAAACAAAATGTGTTTTTACTGACAAAGGGATGAATACACTTGACACAGACTTTTTAAATGGTAAGTTTTACTGCCTAGCACTGAAACAGCACTGTAGCTGCCAGGTTGACGGCATCCTCCGGGCTCTGGCATTTCTGTAAAATGGATATGACTATCAGTATTTTTGGAAGGCTTGAAAAGCAGTTTGCATTTTCCTGTTTATCTGGACAAGCAACCCAAAAGCCCAGAATTTGATATACCAGTTTTTGTAAAACAACAAGATCAGTTATTTTCAAAGGCATAGACTGTATGTACTACTAGGCACAGAATAACAATGGATACATAACAAGAATGTGTTCTGTAAGTGTTCATTCATTGAACAATGGAATCATAGAATGGTTTGAATTGGAAGTTTTAAGTCCCCTGCCATGGGCAGAGATAGCTCCCACTAGACCAGGTTGCTCAAAGCCCCATCCAGCCTGGCCTTGAACACTGTCAGAGATGGGCAGCCACGACTTCCCCGGGTAACCTATGCCAGTGCCTCACCATCCTCACAGTGAAGAATTTCTTCCAAACAACTAATCAAAATCTCCCCTCTTTCAGTTTAAAGCCATGCCCCCTTGTCTTATCACTACATGCCCTTGGCAAAAATCCTTCCCAGATTTCCTGTAGGCCCCCTTTAGGCATTGGAAGGCTGTTCTGAGGTCTCCCTGGAGCCTTCTTTTTTCCAACCAAAACAATGTGAGGTCTCTCAGCCTGTCTTCACAGAAGTGCTCCAGCCCTCTGATCATCTTTGTAGCCTCTTCTGGATGCACTCCAACAGGTTCATGTCTTTCTCATGTTGGGGGCCCCAGAGCTGAACACAGTGCTCTGGGTGAAGACTCAGTCAACTGAATAGTTTTTTAAAAATAAACAAATGTGGACTCCTGCAGAGATGAAAAATCTAACATAGCTGTCCTCAGACATGGTCTGTAACATGGAGCCCAGCTAACACCATAAGACATCTGGTTATCGATGAGTGGTTCTTGCTCTCCTTGCCCTGAAGTGCTGCCCTCATTTCAGGGTAACTCATAGCAGGGAGTGATTTGCTCCTTGCTAGCAGCTGTTCTTATCACCTTGCAGATGCCTACCATGAACTGAAGGAGAGGTTGAAGCAGAAATATCGAGGGTGCTCCCTCATTTCAGCTGTGGCCCAAGCCAATCCCACTAAACATCTGATGAATGCAAATGTCAAGTTGCAGGTTCTGTAGATTTTAGAAGTCTGTCCAGCTGGAGTTTGTTGATTCACCTACTTACTATCCTACATATACCTGACTCCACTGTCACATATACTCTGGAAATATAAAGGATAAACCTGTTATTCTATCAATATTGCACAGTCTTACATTGGTGTCCTCCTATTTATCATTAGCCTTAATGTGGGAATTAACTGAAAATGCATGCTCAGTCCTACACTGAATTCTGAAGTATTTAATAAAGGAAGAAATACAGCAAGGATGCTATACTATTTAAATTACCACTACTTACTATTTCAATTGTTCTTTGTTTTCCTTTACATTAAGTTATCATGCATTTCCTGAGCAAGCATTTGTTCTAGTTCCTATGGAAACATGTGCACAGATACAATGCACACAACCAAGGGTAAAAGCTCGAGATGGTTTAAAATAAAAGCAGTTAAAATAAATACTAGAAAAATAATCTAGATTCTAGGTAAGTCAATAGTGAAAGAATTGCAGTGGAGGCAAAATTCCTCCTTCTTTTTTTCTGCTCAAAAACCATAGATGAATAATCAGACAAGAAAATCAAATATATATACCCATGCCACCCTCTGCTTTTACACTCCCCTAGCAAAATGTACAAAATAGTCTTCATTTGCAGTTGAAATCTCTATGGACTGTTGCAGAACACTTTGTTCAAGCTAAGAGATTGTCTTTAAATAATAGATAGTGTACAGTATACTAAAAGGGAAGTCTTGGCTGTGGAATATTTCTCACAGCAGCAAGAAGTTACCTGCCTGAAAATACCATACAATTCATGTGGAATACAACATGCAAGGTTTATCCAGATATGGCGCAGCCAAAACATGAGAAAATGGCATCATCTCAATGACATGTGTAAACTAATTACATTTTTTATTGATAGAGCTGAGGTTACTAAATGTGTGACTCAAATAACTTGAAAAAAATCCTCTCAAGTTTCTGTACCACTTGAGTAAAACATTTTAGTCTATCTTTAGTAAATTCATTTCTTACTGCAGGGTTGTTTCTAATTTCCTCTTCCTGCACAAGTTTAATTATGATTTTAGACTCAGACAAACTTTCCTGGCAATAAGCATGAAGACAATAGTCAAGATGCTATTTTCACACAAGCAAGCAGCTCATTTATTTTTCATTAAGAAAAAGGGTAAATCACTCAAATTATAAGTTCTTCCAGTGTCTTCCCACAATTCATCCCAAAAGCACGAGACAGAATTTTTTTCCCTGAAATTCATTTGGCATGAACCACCTCACTCACTTTAGCACAAAGGGTTATTGTCAGATATTCTACAGAATATTAATAGGTGAGAGTAGTAGCCATCTACACGTCATATAGCTTTGAAATGTTCCTGTGTAGGTAAAAACCTGAGTAGCCAGAACCAGATGCCTGGCACTACACATAGCTCAGCAGATGATGCATACTCTGCTCTGCGTCATATATCGAAATGATACTTGATCATTTTGATCAAGTCAGAATTATCCACTCATTTTTGTTTTCACAAAGTTGAGGGAGAGTTTAGGAGTGTAAATTTTTGAGATCTCTTTCATTCCAACAAACTGTGTGAGCTTTCAGATACCAAAAGGTACAGAGCAGCAATCATTAACTTCCATCCATGATTGTGGATTATGAATGTAGAAATATGTACATATATATAAGTAGTGGTTTAAATAGGACTTCAGGAGAATAGGTTAAGCATTTAGAAATAATCTGTATGGAAAGCAAAAGATGTTGTTTGCAGAAAGTACTAGCACTATTCTTGAGCAGATAAAGGTGTCTGAACAGTGTTATGCCATTTATTGGACAATTTCTACCTGTTTGGATGACTATGTACATATTTATGTATATATGTGTGTAGATGGATATGTATATGCATATGTATGGGTATGTATCTGTATATATACACATTTTGTTTCAAAAGTAGGTATATACAGATTCCTTTCAGTTTTGAGCTGATTTCCAGACTGATAACTAGAAAGGAGTTTTTCAAGGCTAGTTTGTTACTACCACATAAATTTCTGATTTGTAAATATAATTTGTGTTAAGTATTTCACCATTGATTCTGAATATTCAGTCTAGAAATAAGGAAGAATTTTTGTTCAGTGAGGGTGGGTGAAACACTATCACATGTTGCCCAAAGAGGCAGTAGATTGCCAGTCCCTGGAAACATTCAAGGTCAAGCTCTGAGCAGCCTGGTCTGCTTGAAGATGTCCTTGCTCGTTGCAGGGGGGGTTGGACTGGATGACCTTTAAAGGTCCTTTCCAACCCAAACTGGTCTATGATTCTGTGATTCTATGATTCTATTAATATTACATTCCATATCCTATATATATATATATACACACACCTGTATATACATAAAAGACAATTTCAAATAGGAATATAATTATAATCATATAATTTTCCTTAAACTGCATATCATACCTTCATTTAAGATTTTTCAGTTTACAACTGTAACAAATAATATTCTTATTAAAATTGAATTCTTATTCTGATTAGAGGAGATGTATTGTTTATTGAGAATTCCTTAACATTTCTTAGGTACACGCACTGCTTCCCTAATCCCAAATACTCAGTATGCCTTTTTTAACTAGCTGATTTGATTCAAGCTTCTACTTATCTAATTTAATATCAATTTTGTTTTAGTCTCCACCTTCCACCTCCTTGGCCTTTCTGTTCAAATTAAATCCACTTTTAAATGGATGCCATCAAAACCCTCAGTTGCCAGCACCTTAGCCTTTTCACTTAAATTGCATCTACTGTTAAACCAATCTTACTCCAGCATCCAGCATCCCTCTCCTGAGCTTTCCACTTGACATCACATATAGGCCTAAGTGGTGCCCATTCCTTTCCCTACCTTTCACCAAGCTTCTCCATTAAAATGAAACCGCTTTACAAATCCATTTTGCACTTCACATACCAGTCATCTTCTTCATTTCTAAATGACAACAGCGTCTTGTCTGGTTTTATTGTGAAGCTTGAAAAGAAACTTTTCAGACTCCCACTCTTCTAAGTAAATGCCAACTCCACTGCATCTTAATTTGCATGCAGATAGGTTATTCTAATTTATGGGCCTCAGCTTAAGTAATATCCATTTCATAGTTATTGTTACTTGTGTGATAATTTCCCAATTAGCACATCATGTCTAAGAGCAATGTCTGAAAATCTGTTTGAAAATCTCAGCTCTATGTCTCATAAATCTAAAGGCAACTAGCATGTTCCAGCAAGAAAAGTAATCAGTTTTGTTTAGAAAAGAAGGGAATAATAATGTTGATTATTGATAAAATCAAAGCAAGAGAAACATCCTTGCAAATAAAGTATCCCAAGGATTTCTTAGAAGAACTGCAGTCAAAGAACTGAAGGAAGAAGATATTAAAATACTGAAACTAATTTAAGGAGTATTTTGCTAAAACCTTTTCTTTATCCTGTTGAATTTTAATCTATATGTAGGCTGTTTAGCNTTTCTTAGAAGAACTGCAGTCAAAGAACTGAAGGAAGAAGATATTAAAATACTGAAACTAATTTAAGGAGTATTTTGCTAAAACCTTTTCTTTATCCTGTTGAATTTTAATCTATATGTAGTTGGGGCTGTTTAGCCTGGGGAAGAGAAGGCTGCATGGAGACCTCATAGCAGCCTTCCAGTATCTGAAGGGGGCCTATAGGGATGCTGGGGAGGGACTCTTCATTAGGGACTGTTGTGACAGGACAAGGGGTAACGGGTTCAAACTTAAACAGGGCAGGTTTAGATTGGATCTAAGGAAGAAATCCTTTACTGTGAGGGTGGTGAGGCACTGGAATGGGTTGCCCAGGGAGTTTGTGAACACTCCATCCCTGGTGGTATTCAAGGCCAGGTTGGATGAAGCCTTGTGTGTCATGGCTTAGTGTGAGGTGTCCCTGCTTACGGTAGGGGGGTTGGAACTAGATGGTCTTAAGGTCCTTTCCAACCCTAACTATTCTATGATTCTCTTTACTGTGTCTCTGTTGTCATCACATCTTCAATCCTTCTTAAAGTAACTTCTAAATTCCTCTGATTTGTAAACCTGGATTTGTCTATATGTTGTACTTTTCAGATTTTCTAATTGCACTATTTCAATAGCCCTAATGATTTTAGAGTATAAGAGAATCAAGATTTATAACAGGAGGTGTTATCTTATTAAATCAGGTGATATAGCTGATACGGTTTTCAAGCCAGCCAAATAAAATGTATTACCTGTTCTTAGAAAAACTATTTTTCAAAAAGACTATATCACATGTACTGTCTGTGTTCCCGATGTGCTTTATTAGCTCTAGACCATAACAAGTATTTCTCTTACCAGTGTTCTGTGGTCTGGGACAAAACTGGACTCAGTATACACTTCATTTGACATTCCTTTGCCTTGAATTGGGAAATATACAGTTGGTTTTGTCAGCTGAAATTCAATATCAGCACATCTGTGCTTTTCTCAATATTACAAGTTAGTTGCAACAAAAACAAGTAATACTGTGTGGGTCTTGCCATTTTTATGATGATTTTTATTCCTTGGCATCAACTTCTACTCATTTTCTTTTTCTCCTTAATCATGATAGTGTGTTATTTCAGAGGACTAAAATTCAAGAGCTACAAGGTTTTCATAAAAGTGTAATTTTTATTTCATCTTTCTTCCGGGAGAGGAATTTTTATGGATGAGGTCACTATCGCATTATCTTTTTTATCATTAGCAGATTGATTCACTGGTGGCTTCAAAGTGAGCATTAATCCTGTTACAGACTCTGTTCCTCTTTTGCACATTCATCTTTCTCTAATATGAAATGATACCAACTTTCTAACAATGAGAAAACCATTTTCCTAGCTATCATGTTTGCTGACAGACATGATATTTCTTTTCACTCCATCATCTATAAGAAGACCACTGGCCACTGTAAGCTCCAGTTTTTTAATGCTTTACATTCTTAGCTCTATTCTTAAAGATGAGAACATAATCATATTATATTTTGGGGTTTTGAGGAGACAATTCAAGTTGGTGACAGAGAAAGTAATGCCAAAAGAGATGACAAGAAAGCAGCAAAAAGACTTGAAGGTGAAGATAGAGCAGTAAAAAAGAAATAACAATATGAGGTGCAGTAGGTTTCCCCATCTGCAGAGAAACATCCTCAGAAACAAACGGGAATTCATTGATGTGCTTAGAAGTGATCAAGTAGTAGACTTAGCAGAAATATCCACAACAGCTCTGAAATAGTGGATAATCAGATATTCTGGAGCAGATGGAGGGTACTATAGAAAGACTTACTATAGAAGGGCAGAGAAGAAATTCAGAGCAGGCCTGCGAAGAAGGACTTGGGGGTGGTGGTCGATGAGAACATGCACATGAGCCGATTGCAGTGTGCGCTTGCAGCCCAGAAAGCCAACCATATCCTGGGCTGCATCAAAAGGAGCGTGACCAGCAGGTGGAAGGAGATGATCCTGCCCCTCTACTCTGCTTTTGTGAGACCTCACTTGGAGTATTGTGTGCAGTTCTGGTGTCCTCAACATCAAAAGGACATGGAACTGTTGGAACAAGTGCAGAGGAGAGCCACGAGGATGATCAGGGGACTGAAGCATTTCCTGTATGAAGATAAGCTGAGAAAGTTGGGGCTGTTCAGCCTGGAGAAGAGAAGGCTGCATGGAGACCTCAGAGCAGCCTTCCAGTATCTGAAGGGGGCCTATAGGATGCTGGGGAGGGACTCTTCATTAGGGACTGTTGTGACAGGACAAGGGGTAGCGGGTTCAAACGTAAACAGGGCAGGTTTAGATTGAATCTAAGGAAGAAATCCTTTACTGTGAGGGTGAGGCACTGAAATGGGTTGCCCAAGGAAGCTGTGAATGCTCCATCCCTGGTGGCGTTCAAGGCCAGGTTGGACAGAGCCTTGTGTGGCATGGTTTAGTGTGGGATGGCAGGGGGGTTAACTATTCTATGATTCTATGATCTTAAGGTCCTTTCCAACTCTATGACTTGATAGTACATTTACTGGGGCCAAAGATGGCTGGAGTGACACTGGTCAGCAGAAGGGTTATTTTGCTGGCTTCCGCATCTTGAAAAACTAAAGACAAGAAGAAACAGAAGAGCTTGCTAGCTTGTGCTCATCCACAGAGATGAAAGATTGAAAGGATAAGAGTAAGAATCTGTTGATCACAGAAGGAGTTTATCCATTTCTGTTTCTGATCTGTAGACTTGAATTCAGAGAAGCCTAGTGGGACCACAGACTTCTTGCTAGGAAGAAGAATGTGGGATTTTCTGCTGTGATGTGGAGAGGAAGGTTCCAGCAGTGCTGGAGGCAACACTGTCTGCTTAGCAGAGGAAAAAAGCTATTTTGTAGTTTAAAGAAGGTGAAACCCTGAAAGATGAGTGGTAGAAAGCCTCCACAAGCACTGAAGTAGGCCACTGCGAGGCAGGGTGTATCTGTGAGCACAGTGTAGTTGCAGAGGAGAGAATGCATACAGTGCTCCACACTGAGGAGCAAATGTCATGTGGTGAAGCAGGATTTCTACATAGGTTGTCACTGATGGATATGGACCAGGATGATAAATGGGCAGGAGGATGAGGAAATGGAAATGACCTCATCTGAAATGGAAAATGATGTTGCATAGTCTTAATGTCTTTGATATCACAAATTGGGAAATATCAGCAGATCAGTATTCTTCTGGAAAAGCTGATACCTAACCTCTCAGGCTACTGGAAGTATATGTTTTAGCTTGAGTATCAAGTTCAAAGTGTCAGGTCTGCCAAGGCAAACATGTTATTTCTGTACCTGGATCCCAGCCAAGTCAGATACTAATAAAGGAAGGAAGGGCTAGGGAAGAAGCAGGCTCTCCTGTCTGACAGCTAAAGATGCTAATGGGCAGAGTTAAGCAGGTTGTAAAGCAAAGGTTTGAAAATAAGTCTATAAAGGAAAGACAAGAAAAACTGCAACTTGAGCTGAATGCGACAGAGCTTTAGTCATCCAGATCTTTGAAGTGGATGTGCACATGCACCTTTATAGAAAATTCCCAAAGAAAACCCCAACACAGAGCTCAAAAAAGGCAGCATTAATTCAATAAAACACTAGCACATTTCTTCAATAGAAAGCTCAGAGTTACTGGATTATCCAGAATAGAAATGAGAGGTTTGTGGCATTTCCTCCATTGTTGTCTGTGCCCATGTGATTGGAGAGCCATGCTTCCCATTTGAGCCTTAGCAAAGTCTCTGGCTTCTTGAATTGCAGCAGAGTCTGCTTGGCCTCCTGAGTCATTAGCAGTGCCTTTTCTCCAGCTTATCTAATACCTGGCTGGTCTGCCGCTCCCCATTGCAGCCTCTACTTGAGCAGGTTGGCAGCTTATTGCCTTGCTGTCTTGCGTCCTGTGCTGTGCTATGAACACAGACACGCTCTCCTGAGCATCCTTGGCTCAATCCTATTCACTTTTCATAAGACAAGTAAAGATATAAACACATGAAGCAAATATCATGTCACAGAGGATCACAGCAGCAAAACTCAGGAATAGTCTTCCATCCCTAGGAAGATGGGAACAAAAATCCAGAATCACTCAATGATGAGAAGACTCTCTCCAGTTATGTAAACCTTCTATTTGAAATAAAGCCAAAATTCTGTTGTGAATGGATACTATGAACTTTATTCTATGCAGAGAAATACTTTCCTCCAAACGTTACAAGTGTTCTGGAAAGCATGGCTACATGTCATGTGTTTGATCTAGTAACTACTTTGCTCTAGGAAGTTTAATTGTTCAAAGGAGTTGAACAGGGTCTGCATTATGTAAATGGAACATAATTTCACATATTAAGGCCTCTGTGACTCATAGCATAAGTGGTGTCTCAAAAATAAATTATTGGATCATACTGACAAATAACTGAAGGAAAAAATTGGTGTGGATACAAACAGCAACAGGCTAGAAATAGAGCCCCATGAAACTCAACTGATGGAAAAAAAATAACTTGAAGCAACTATACACCATACTTGCAGCTTAGCAATGAACTGTAAGTTAAATAGATCAATTCCAATCGATCCTAGCATCTGCACAAAAGAACTGTGTAGTTTATGGCATCAAACTCAACAGAAATATAAAGTCATGCTAATACATAACATGTATCCCATAATCAGAATACCAGAAAAGATCAAAGCATAACTTCAAAAAGCAGATTTAGACTTCTGTCTCTTCTGAATCCAACTTGGACACATTTATCATGAAGAACATGTGTTTGGAGGTGTGACTGAATCTGTAACAGCCTTCTGTACAACAGTCTTTATTCTTGATTACTTGAGCTGCCATTTTAGTGGGTTAACCAGGTATACATTATGAAAGCTCAGTGGCATTGTCTCTTGGGATTGTATGCATGTAGTTGATAACTGTAGTTTCTTTACATTTAACACCTTTTTTGCATGGATTATATTTCCTTTGTAACCTGAATTTGTACATAAGCAATGTCATAAATTTAATGGTAATAAAAAAGGGAATCCCAGAGCATTCTGCACCAAAAGGGGTTAGGTAGGAAAAGTTGCCACAGAGGGGAAAATCAGTAAATAATGAAAACAACTGAGCTAAGATTTTTCACATTTCTAGTTTTCTGACTGTATAAAAGTAATGTAGGAGACGGTAATTGGAATTGTTTACAATTTACTTTGGTCACATGCAGAAGGAGGGCTACCCTTCACTGTATTTGAAATCTTATTCTAGAACTAGCAGTAGCATCTTTAAATACCAGCCAGAAAAAAGCTTTCTTTGTTTGAAGTGTTTTTAAATACAACTTCCATATTATGTGTGGTGACTTTACTCTTCTAGGGACTTTTACCATTTAGCAGCCAGGAGTCCTTAATGACTTGAAAGTCACTAAGGACAATGGAGAAATTCTTACTTTAAGAAGAAAACCCAGTCAGGCAGCCTGTCATTTAACTTCAGTGATGGGATGGTATGAGTGCAAATAGCTTTCAAAGGCATGGCAGAGAGTATATTTTGAAAAGGTGCTTTCGCCTGGCCAGAGCCTTGGGTGACATGGTTTAGTATGAGGTGTCCCTGTCCATGGCAGGGGGGTTGGAGCTTGATGATCCTCTCCAAGGTCCTTTCCAACCCTAACTCTTCTATGATTCTATGATTTACATATTTGGAATGTCTGAGGGGTCTGGGTTGAGAAGGTTTGAGCCATTTTCACTTCCTAACATCATACTTCCTTTGTCTTACTGCACAGCCATATCCTTGGAGAATAAAAATCCCTGTGTATCTGATATTGGTATCTTGGATGTCATAACACCAATAAAGTGAGGAGAGACTTTGGTAGCAAAGATCACAGTTAAGATTCCCGTACTAGTGCCCTTTCTAAGGCAACCTGTGAGATGATGCTTCTTTCAGCACAGTCCTGCGGAGAAGTGTGATACTTATATGCTGCAATGTAGGGCAGTTTTATAAGTGATGTCTCACTAGGTAAAGACGAAGAAGAAAAATCTGGTGCAAAATCTTAATAGTTACTGTGGAACCCTGAAATATTCCTCTTTCAGCTTCCAGTAATAGAAGTTTATGCAAAAGATTGTCTCAGTAATTTTCTACCACTTTATCGTTTTAACCTGATTACCATCTACTAGTACTTTATAGAGTCAGAGCAGCAATCACAATGCCACATATGATTACTGATGTCTCTTCCCCCTTTCTTAATTGTCTTGCACACATTTTCCCTCCTTTAGTCCTCTGCATAAAGGAGAAGCTATTCCTGGAATCCTACAAAGGAAGGTGTGATACTTAGCTACATGACTTGAGGTTTAGGTGCTCAGACTTAGTATGAAGAGGGCAAAACAGAGAGTATTGGACCCAGAATGGATCAGCCTGACTGGTTCAGTGATGGGTGTAAGAACAGTTTGTCTCTTGAGAATGAAAGGCAGCTGGGAAAGTAGACACCCTGGAAAAAAGAACTAACCATGCTTATCTGGAAAGTTTGTATAAGCTACAAGTGCAAACATTGGAAAATCTGAAATGTAGACTTTATGCATCTAGCGCTGACTTGCCATCAATCTTCCATTTTTGTTTCCTCTTTCTTGTTGACTTTGGCTTCTTTTCTTACTACCTGTCACTTATGTCACCTGGTTGCACTCTCCCCAATTATATACCTTTTCTTAATGAATGCGACTGCACTAATATATTACCATTCAAAGAAACTCAGCACAAGGAAAATAATTCAATGCAAAATAGTATTTAGAACTTGAGAAAATCTATGGTGTATAAAAACACACATGTCAGCTGCTAGCCTGCCCTTCTCTTGAAAGGGAATATCTGGAGGTGCCAGCCATTCAAGCCACCAGTTTGGGGGCTTACTTACACTTATAAAAAGGGGAGGTGCCAAAGTATTCCAGGCCAAGAGGCTGCAGGATTTACTAAGAATTGTACTATCTGCATATGGCCACTCTGTTAATATCTGCACCTCCGGACACAGTTAGAATTTGCCAACTTTGAAAATGAGAAATTAGTAATATTCCAATGGGCTGACAAGCTCTGGCAGCTGTTTGCACAGGGCCTGCCAGCAGATCAGTGGGATATTGCCAGAGAAGATGAATTCCAGATGAGAGGATGGGAAAGGAGACAGACAGCATTTTTTCAGAGCTCCAGTTACAGAATCACAGAATCACAGAATCCTAAGGGTTGGAAGGGACCTCGAAAGATCATCTCGTCCAACCCCCCTGCGAGAGCAGTGTAACCTAGAGTACATCACACAGGAACTTGTCCAGGCAGGCCTTGAATATTTCCAACATAGGAGACTCCACAACCCCCCTGGGCAACCTGTTCCAGTGCTCTGTCACTCTCACAGTAAGAAGTTTCTCCTGATGTTCACATGGAAACTCCTATGCTCCAGTTTACACCCATTGCCCCTTGTCCTGTCACTGGACATCACTAAAAAGAACCTAGCTCCATCATCCTGAAACTCACCCTTTACATATTTGTAAACATTGATGAGGTCACCCCTCAGTCTCCTCTTCTCCAAGCTAAAGAGACCCAGATCCCTCAGCCTCTCCTCATAAGGGAGATGTTCCACTTCCTTAATCATCTTCATGGCTCTGCGCTGGACTCAGTTCTTCAGTAACTTCAAAGGAAAGCAAATTTTAACAGCCATGTGGGCAAATGCACTATTAATCCAGTGCATAATAGTAAATCAAACCTACATGTCATCTGTCAAGGAAAGAATAGCAGAATTACTGGTGATGGTAGATAGGCTTTCCTCAGCCAGCAGCATATTGCACTTTCTCACTCAGGCAGATTATGACAACTGTTCTTCTGATACGGCTTGTGAATGAATGAGCATCATTTTAATGGACTACCCACAGTGGACAGCCAGCACAGATTTGCACTTCCAAGCTCAGCAGGTAGTGAACTCTAAAGGAACATTTCACACTGGCCATTAAGCATCCAGCATGACCACAAAACTGAGGTGACACAAGCAGAGAGCAATTCCCTGGGAATATGGATTGTGTTTTGCAGCCAGCTGCAGATAAAACAACTAGCTTCTGCTGTAACCTGCTGTTATATGGGGGGTGCTAAAAAATCCTCTCCCTAGGATTTTAAGTTTCTTCCTGCATGACTGTAGTTAATGACTGGACTCCATGGGGTATTCCTTGTTTAGTGGCTGAATATCCCTACTGCTGACAACTTGTGGGGTTTATTGTTTTTTTTTTTTTTTTTATNTAATATTGAGGCCATCTCTAAATAGGTATATTTTTCCTCTAGTATTTGAAATGCATCTTGCTGGTAAGCATAGTTTCCTCTGAATGACAAGGAACCTTTTGAAGTTTAGCCAGAGACTTGCAGTGGCAATGTAACTTCACTTTTTGGGGTTTTTTTTTTTTTTTTTTTTTTGGGGGGGGGGGTGAGAGGAGAAAGATTGGTTTTTGTTTTGCTTTAATTTAATGCATACAAATCTAGAATTGTATAGATTTTTTTTGTTGTTGAACTTTCTTCCAGGCAGGTGAACTTTCTGAAATTAATTATTGCAGTCCCACGAATTTATGTTAGAAATTATCTATAGTCCATTAACCAGGCCAGAAATTAACAAAATCAGTTATTTTATATCATCCTTAAACTGTTTTCCCCTTGGGAAACCTATATAGACGTTACTGCTGTTTACTTTTGGCCAATTGAAGAGGGATGTATGCATCCAAAAACTTCACTCAATGTAAAGGTTTTAAGTATTTTATCAAAGTTGAATGTC
Source organism: Agapornis roseicollis (assembly GCA_002631895.1). NCBI lineage: Eukaryota > Metazoa > Chordata > Aves > Psittaciformes > Psittacidae > Agapornis > Agapornis roseicollis. The sequence continues at coordinate 14,059 of NDXB01021731.1, read as the reverse complement.
TGAGATCTCTGTTTTAACTGAAACATAGATAATAACAAAAATTCAAATTTCTGATCTAAGGGCTATTTGCGGTCTTAGTCCTGAAAGTCCACTGGATAAAAGTGGTGAAAATATCAGGTAAAATTAGACTGAATTTTTAAAACTGAAAATAACTTAAAATCGTAATAACTGATGACCAATCTTCATATTAAAGAGCTATCAGCTGTAAAATAGAGTGTGTAATGAAAAATGGCACATTCTATTGTCTTGTGTGATAAAGCAGCTTTTTTGCCTTGAGAATTAGCTTCACATGAATTTTAAGTCAAAATTCAACTTTAATACTATATAACGCATCCTGGATTGTCAGAGAAAGCCTCAGCTAGACAGATTTTAGCAGTTCATCTCAAAAGTTGTTGGATGGTGCTATTAAATATATGTTCTGTATCAGACAAAGATACATCTATCATGTTGTCAATCATTAGTACATATTGGCTTCATTTTTTTCTCTAAAAGGTTTGTTGGTAGAAGGACTAGTTACTTTAAACTGTCTTCCTGCTTACAGTGGCAGATGATGTTTGTGATTGCTGAGAGGAATGATGTGTGGCTCTGAAATGGTGAATTAGCTGAAAACCATACCTTGTAACTCCTTCTATCACATGTCCTCAGTAAAAAAAAAAATGAATCCCTTCAAAAAGCAGGGGAACCTAAAAAAACAAAAAAAATTATATCATCTAGGGACATGGTTTTTTCTAAAAATTTAATCAGTATCTATCTTACATTAGACATAATTTTAATAGATCAATTTTTATCTGCAAATATGCCTCTTTGTAAGGGTTCCATCCAATTAGTGCTTAAGTTAATTTTGATTTATGTTATTTTATCTAGTGACAGCATTCTAAAGGAGAGCGAAGGAAATAACAGCATAAAGAGGAGGTGCAGATAGCCTAGGGCTGGCACTCAGGATAGGCTATCTCCTCAGCATTATGTCCCACTCAGCTTTATGTAAAGTCTTCTGGCTAAGGTGATGCTGTATGATTGCAGTACTGATGTACTTGATAGTTCCATTTTCAGCCAAGTTACCCCTTTCTTGAACTCAAGACAAGAGGCAACTAAAATCAACAGGGACAGATTTCAGTGGATATTTCATCAGCCCTTAAATCTCTAAGCTGTATTTCTCCATCCCCTCATCACAGATGAGTATTCTTTCTTTCTTTGTTTACCTACTGCATATATTGCCTAGGAAAGGGTTGATTGTTATTAGGTGCTCATATGACAACACAATGAGGATCTAAATTCTGATCAGGACTTTTATATATAAGCCTATATATAAACAAATTAAGGCAGTTGCTTTCCATGTGACTAAAGAATCTTAATGTGTCGTGAATTTCTCAGCTCTGCACAGGTCTGCAAAAAGCCCTTCTAAATCACCAGAAAAATAACCTCCTCCATGAGCATGCTTTTAAGATTTCTAGGGTAGTTTCAACATGCAGCTTCTTGAAGCTGCTTGAAATCTTACCAAAATAGTAAGCCACAAGACTGAGACGAAAATGTCTTATTTCAAAATCATTATTACCATAGGAAGGAATGAAAATCTTCTCAAGAGCAGGTATCTCTAGCAGAAATCTTGAGAGAAAGTGGAAGGATTCTGAAACGGCTTCCTGTCTCCACAACTCATCCAGAGATGAAGCAGATGCAGCTTTTTCACATTCAGTTCTCACCACGTTATTTGTAACTCAGTGGATACACCTTTGTTTTTTGTTGGTGCATTATATTCCTGAGAGTCTATTGAGTTGAAAGAATTTAGGTGAAATTAGGGTCATGAACTAAGCTGTTTCCACTGCCTAAAGTTCTTCAAAAACACTTCTGAATTATGAAATATTATATGAGAGAATATTCTGAGATTGTCTTAGAGAGAAGCAGCTATATTACCCCACCGTGGTTCTGTTTACATATTCTGCAGATCAGTGAATGCTCCTTTTGCACACACACTAGCAAGAGTGTGGTGTCTGGTCAGTCACCAGCCAGCCTGTCTTGCCAGACACAGGGCTAAATGCACCTCAAGGCAGGCAGAGGACAGAGGCTCCTGTAAACAGTTTTCACAGCATCGTTACCCACTTGGTTTATTTCTTGTAGGCAAACTTGTGCATGCGCTTACTATCTTTTTTAACTTAATTTGTCCATATTTCTTTTTAAGTTGACATATTTTCATTTCCATTTGTTCATTTCTGGAACTGTTGTATTTTCAGTTGATTTCATAGGCGGACTTGACACATACTCCTACCGACAGCCCCCCCAGGAACATGTTGAGTTAAAGCCTGTAAAGCCTGTAGGTAAGGTTCTGGTCCTACAGACCACATTAATCCTTCTAACTGGACTGAAAGCTAACCTTCTCCTGAAATAATTTTTGGCATCAAGTTACTAATAATTTAATTATATTTTAATTAGAATTTAATTAAAAATTAATCCACATAAAACATGCAAGTAAGGACACTTTTATCATCGATGACATATCCACTAATGCAAGGATTAGTAGATATCACCATGTCTGCCATGTTGTGCCTCGGCTTAACACAAGGAGAGGCTCTCAGTGAAGGATGGAATTGATTTCCTGCTGACTTTTTAGCAAGAGAAGAGCTGGTTTATGGCAGCTGCTGCTGCATAAACCTTAATGGGATTAACCCATTTATGGAAAAGCAGAAGCTTTTACATTTGTCTAGCTATTGAAAGAAAAATGTGTGCTGAAAAACTGCTAGTCAGCTTAAAGTCTATCTATCTGTAGAGTTCCACTGCAAGTTCATTATCTCTTTGTAATCACGTATTTGCTACCACCATGAAAATCACATGTTTGCATAGGCTCTTCCTACTCTGCTACCTAATGTATAAGCTCGTATGCATATATATTCTTTTTATTTGTAATAAAAATTAAGATAATGGGGAAACATTACTAGAACATATATTTTGCAGAAGCTCAGGTAACTTCAAGTAGATTGTCTCTCTAAATATCAAAACAGAAGATGTTAATTTGTAAAGTCTTCTTAAATGCTTCTAAGTTGTTGCCCTGATGCTTTCTGTCTTTAAATTTACCTTCAGGCCTTTCAAGTATCTTAAATGCAGCATGAAACCCATGTGCAGCTAATTGACTGAAACTGATTTAATGGCTTACTGTATTTTACTTACTAGTTAACAGAATTAAAATGAGTTTGAGGGTTTTTTCCCAGTGTATACATGTGTACACATGCTGGGAGATTTAATTTAAAGTGGACAATTGCTAACAAGGTGTTTTGAGTTGGTGCTTGACACCTGAACATTGCTTGTGACTTTATTCATTTTTTATGGTTTTTAAATGTATTTTATTCAAGCTGCAGTTTTCAGTGTGTAGAAATAAACATGGACAAAAATGTATTCAAGTTTAGTGAGTTAATATTGTAAGACTATGGGGGACCAAAAAGGAGAAAAGCCCTCTCAGTATGATGATGTATGTTAGAACAGGAAGAAATATCACATTATGACAACAAAATGAAGTAATGAAGAGTTTGATATGGAATTAAGTACACTCTCCATATTGGAATTTGTGTTTTCATTAATATTTCTTTAAATGCCAGTTTTTCTGCATTTTCTGTGGAACAATGACAGCAAAATGGGGTTTTGACCATTCTGAATAAGCTTCTAGACTGAATAAAGTAAAATAGGTATCCAAGACATAGAATGGCACAGCTACAACATTTACACATCTCCATAAAAGATTTTAATGTCTAAATCTCCATTCAGGTTAATTTTACCTATTAAATGAGTAGATGTTTAGTACTTTATTAGCAAATTTAACATAAGTAAAGGAGAGGGGAGAAGGACATTTTCACAAAATACTTAGAAAAATTCCTATAAAGTATGTTCATTTATTTTGTAGCAGAAAAATCACAGAATGTGAGAATTTGTTTTTTAATGGCAGATTTTGGTTAAGTGGCTCAAAGGATTCAGAGATGTTGGTGAGCTTTCAATACTGGAGAATAAATGGCATCTTCCCATTTACCACGTATGGGTATTGTACAGATGGGAAGACCCTCTCTGGCCTCTTTATGCAGCCTGAAGTATAAAATTGGAAGATAAATATACTGAGTTTTCTTCTTATCGATGTTTTGGTTCTATGCACTGAAAGATACAGAAAGGATCTGTACCTAAACAGGGAAGAAAAATACTATCAGTGATCAAAGTCTGAATTAAAAGCCAAATTGCAGGAACAATTTGAATGTTCAGTGGGTTGAGCCAGAAGTTTACAGATGCTTATGTCTCTGCAGCACATCAGCCTTCTAAGACTTCTTTTGATAAGTTAATTGCTATCTGTATCAGTTATATACAGTCTGAGAATCCATAGTATACCTAAGAAACATGACTTCTGAAATCCAAGCTGTGGAAAACTCCATTTCTGCTCTCTTAAAGTTGAATGTGAATAATGCTTGTTAAATACAATCAAAGCTTTAATAAAGGTTACAGATCTTTTGCCATCCTCACCACTTTCCTCATGGGAAAAATTAGCTTGATGTTATTTATAGATGAAAGCTTGACTATATTTATTGGGCTTTTTCACCCCTGTTATTTCCCTTATTTAATTCATAAATTAACTAAACATAGGCCATTGAAAACACAAGGTTCTGTGGCCTCATGCAAACTATGCAGAAGACAGTCTAGTTTTATCAAGTATTCATATTCAGTATAATGTCTGCTTTAGTGCTCACATAATTATTAATGATTAGCAAGTCTAAGATTAGTTTTCCTTTTCACCCCTGAGAAGAGGTTAAACTTGAACTTGTTCCATGGGGAACATCTTTAATGCAAATATGAAACGATGATCATAGCTTGTCTGTTTGCTCTTCATTCTGCCTATAACTCCATTAGGCTACTGGACAAGGAGAAGAAGAATCTTTGCCTCAAAAAGTGCAGCTTTGGTTAAGATGTGTGTAAGGCAGGAGACAACAGGGGGAGAAGAAAAAAATCATCATATTCTCTCTGAGACTAAAGCACATGGACTATAAAGAGGACTGTTGTGTTTTCATTTGTTTCAAGGACAATATCAACAGCCAGGCCACTTAGAATTGCCTTGTATTGCCACATGGAAAAGAGAGGAGCGTGGGGTTTAGAAGGAAAACATAGGAAGGTGCATTTTGTCTTCCTTTAGGGTTTTTTATCATAATTATTAATGGTTTGAAGAAGTTAAAGTTTACATCTGTGTTATTATTCCTGTTTGGATGAGTATGTCTGATCCAGTGCTACTGTAGCTTTGAGCAACCCTGTTTGGACAGACTCTGAATCGCTAATTCCAATTAGGGATGTTCCTAAGATTTCCAGGAACACTGCTAACTTCTGCTCATGGAACTGATTCAGTGTCTGAGAAACTGTCAGTGGAGAGGTCACTGCTCTGTGATGGGTCTGTGTGGCTTCTTCTGAGACTCAACCCAGTGTAAAATTGCTATGAAAGACCATCATAGATTTTCCAAGATTACACAAGCGAACATGGTTTACAGAGTGTCGAGTGAGAACACATAGATTCAGCAGACATGTGGTTATGGTGAGGACTATCAATACTGTTAAAATACAGTGTTAAAATGCATCATCTTAAAAAAAAAATCTTCTTATATGAGCCTCAGACATGTTTCACCACCTGTGGGATTTTTCCCCAAAAGCTTTTTGCCTGTACGGTATGCATGATACAAAGCTACTACTTTGTACCCAGCCATTCTTTCTTGTCCTTATATGTGGGTCTTGTAGCTGAAAAAATTAAGTGACCAGAGGTCATTGATCCACTTGTTCATTAGTTACTAACCTGTCAGCTGGTGTTAATTTTCAACTCACAAATAGGAAGACAAAGGGAAGAGAATAATTTTTAAGTAACTCATATATTCTGGTTTTTAGGTCGAAATAAGTAATGAAGTGGACTCAAGACTTCTGCTGCTGCAGCTGAAGGAACAGACTGTAGAAGAAAAGGCCAACCTTGAGGCTCGTTGTTCAGGAAGAAACCCACCATCCGTTCCCTACGGCATGTGGACTGTTCTTCCCGCAGGCTCAGTGTCATTATCAGCGTTGTTATTTCGTAGATCCTTGTAGATGATCTTGAATTTTTTGAATAATTTACTTATATGGACACTTGTAAATTGTAAATTTTTTCTTTTTTAATTTTAATATTTTTACTACATTCAGTGTTAAGGCATGAAAACAAAACCACCTGTGAAAACTAGGAGAAGGGTGCATCCTTCTCAGAAAAAGTCAGTATTTTTTGACTGATAGAATCATACTGTGCCTGCTCAAGATTTTGTCAGTAAACAGTAACTTTGACTCCAAAATGCGCAGCAGGAGTCAAACCCTAACAGTGTACAAGAAGTCATTTCAATGCTGTATTTAAAATTCTCAATGTCCAGTCTTTGCAGTGTTTGAACTGCTGTATGCTGTAGGAATTGATCTATGACCCTTCTTACCCAGATGTTCGAGCACTAATGTACTCACCTAATTGTTGCAATTCCTATATGATTCTTTCTCCATTCCTAATCTCTTTTGCCCTGAGCCCACCATCAGTAGCTGTCTCTGATTTGAAGAGATGTAGGACAACCACTCTACGGATGTCGGTCTGTAGGAATCCTTATATCCAGGGCTCTGTAGATGTCTGTGATTTGCACATTTTTAAACTCTTTTCCTCCTTTCTCCCAGGAAGAAGCCAAGCATGAATGTACAGTACGAGGCACCATTTGAAGCCTTAGAAGTCTCTGGGGACTAATTTTGCTCTTAATTTGACAGTAAACAAGCAAACCTGAAAATGTGTGTAAAAAACCTGTAAAATTATTTGTAAATACTTCTAGACAAAGAACATGTATGTAACTGTGGTATTTTGTTTTCTATCCTGTCACCACTAGCATAAAGTGATACACAAAGCTGTTTTTTTCTGGGGAACTGGCAGTCTTTTAAACAGAACATTTGGTTTCTTCTTAATTACTGTATGAAGTGCTGTGCACAGTTGTATGCCCCAGAGAGTTGCATCTCTCCACAGAGCCTGCGTGCCTCAGCATTCAGCAGAAGCTTCAAGGGTTTGGGGCTGGTTTTCGTTTTGCAGTTTCTCATTTTATGGTTTCTTTGGTGGGACTGTCAAGAAGGACATTCCTTCTAGCATGTGTATCTCTATATCTCTGCCACAAGTTGAACAGAGGTCCGCTAACTTACTTCATAAATGTCCTAAACAGTCTTCAGCTGGTAATTTCTGGCCCAACAACTTTAGATCCTAAATTTGCAGTCTTCTCTTGAATCAACTATTTTCAAGATGAAAGTTGGAAAGCTTGTCTTGATTCTTTCAATTCTTCCTTTTGATTCTCCTCCCCATCCCTCTGGAAGCAGGGGAGGGCAAGAAAGGGGGGTTGAGTGAGTGAACGAGATGCGTGGCTGGGTTTAAACCACAACATAAAGTCTATTTGTGTTATTGATATGAACCTAATGGAGTATGAATAAATACAGTGGAGGTAGAGTCTGTCATTTTTAGGTGGCAAGGCTCTTGTGGTGCATCCACCTGTTTCCCAGCTAGTTAAATTAAAGACCTCACTGTCTTTGGAGAAACCACAACCTGAACATAGGTTAATGTTCCCTGAAACAAGAGTATAAAGTAAGCATTAAGACAAAGTCAACAGAAACAACAACCGAATAAAACCCTCTTTTAGTATTCCTAGAACTGAATATAAATGGGGTGTCTTTATGTGTGAAGTCAAACTGCACCAAAAAGAGGGGTGCTTTGTATGAAGATAGTGCCATCTGTCCTTGTGTATTTGTGTATTCCCTCCTACACTCTTTTCCCCTATATTCTAGAACACTGCAAAGTTCCAGGTTTGTCCCATCTTGAAAAGCTCATTTTAGCACTAACACCTTAGCACTACAAACCAAAACTAATATAACTAATACCATTTTTGAGGCATCATAAAGAAGATAAGACTTTGAATCGCTTATTGCTGTAATATTTTAATAAGATGAACACATTTTTATCTACTTCTGTAATATTTTTCTTCTGCTTATCATAACTGATTATTTCATTTCTTTACATGATGCCTAAAATGCTGATGATGTCTACCTAGCCAGCACATGCAGCCTTCCTGTTTGTGATGTCTCTGGAACTTCAGAGACAAGGATAACTGAGCACTGTTCAGCATCTGGCAGTTTCCACAAGCTGCTTTGCTTCAACTTTCTCAAGTGCAGAGAGAGTCTGGGACATGGGCATCTAACACATTGATTCCCATCATTGATCACACATTGATCAATATGGTTCCCATTTGGGTTTTAAATTTCATCAGAAATTTCCCTGCATTAATTATTATGGGCTAGCAGAGTAAAAGCCTCCAGCTGAACCCAGTGCTACCCTCAGGACCAGAAAAGAGGAAAAGGAAGGAGGAGCTTCCTCCAAGGAGGAGCATCCCTGGCAGAACTTTGTGTGTGCTTAATTTCCTACCAAGACAGACGCATTTGCTGGACCCTGTTTTACGAATCTGCTTCAATGTGTCTAAACCCTGCCTTTCTGTGTGTGCTTCATGTTTTCAAGTTGCTAACCAAACGCTGTGCACATGCCACAAAAACTCTGCAAAGACAGAATATGACTGCTCTTCTGTCTGAAATATTGATTGCTCTAGCTGGGGAACACAAAACAGAATATCCCAAATAACACTTCAATCTCAGAATCGTTACCAATTCAGCGAGTCTGCCATCTGTCTCACTTAATGAACAGAACAATCCTGATTGAGAGGAATTTGTCTTCATTAGAACAAGCCAAAATGCATACTGCAATGATGAAGGAAACTGTTGTTCTTTTTCTAAATTGAGATACAAAAAATAGTACCAATCAATCTGTACATGGTGGGGGCAAAAGTCTAGAGAAGAATAAATGGATTTGAGTGTTAATTGCTGTGTCCACCAATATAGTAAAATGTATTGGCAAACAATTTTGTAGGAAACCTTAAGCAATAATTTCTTCTTTTTTGCAACACATACTTTCACTAAGGTATTAGGTGAGTCCCAGACCAGCCAGCTATATAGGAAATAAGTGTTGACTTTCTAAATAAACTTAGATAGTTTTCTTAAGCTTAACTGTAACATGTAATTTCAGGAAATTACTAGGTTTGCACTGCAGAACAGAACTTGCTGACAATCTTAAAACCTCAGAGCAGATATCAGTTAGTATAAACTGTTCTGGTATTTCTGACATTAACAAGCGATACTTAAAACAGCTGAAGATCTGTCCTTCAAACTTTTAGACTTCTTTCCTTTCCCCAGGTTTCTGCTTATCTCAAGTTTTACAGAGAATCAGATTTGCAACATGACTTTAACTGACAGAAAGACTGGGGAAGTGCCTGCAGAAATAATGGCACTGCATGTTCAGTAAGGACTGAGGCAGGTTACAAAAAGGCCCCAGTGTTGCAAAAAGGCATCTCATCTTCAGGACCTGAAAACAGACACTATATCGAGAATTAAACAGATTTTTACCTGGTACAGTGACATAGAGTGGTCGTATATTACAGTTTTTCTTTGAAGGAATCATTGGCAGGACTGACATCCTCAGATCTTCCTTATCCATACAGAATTTTTACACAAAAATCTGAAACAGATTTTCTGAAATTCAACTACGATCTGAAGTAACTTTCTAAAATGAGACAGTTAATGGCCTGGATTTGCTAAAGGGGTTCTTTTAGTGCCAGGATATGACATTAACTACTGTAAATAACTTTCAATAAAGCTTTACCAGTTAAAACCATGGGAATTATGCCAGGTTTTATTTAACAACTGCTTGCTTTCAGTAGTGTAGAAGATGGCATTAAGAAGCTGTTATTTACCATATATTAATAAGGATATTAGAGCTTGAAGGTAGGAGTATGGTTGCTGGTTAGCATGGGACAATGCTACCTTGTTTAAATGCTAAGAACACATAATTTGATCACTCAAAAGCCTTGTTGGCCTGTCCCAGAAATGGTGTATTTTAGCCAAAAGAAATCATGGTGGTTGATCAGATAAACAACGTTGAGTGCTGGCTGTCTTGGCTCACAGCTGCCATGCTTCATGTCTGGATCTTGAGTTTCACCTCTCCGTCTGGATGTCCACAGCTCAGGTGGTGGTGTAACACCGTTGTCACCTCCAAATGCCACATTGGCAGGTGCAGCCTTTTTCTAACACCAACTGTAATGTGCTTCTCTGCAGCTGGCTGCCTGCCTGCCTGCCTGCCTTTTACGTGGGAGTTACCTTGTGGAAAAAAGCCAACCCAGCAATCTATCAAGTTCCTTTAACAGACTTTGACAGAGGCAAACAAAAATTGACATCCCAAACTAATTGGCTTGCCTCCTTCCAGTATCAGCCTCATCTAGTTTAATGATAATGAATTACAACCTGGGAGCAATTTTGTACACTGAAGAAATTTTTTTCAAGTTGGGAAAATGTTGCTTCCATGTTTTTTTGCAAACAAACTCAGCTCTTAACCTGCTATGCTCAGTGTTTGGACAGAAACGTGTTCTTTAGTGCCTCAGACTGATGGGGCCCTGCCTGCCAGATTGGCACTTTTACAGCTGGGAGGCTGGGTTGCACCCTAAGGTCATGTCAGAGGTTTGATGGGTTAAAGCTGCATAAGGTGGAGGGTGCCCTCACCAATACAGCCCTAAAGAAACTGTCTCTCTCTCCTCTCTGTCCCTGCAAGCATAACAGTGGATCAGCCTGAAACAGCCATTAATTTGCAGAGGGTTCATAAGCAAACTAATATACACATTATGGACAATTGGGGAATTCAGATCTGTGAAAATAGGCACATAAAGAAGATATTTCATATCAAGATTACTGCTGCAGGATTTGCCCCTTAGAGCTATGTCTGCATTGCGTGCTGATGGTGTGCTCACAGGATGTGAGAGCAGCCCTGATGACCTGGAAATAGCAACGCTCCACTTCACTGTGAGGGGCACAAGGCTGTTCAGGACCCTCAATAATTATTTAGCAGCCACGGGCACCAGATCTAGCCTGTCCTGCTTGCAATTTTCCCCAGGTTGATAAGCATCTGCTGATAAATGATGGTTTCTCACTGCAATTTCCATTTCATAGAATCACAGAATAGTTAGGGTTGGAAAGGACCTTAAGATCATCTAGTTCCAACCCCCCTGCCATAAGCAGGGACACCACACACTAAACCATGACACACAAGGCTTCATCCAGCCTGGCCTTGAACACTGCCAGCAATGGAGCATTCACAACTTCCTTGGGCAACACATTTCAGTGCCTCACCACCCTAATAGCGAAGAATTTCTTCCTTATATCCAATCTAAACCTCTCCTGTTTAAGTTTGAACTCGTTACCCCTTGTCCTGTCACTACAGTCCCTAATNTGAGCACTCATGCTTGATCAGGCCTGCAACCCGAGTATGAGTTATCACATTTTATGCAAACACTCTAACCTCTGAGCTAGCAACTTTTCTAGGGCAGGCATCCCCAGCTCCCAGCCCTAGTTCTAGTCCCATCAAATTCTGCCTTAGACTCAAAGTATCTGTGGTGTTGAAAGTTTTATTAAAGCTGGAATATTTCAGACAAAACCTTTGTGGTTCAGATCAATTGCCACTTTCCAACACACATATAAACCATTTCAGAAAATAATTCCCAACCACATTCGTTGCATAATTAAATTTGTAAAGGTACCTCAGAGAGTAAGTGAAGTAGACTCCACTCATGTTTTCAGGGAGATCTCCAAGATTTCTGATTTACTGTGGTTATATTCCCAAGTAGGTTGCAACACTCTACAGGCTATGATTTTCTGAGCAACTGAAAGTATATTTGTTTACGCCTTTATTTTCAGCCAGTCCATATGAGCAAGATCAAACATTGCTGCCATCTTTTGATTAAAGTACATTTAGCTCTCTAAAGGGCAAGGAAACATTAGGTCATAACTGAGAAATACATGCATTAGGCAAATTATTTATTTATGCAAAGAGGAGAACACATCTCTTTTTAATAAAGAAGAGCCAGGAGACCATAAAGACCCTATTAACCTTATGCACTAGCTTTAACCAGATACTGGGCTGGGTTTAGTGCTGAATTTTCCTCACATCTCTTTCAGTTACCAAGTGAAAACTGAAAGTATCATGGAGGCGCTTCTGCATGGGAGGCTGTATTGGGTATCTTTAAAGAAAAAAATCTGTCCCTTTTCCAGCATTTCTCACAGTTACTTTTCTCAAAAACAAGAGTGTGCATGGGAAGAACTGTGACTCTGTGAAGTTAGGGCTAGGTCCCAGAAACATAGTCCAATCCCAAAAAGCCTGGTGAGCTACTAGGGAAGTGATAATTAATTTCTGTGGAAGTTGAAAAGTTGTCAAGGGCTGAGGATTATTTCCTCTTTGCTAAAGGTCAGCTTTTACACAACCTATTTGCAATGAGCTCCATTTAGTGTTGTGAGCAAGCATAACTCAAATGCATCACAGGAGCAAGCAGAAGTAGATGCTCAGTGTGAACACTCCACTGAGACAACAAGCAACTTTCAACTAAACAGTTACAAAGGTCTTATGCAGTAATTTCCCTTACACCATGATCAGGGAACGTCCGATTTGTGAGGAAGTTTATTTTTGCAAGCTGTTGAATGTGATAGGGTGTTTTTCTTTAAATCATAAATCTGCTGACTTTTGTGGAAGCTTTTGGAAACTATGAAATATGCAATTGTTTCAGTGAGGGGTTTGCTGAAAAATGCCTGATAGTTATCTTTGAATTATTAGTTTAACAAGAGCGGTTGAATAGCTGTTGGATAGATATTTTTCAGGGAAATACCTGGTTGTGTCTGCATCATCCATCTATACTTCCCAGCTCTCCTCAAAGCCTAACAACACAAGCTGCTTTGGGCCTCAGTGAGCTACTTGTATAACAGTAAGGGATTTAAATGCATTATAAATATACTGTAAGGAATCTCTGCTAGTATGGAGTTAAAATAAGTCCCTTGCCTAGTCCAAAACCCATACAATGAATGATAGCTTTGGCTTATCACTAGAAAGGAAATTTAGGGCTTCTCTCTGAATCCCAGCATCCCTTAAATGGTCACTGCAAGACCATAAGTGTTGAACTTTTCATACTTTAATGAAAGCCTTATACAAAGGAAAAGTGGATTCAGACTTCAGAGAAAGGGACCCCCGTCCCCCCCCCCGCCTTCCACCCCCACATATTACAGGTTTTTAATTCAGTGTTATTGATGGAATTAGGGCTTTTTCCTCAGGGATAAAATTCACCTCAGCAGAAAGAGTCACTGGACAAAAATGGTACAGCTTCTCAAATCTACATAAGTCTCAAGGGTTTAATTTTTTTCTTCACCTTCAATTATTCCTATTACCAATTAATCCAAAGAAATAACAATCGTTGGCCTATCCTTATCTGACATTAGCTTGTACCAAACTTAATACACTTTATAAGCATGAGCTTTGGCTCACAGTTGCTGTGGAACAGGCAAGCTGGTTTTATGCTCCTTTAACTGAAAGGGAAGTTAAAGCAAAAGAGAAATTGTATACCTGATGATAATCTCCCAAAACCCAAAGAAACACTGTCTGACATCTCAGAATGTAAGGACAACTGGAAAGGAAAGGACCTTAAGATCATCTAGTTCCAACCCCCCTGCCATAAGCAGGGACACCACACACTAAACCATGACACACAAGGCTTCATCCAGCCTGGCCTTGAACACTGCCAGGAGCATTCANACAGAATAGTTAGGGTTGGAAAGGACCTTAAGATCATCTAGTTCCAACCCCCCTGCCATAAGCAGGGACACCACACACTAAACCATGACACACAAGGCTTCATCCAGCCTGGCCTTGAACACTGCCAGCAATGGAGCATTCACAACTTCCTTGGGCAACACATTTCAGTGCCTCACCACCCTAATAGCGAAGAATTTCTTCCTTATATCCAATCTAAACCTCTCCTGTTTAAGTTTGAACTCGTTACCCCTTGTCCTGTCACTACAGTCCCTAATGAAGAGTCCCTTCCCAGCATCCTATAGGCCACCTTCAGATACTGGAAGGCTGCTCTGAGGTCTCCATGCAGCCTTCTCTTCCCCAGGCTAAACA
>NDXB01021729.1:400517-415099 GCA_002631895.1 Agapornis roseicollis | reverse complement strand
TTTTTTGTGGTTTGGTTTTGTTTCCTTTTATCCCTCCACAAAACTGAGAAGCCTGGCCCAAACCAAGCTGTCAGAGTCCCTGTAAAATGGTTAAATAAATAGCAAAAGGAAGAAGACTTTTAGACCCTACATTGTGGCAGGGGTCAAGAAAGAAAAGTGAGAGGATTGCATTCATTACTGGAGCCATCTAAGTGCAAGTACTAAAGCTGGGAGTAGCACGTAGGCTTTTGTAGAACAATTGTCTGCTGTCTGACTCATGTCAACTATTTTTTTTGAAGGGGAACTTTGCAGGAGTCAGTCAGGCATGTTCAATTGTGGCAAGAGCTGGTGCATGTTTGCGCACCACATGTTCTGCACAGCGCATATGTAGCCCAAGGGGCTGAGGCTGGAGCTTGAGTGGGGATCCTTGGAGCATCAGTGAGATCTGAAAGTCTGGTTCATATATGTCCATTTCAATAATCCCAGCCCATGTTTTTTGGCTCATGACAGTTAAGACTTGCTGATGAATAAGCAAGGACCTGAAAATTGTTGAAGGTAATGAAGTATCTATGAAATATGTTTGTGTTGCATATGGTTTTACTGCTACAGTCTTTAAGCTTCTTTATTTGCATCTTTAATGAGGCAGACACTTCTCTTGTAGCTACAGGTTCACATTTAATTTTACTAAGTGCCTGAGTTTGTCATGAGGAAGATGCTGCAGACTTAAAAAGTAGCTCTATTTCCTAGTGACTTCATTGTCAAATCAGTCTTTTAATGTGTGGGCACCTTCTTGCACCCCACATTTTACAGCATTTGAGGTGAGCTGGAGTAGGTAGTAGAGGCACCAATTTGCATTAGTATCTGCTATAATGAATTGAAGAAATAATATACTTGCTTCTTAACTCTGAGAAGGGAGCATGTATTATTGGCATGCTTCAACAAAGATCCCCAAAATGAAACAGATGGAAAACAAAGCTTGTATGAGGCTTATGAAAACCTGTCAAGGAAGAGAGAGAGAGCATCCTTGAAGCCAGGCCACAATTACCTGCCCACATCACTGACAGGAGGCATCCTCCAGGCTGGAACAGCCCAGCACATTTTGCTTCACTCACTTTGGGTTGGGGAGGTTTTCCAGGAATTCTGGGCCTCTGGGGCTGCTGAAGAGACACCAGCAGGACCCACTTCTGCTGAAGAACAGGGACCTCAGGAGCTAGGTGGGTTCGTAAAATATCTTTTGTGCATCATTTTCCCTGGTGCAGAGGATCTAGACTCTGAGTGCATCAGGTTTTCAGTCCCTCTGTTGCCCTGGCCCTCTTTCAGCTCTAAAGGATGCTCCTTGGGCAGAAAATCCCAACATGCCTCTGGAGCTAATAGATAGCTGGTCATCTCTGTGTGGAGTGCTGATGATCTCCACTGCTGTATTGCCACCTGTATGCAGCACAAAGCCATATTCTCCTTAATTACTGACAAAAATGTCTCTTCAGAAGCCTCCCAATAATTACTCAAGTACCCACTTAAGTGGCTTTTAATTCAGGCTCCTCATCCCCACACTCTTACATTTTCTAATTGCCAAGCACTGCTATGCTTACGTATAAGCTTCTGCCAGAAGAAAGCGCACATAACTTGCCCCCTGGTTTACACTCCTGTTTGGATTTTGGTGAGTCCATTATATTTGCAACAGGCTAGAGCAGGAGCATTCAGTCATAATGAAAGATGAAAGCTCTTACTGCTTTTGTGAATTTTCCTACATCCAACAACACTTGGCAACACTACAGCACCTTTTGCTGGAGTGCTGCTGGTTGCCTTGCCAGCTCATCTTGTTACTGGAGGCTGCCCCTTGCCCCTGTGCTGGGGCAGGAGTGCCATGCAGCAGACAGCTGCCCCAGGAGTGCCCATGAGCTCCTGTAAATGCCATGGGGCAGGTGGCAAGGATGAGCCATGGTCACGGTGCTAGGTGCCACAGGAGGGCCAACCAGAACTGTCCCTGGGGCAGTGGGAAGGAGAATCCCCAACTTTGCAGCCTTCTTTGTATGCTTAGAAGGGGAAACACTGGGAATCCTTACCCCTCACCCTAAAGGGCCAGCTGCACTCAAAAGGGAAGGCTTTAGAACATGACTTTGAAAGCTAAGCAGGTTCTGTTGCCCGTTTCTCCATGCTTGATAGAAGGCATTGCTCTCTCTGCTTATTTCTTCTGTTTTACTGGGGTATTCTCTGGACACCAGGTCCAATCATTACATTGTGAGCTCCAAAAGGTCTTGTTTTCATTCCTTGTGGGGAAGGAACATAGCTTTGAACCCAAGATTTTCTGCACAGTGGATTTCTGTTCATATTAGCTTTAATACTGACAGAAGCTGGGTGAGTCTCTGAAGTTAGGTGGAAGGGATTATTTGTGATTGCACAATCTTGTCACCTGTTTCACTCAAGTCAGAGCTGCACAGTGCAAGCCCAGTAAGTCCTCTGTGGCAGGCATATCAATAGGGCAACAAACCTCTAGACAAGTGGGATTTGGTTTAAATGCTTTCTCAGCTGAGGGTGGTGCAGAGCTACATTCCCAAGGGAGCTGTGGGATTTCCATTGGTACAGGTCCCTAAGCAGGGATCAGACCAACCTTGTCAGTGATGATGAAGGAACTGCTGGCATAGTACAAAGGTGCCCTCTCCAGGGTCCTTTGTACCGTGTGCACAATTATATCAGCCCATCTATTTTTGAAAGAGGTTGACTCTTAGGGTGAAATGATAGAGAATCCATCACAACTCTTGCCATATCATTCTCTTGATGAACTACCTTTGCTATTCACAATAAACATGAACCTTGCCTTGACTCTTAGCCTCCAGCTCTCATTCTGACTTTGCTGGACTGAAAGAACCCCTCATTTCAAAAATGTTCCTATTGAGTGGTGAGAGATCTACCAGTCAGGGCCAAGTCTTCTCTGTCATTCTCTGGATACAGAGGGTCTTGATCGTTTTTCTTCTCTGGACAGATTTTCATCAAACTATCAGTGATCACAGAATTAATGGGCTAAATACCCTGAGTACCAAGAACATATTTTCAGGGTGGCCCCATGTGAATCCCCTGTAGATGTGTTTATTACTGCAACAAAAAAGACTGCTCAAGTGTCTCACTAGATTCATACTCTTTGCAAACCTCAGACTCTTTTGGAGCTATGTTCTGATCCCTTACAATTTTGAAGTGTGGCAACCAGACTTTGTGCCTCTTGTTATACTTGTGTTTGCTGCTTGGATACGAACTTGACAGAGCATTTCTGCTTCTGCTCCCTATTGTTCCATGTATGTGCCCATGGGCTTGGGCTTGTGCTCTACTAGCTGCAGTTCTGTGGAGAGAGGTCGTGTTCAGATGTATCTCTCTCATGCTTCCCAGTTCCTAGAGTCACTGCTTTCTGGGGAAAAAAATAGTGCTGAGTCTTGAAGTAATACAGACTGAATAGTTTATCCCCAGAGGCTTGGTATAGCTGCATTAAAATGAAACTTGCTTCTATGAACTCTGTTTCCATGTCAGTTCAGTTTATTCTCTTCCCCAGACTTGCTGTGATCATTAATTGCTACTGCATCAGTCTTTGTACCCTCGGCAAAGTTAGATTTCTTCAAGGCTACTGATACGTTTACTGGATTGCAGCAGCTGTGAGAATCTGAGGAGAGAGGACATGAGATTTCATTTTACTGAGGAGACAGAAAGGTTGATATATTACTGGGAAGGGAAATGAATTACAATTTAAATACCAAGATGTGTGTTTGGAGGCCAGAGTTATGTTGGGGAAGTGATATATTATTCACCCAGATCTTTTTTACCCATTGCTTTAGGTCAGCAGGAGATGAGGGAGTCTTCAAACTTTTTCCTAGCTGTACAACATCTGTAATCTCATATTTATATTTAGTGTTGAGTATGCCCTTGCAGTAGGTGGGAGAAACAAACAGGTTTGGTTAAATAAGATTCAATCTGGATGCATGTAACTTCAGAGGCATCCTGAGGCCAGGATTAATGTCCCAGCACACCTGTTCTGCAGAGTTTGATGGCAGTGGGAGTACCAGGTTTTGTCAGAGTCACTGCATTTCCTGCAAGCTCTCCGAACTGCAAGGAGCCTTTACTGGGTGACAGAGCAATGGGCTGCGCTTTGAAGCATTGCTCTTTTGACCCAGCAGGATTTGAGATATGACCTGGCTCAGGCTGCAGATGCTGGGCTTCTTATGAATTTGGAGGCTGGATGAAGGGACTAGAGAAGTTTGGGGTCAAGGAACTTTCCAAGACCTCTTTAGGTCTGGCAGAATCCATTATGTGCAGATAGAGAGATTTATGGGTCTGGAGGGAGTTTGTAATTTCTCCTTGACAGTTCTTCTCCCTTCCTCCCATCTTGGCCTATGCCAGTGCAACACAGGTGCATGAAAGAGGCTGATGTCTCCAATCTCCAAACCTTGACCTGCTGTGGAGCAGTCTCACAGACCTGCCAGAGGAATGTGATAGCAGTTTTTTTCTCCCTCCCTTCTTTTTACTATTCTCAATCACATAATCGGGCTTTTTTGCCTCAGCCAAGATCTAATCAGGAAGGATCTGTTTGACTTTCAGCAAAGTCAGCTTGATGGAAACTTTAAATTGAAAGGCTTTTCCTGACATGCTTGAAAATGGTTTTGGTTGGAATCTGTTTGGCTACATGGTTGCAATGTGATGAGGTTTCACAGCTTGAGCAGTTTTGCTTTCTCCCAGGGAGGGGGGGAAATCATGGGCAGTCCCATAGACCTCCTGAGCTCAGGGGATTGGGGGCCCAGGCCCTCAAACTGTACTGTGCAGTCACATTTCTCCCTCCACCCAGACCACATCACCTTCAAGGGGGTGAGATGTTGATCTGGACACAACCGGGTTCAGTGTCCATGGAAACTGGGCACCTCTTGCAATATTGAAACTGTAGGCCAAAACAGGCTAGTGGCTGTCATCAAATAGGATTCAAAGAGAGCAGTGGGGATGGCTGACCTCCCCCAGGGAAGGGAAGGTTGTAGGAGTTGTCTTACTCATGAAAGTGCTGCTACCCTGAGGTCTGAGGACTATGTCTCTGCTTCAGACAGAGAAGGGCATGATGTTTGTGTATTCAGTCTCAGGCTCACAACAAGAGTTGTTCTGAGGTGGTTACTTCACACATTTCAGCCTCAAGCTCCTGCTTTACATTAAAAGCACAAGGCTGCATGTTGGCTTTTCCTCATTCTTCTGTTCTCTGAATGTAGATCTAAGACCTGGGATGAAATCTCAAATACATGCTCTCACTTCCCTCCCAGTTCCTTTCAGTTCCTGTGGCTTAGGACTATTAGATGGGTTGTCACATGTGAAAAAGTCCCTAAAGGGGATGGAGGTTGTTGCTGTATGTTGGGAGAAGCCCAGTGAGGAAGAAGAGGTAAAGGGTGGAAGGAAGAGAGGCAGTTGTCTGTCCTGTCTTTAAAATTCAGCAGCTGTAGTACAGGCAAGAAGATACTTGAGTTTTCTCAACATGTCCCGGGCACAGGGTACCCAGAGAAGTGGTGAATACTTCATCCCTGGCAGTATTCGAGGCCAGGTTGGACAGAGCCTTGGGTGACATAGTTTAGTGTGAGGTATCCCTGCCCATGGCAGGGGGTCTGGAACTAGATGATCTTAAGGTCCTTTCCAACCCCAACTATTCTATGATTCTGTGTTTAGATAGGTGCTTCTAAGCCTGGAGCAGCTGGTTAGCTTTTTGTACCTTGTTCAGGAAGAGAGGGCTCTTAGCTCTGCCTTGCACAAGGTTATCTGCAAGTAGAGTAACAATCCTTTCTTTGCTCCACAGTGGAGACCCTTCAATGGGGCCTCCTTCCTTCATCACCTTAATGACTGATCCCACTGGGGAAGGTGATGGTAGAGGGGCCGATGAACAGGGCTGTTGGGGTCATAACAGCAGCTTTGAGATGAGCCCATCTTGGACAAGTGCCATGTCTTGCCCTGACATGTGAGATAGGCGCTGGCCTGTCTGCAGGGAGGTCTCTCTCCATATGTGGGAACAGTTTCAGATGCCCCCTGCTACTACTCATTGTCAGGCTTGATTCTGGGGAGATAGCTTTTGTAGCAAGGCGTAAGCAGCAGAATCTACCCTAGATGGTGTACCTTCCTGCTGTTCCCAGCAGGGGCTTCCAGAACCCAGGAGACAAAGTCTTTTCAGCCATGCAGGAAGCTCCTTGAAGAGAAATGCATCACGGCATTTTCATTCTTAGATAGCCATGGTTTTTCCTTCAAGCAAAGCTTTCTTGTGTTTCCCTGCCTCCATCTGGTATAGGTCACTGAGGAGAAAGAAAATCTTCTGTTAACTAGAAACCTTCCCTTCAGAAGAAAAAAACATAGATAAACATACAAAATCCAAGTAGAAATTTTTATTTTTTCTGGGCTCCATTTGGTTTCATAGTGTTGGTGCTGCCTGTGACCAGTTTATGCAGCAGTGGTTTCATTCTTCAATCTGCATAAATGCTTACCTGACATTTGCTTTAAGGCAGACAAGCCCCACTTTTCTCTAGGCTAGAGCTGTTTCTAAAGAAACCAGATAGGCTAATGAATACTCCTCGTGATGAGTTGCAAATTTTAATTGAATCTTTGAAGCAAAATAAAGGGGGTGAGGGGCCCATTAAATAAATTATTTTAATATAGCAATCATATGATGCAGGCTCTTCTGTGTTTATTAAAGGGCCTAGGCAGCTCAGAGCTCAGCTGTGTGAGAAAAGCCCAGAAAGCCAGCCAGTTTTCATACTCCACTGCTGTTTTAGGGCTGGATCTCTCCACGAATAGCATATCTTTAAGTGAGCATGTGAATTCTTATTAGGCATCCAAACATAGCTATAAACCCATGCATTGTAAACAGAATTACCTTGCACACAAAATGGGCAAAATATTGCAAGGTATTTTCTTTTCTCTACCAGGTTACCCAGGCATGGTTTTTTTCAAATGTCCACCCACACAGAGAGACTGGGGAATGCCAAAGCTGCGTGAGGTTTAATTATGCTAGACATGCAGCAAGGGGCTCCCCTGCAAAGGATAAAGTTAATAAAACATGGATATGGGCTTAATTCTGCTTAACAAGCAGCCCTAGAAATGCACATTTTAGATGTAATTTACACAGCATGGAAATTGGGTACAATTCTTAAGAGGTGTCTGCATGTAGACTTTCAAACTCAACAGTGCCTTCCTATTGGAAGAGATTTGTTGCTATGCTGCTGTAAAATGGTGAATTAGGCCATTCATAATTATTGGCCAGGGATGGGCTTCTTTCTTCTACCCAGTCAACTACAGCAATACACACATATATATTAAAGTGGTATTAAATTTAAATCTCTTCCTTAACTTTCATGCATATATTTTCAGTAGCTATGCAGATAAAACAGCAAAAAACCTGCATATGCTTCTATCTGTAGTTTGCTCTGTGCATACAGAATTAGTAAAGCAGAGATATGCCTAATGACTGAATCCACAGAATATAGCCCATGGCTTTTGAAGGCTCTATGAAAAATAAACAGGATATTCTGTTAGCAACCCTGCGGGAATTATTACACTTCACTAAGGAAAGATGCCAATAACCTCCGTTTTGACCTAGATAGATCATTCTGTTTAGGAAGGTAAGGGAATGCAATTCTAGATCACTTCTCTGTTCAAGCCACCAAAACTCTGATATTCAGCCAGCCCTTCATTTTAAGCCTCAGCACTGAGGACTGAACTGTTTATCAAGTGAACAAAACCTCAGAAATAACAGTGTCTTGAAATCTTTATATCGACCTCCTTCAATAGCAAGTGGCTAGTACAGAGGCTCCTATATGCTTAGGGTAGGGTAAGGATATTTCTCCAGCAGCCTTGGGGAATCTGACCCTCTGTTTTCTCCTGTGTCAAGGATGGGGCCTTTCTGCACAAACTGCAGGACGGGCATTGCCATGTCCCTATAGCATGATCAAAATGCTGTCTTGCTTGTTTGTTTTATGAATCAATGCTATTCTCTCCTCCCCGCTTCCTGGTGTGCACCATGTAACTTTTTAAGAGTGACAGTGCAGGTGCATTATGAGTTTGCCCTTCAGTTCCCCACCTCAAGACTACTCTGGGCTTGCTTGGTGTTTATGCAAGCATGGGCTCTCATTGGTGAAGCTGGGGCATGACCCAGAGTGGTGCAGAACAGATGTGTGTGCCAGTAATGTCACCAGGAGTTTATGACACTGTGCCTGCATTCAGAACCAAACCTGTGGACTCCTTGGCCAACTATAAAGATGGACAGACGTGCATATTTGGGAGATGCAACATTATATTCAGTTTCACTGGAGAAGCAGAGAGACCTGAGAGAAGGATTTCTTCTTACAGTTGACTCTCTTTTCAGATTCACGAATCACAAGGAAAAAAAAATACTGTGACCAACTTTATCACTGATTAGGATCATTTTTAAATGTAGAGCTGCTGCTCCTAGTTTACAGCTACACAAGAAAACAAATTAGTCACATGCTAAATAACTGAAAGTTATCTAATATGGGGGTGGAATAAACCAGCATTCTTTCACCAGTGTTTTAAAGACTACAGGGAAAAAAAGTATCTTAATATATACATGGAAAACCTCTTTCCTGGGAAGATACCAGATTCGCTCATACCCTTTGAAGGTGAAGCTTTGGATAATTCACTGGCATTTCAGACAGTGATTCTCTGATTGCAAACAGCTTTCTTTAGGCCGTGCCTGTACCTTGTACTGCAACATTCCTTGACGTCAAGTAAAATAATCTGGCAGAGAAAATTAAAATATGATGCATTTTAGTTACAGGAAAGGGGAGAAAAATCTTGATAGATTGGGACAGTGAAATCTGTGCAAAAAAAAATTGGCAGTAAGAGTTGGCAAAAAAGATCAATAGCCAAATATTTATATTTCCCAAAAGGTTCTGAATATCTTCCTCCCCTGTTCTCTCCTGGGGAACATGATTCCACCTCATTTTGTCATGCCCAGAGAGCAAGAGTGAAAATCAGGAAGTAATGCTGGAATTTAGTTAATCTTTATGGACATAATGGGTGGTTGTTTCAGTTGCATTTTTTCCCAAATAAATTAAAATAGTTTAGAGATAAAGTTCTTGCAATGAAGTAGTTACAAATATTATTTTGCTGAAGTTTGTAATTCCCAGGAGATCACCAACTGGTTTTAAGTGTCCTCTTCAGCTGGGTACATGCTTCAAATGTACACCTTCAGGACTGAGTTAGTCTTGTCTTGACACTGGTATTCACCAAAGTGTACCTGGGGCAGGTCTCCTTTCTCCATCTGAGATCTCCTTCCCCTCTATTCCGACCACTGTATGCTTCCTCGAGATGCAAGATGCTCATCACTTCCTGCAAATACATTCATCAGCTCTTACTTGAACCTGGAATCTGTAGAACACCATTCTTAGGGCAGCAACAGCAGTTATTCATCTGGATAGCCAGGGATGTTTTTCTGCACCTTAAATTTTGCTTGGTCCAGCTTTGTGGCTAGAGACAGGAGGGAGCCCGCTCAGCTCCCGCGAGTCAGCATGAGCAGAGCATCTGCTGATAAACTGGTGGGCTGCCGTGGGACCGCTCTGAAGACAGCCTCCGCGGCAGTGCCCACCACTGCAGTCGCCTTGCAGGCTCCGCAGGCGAGGCATCGGCCCCGCGGCAGCGCAGCCTTTGGGGTGCCGGGGCTGTCGTCCTCTCTGTGCTTGCACAGAGAAGCAGGGAAAGCCCTGGAGGTGGTCGGCTGCTGACCTGGGCGCTCAGGCACCTACAGCAAAAGCCGAGGAGGTGGACGGGTGGCTGCACAAGTGGCAGGCGGCTCCCCCAAGGGCCGGGCGGAGCTGCGGCGCGGGGAAAGCCCGGCTCCCCTGCTTGGGGGCTGCCCTGCCCGGGCGGAGGGGCAGGGCCGCCGCGAAGCTGCAGTTGCCTCTCTCTGCCTGCGCGATTTTTCTCATCCAAACCTCGATCACGTAGGATTGCGTAGAGGAGGGCGAGCGGGAGCAGCTGCAATTCCCCCCGAGCCGAGCCGAGCCGAGCCCGCCCCGGCCCGGTGGTTGCGGGGCTCCCCGCCGCCTTGGCAGCAGCCCCGCGCGGCGTGGGAGTCCGTGGGGGGCTTCCCCGGCCCCTCCCTCCCCTCTCCTCCCCCCGCCTCGCCTCGTTCCCCCCTCCTCTCCCCGGGCCGGGCCGGAGGATGCAGACGGGTAGCGGGCGCGGCTCGGCTCCTCCCGGCCCCGCCGCCGTCGGGTGGCACCGCGGAGCATCCTGAGCTCCGCACCACCACCCTCCCGAGTCCCGTCCCCCCACCTCCCCCCGCTCTCCTCCCCGCCTTTAATCGCTCCTCCCGCCTCCGTCCCCGCCGCGGCAGCCGAGCCCGGTGCCGAGAGCTCCGCGGCCTCCCGCAGGGCCGGATGATGTGGGTTGCTGCCGTCGGGGAGAGCCGCTGTCGGGGCAGAGGCGGAGAGAAGGGCTGGGAGAGCTTCGCCAGCCATGGCGCTGTGAGCCCGGGGCGCCGAGCTGCGGCGATGTGAGCCCGTACCCGCGGCCGGGAGACTCTTTTTTTTTTTTAATTTTTTATCTTTTTTAAATGTAATTTAATTACATACCTTCTTTTTCTGTTTGTTTGCTGACCTGGTGCTTTTTCTCGTGGCTGCTTTTCTGCTTTTTCCTTCCCCTCCCGCCCTCTCTGAGAGCGGAGTGGGGAGGGGGGGAATAGAGGAAGAGGAGGAGTGCAAACAGAAATGCAGCGCAGCTCGCCCTGAGCCCGGCCGCGGGTGCGGAGCAGAGCCGCGTCCATGTGCGCGCAGTGCCGCGCAGTGCCTCGGAGCCACCGCGCTGGGGTCGGGGCCGGCCGCTGGCTGGGGGGACTCTGACTCACCCCACGGCTCCTCGCCGGAGGGCGGCCGGCAGGAAGAAGAGCCGCCGCCTGCGCCCGGGCGGAGGGGCACCGCGCCGCAGGGACCCGCGGATCCTCCGCGAACCCCTTTCCTCACACCCTGTCCTTTGGACACAGCTGCCACCGGCGAACCATTACAAGTAGGACAGCAGACTCCCGGATTTACAAGCCGCGGGGCACTGCCAGCCCGGCCAGGGGTCTCGCCGACGGCCGCCCGCGCCGGGATTTGCGCTCCCTGGGGACAGACCCATGGGCGGCGGGGTCCAACGCCCAGCCATGGTTGTTAGCCCGGGCTCCCTGCTCCGCCTGGCCGGCTGAGCCCTCCCCGGCGCCGGGACTCGGGGCCGCAGCGCGTTAAGCGGGGCGTCCCCGTCCCCCGTCCCCGCGGGGCGCGTCCGCGGCTCGGCCCCAACGCCCGGGTGGCGCCCCCCGGAGCGGCGCGGCGCAGGGGGGCCCATGAGCGGCGATGGCAGCGGCTATCGCCAGCTCGTTGATCCGGCAGAAGCGGCAGGCGAGGGAATCCAACAGCGATCGGGTATCCGCCTCCAAGCGCCGCTCCAGCCCCAGCAAGGACGGACGCTCCCTCTGCGAGAGGCACGTCCTAGGGGTCTTCAGCAAAGTACGCTTCTGCAGCGGCAGGAAAAGGCCGGTGAGGAGGAGACCGGGTGAGTATGGCGGGTCGGGGCAGTGGGGACCCGCTCCGCGGGGTGGGGCAGCCGCGGACCTGCCGGGATTGCTGCCCCTGCCCTGGGCTCTCCCGGCACCGCTAGGTACTGTCTGGGGACGGGCTTGCTTCGCACGCGACTTTTGCCTGGGTCTTGGTGGGTCTTCTGCCGTGGTTGGTAGGATGGGTGGGTACCTGCCTGCCGGCAGCATCCGGCCACCGCTGTGAAGCGTGAGCAAAGAGGGTCCTCCGGCGGGAGAGACCCAGTGGCTTCGTCTGTGCTAGCTTAACTCAGAACTGTATTTTTCCACCTCCCTGTAGGTATGTTTTATAAACAGTCTCCTCTTATTTTCTGCATAGTGACAAAGAAATCGATAAACTGAGGAACAATTAGAATGGTGGTCATTTGATAACTAGATCCATCAAGTGTTACTTCACGAGCAGAGTTGCATAGGCAATTCCATTAGTTTAGAAGGCTACCTAGACAGCAGTTTGTACAGCTGTTACACCTAATATTGAGCTTGCAAGGGCCCAGAAATGCTTTTTTGGTAGTCTTCTCCCCCACCCCCCTTTTCTCCTTTATCTTTTTGTGCATGTATGTGTTCAGACTTGGTTCCTTGTAGAAAACTTCAGCTCTACTGTACGTGTTGCTCACATTTCCACAATAAAGTCCCAGCACCCACAGTTTCAGTTCTGAGTGGAGCTTTGTGTTCTTCTCATCCATCCTTGGTAGGTGTGATAACTCAGTACCTGGCAAGAACATGCCTTCCGTGATTTCTCAGTGGAATTATTATTGATTTCTTTCTTTATCTTTTTACTGCTATAAATACCACTAAGGTAAGAAAACAGAGGTTGCATTAAGAAGCTGCTGTGAACATGGACTTTTCTCAGGTGTGCTTTAGTGTCATGGTTAAAAAAGAGTGGTGCTCGTTTACTCACCTCTTTGGGATATACCATCAACCTGTGTAATCCTCCCATGTTTTCCATATATGTATTTTGTTTGTTCATTAGTCTTCTTGTGAAGCCCCTTCACCACACCTGAAGTCTGACAGTCATGACTCTAGAGCAAGGTGTTAGAGCTAGCTGGTGGCTGCTCTTCTGGTCTGTAGATTGAGGTACCGGACCTGTACTCAAGTGAGGAACAAAAAGAAATAGGGGCAAAGCCTCTCACATGTAGAATGCCACTTGCTGTTGTCAACAAAGGGGAAGGAACAATTACTTTGTATTAGCTGTCAGCACTCTTGATCCATAGGCTGTGGGGCAGGGACTACATTTAGCTAGCAAAATGCTTCAAGGTTGACAATGCATGGGTTAGGCTGGAAAAAACAGACTCTTTAATGGTCTGTTTTAAAGCAGTTACCAAACAAGGATGCAGAATATCTGAAATGTAGCATAACTTGAAATATTCAAAGGGAAAGGAATTACCCCTTTTTTTCATTTTCTTAAGTTATGGTAAGTACTAGCTTGCTGGACCACCCTAAATATTTAACAAATGTAGTCATTTTGTCTCAGGAATCACTCTTTGTAGGATCATGAATGGAACCTGGGAGTCTCATTGATGAAATCATTCCTCTTCCCATCTACATCTGCTACTGAATGAGGTCCCTCAAGGGCTAAAAAAGGCTGGGAAATCTAAGCCTGTTAACTAGATTTCAAGATGCTTGATCTCACTAAAGTTTGAGTGACTTTTACAGCATGGTGTGGTTGGTGAGGCTTCTTGTTGGTCCTATCACAACACAACCAGCTGCACAGATCCAATTCTGCTTCCTTTGGACTCACTAAATGCCTGTCAAGAATTGATGAATTTTAAGATTTCCCTCAACTTGCATGGACTTTCATGCTGAGGAATGTATTCAATAACTTACAGACCAGAGTGACTTAAAGAAGACTTTTTATTGACTTATAAGAAGGATCAATGCTACTCAGTGCTGTAAAAATAGAGCTGTTCAGTCTTTAGAACTGTCAATCATTTGTAACCAGTACTGTGTTCATTTTATGAAATTAAAGACATAGATGAATTAAGTTGCTTTGAAAAAAAGATCAAGTGTCCTTTCCTAGGCTATGGACTGTGTCTGCTTTCATTCCCATTATGCATCTTTTAAATAGAGATTTATTTCACTGGTACATCTTATTCCTGGACTCATTCCTGGCATGCTGCTCAGAGGGCAGCATGCTATCAACTTTGCTGCTACTCGGAGCGTTTTTTTTTCAGAGAGTGTATTGTACCCAGATAAGTTACTCATTGCAGAGGTTCTTCTGCAATATAGAGACCTGTAGAAATACAAAGGCATAGAAAATGACATGCAAATGAAATGAAACTGGTTTAAAGAAATGTGTATACATTGTGCGGTGACCCACAACTCCAGAGATTGTGTACTTAATGGTATGCTGGCTCAGTAGTTTGCAAATCAGTGAAAGGAACTTGAGAAACAGCCATGTTCAAAAGGGGTACAATTCCATTTGGAAATGGTACAATGCTAGGGGAACTATCTTTACATTTTTAAACATGACCTTATTTTATGGCAATGGGGAGAAACTGTGAAAATATTTCACATATATAAGGTGATTTCACCTGTAGTGCTCAAGAAGCTTTATGAAATAGGGAGGATTCCTCCTGTTTTACAGAAGGTAAGATGAAGGCATGAAGCAGTTCACTGACACAGAGACCTAATTCCCAATGCTTGTTCCAGGATGCTGTGTTTCAGGGTGGAGGTGGCCTTCCATCATGCCACGGCAACCAAACAGCAAAGCTGAGGAGTTTGGGATACTTACAGGAAGGTGAACAGTCTGGACCATCAGGCACAGCATCTGTGGGTGTTGGTGGAAATTTTGTCTGAATGGAGCCACTTAATGGTATTGTTACTTGGGGAAATCATATCTGAATTCAGGCAATTTTGGGTCAGGCACTGCCAGGCACTGTGTGGCATTGTCTCCACCCCTTCAGGAATTGCTTTTGTAGGTGAGTTTCCAGCTTAGAATGTGGAGCTCAGTCTCAAACATGTTTTTTTAGCCTTTCTCCTGCTCCCCACAAGACCCTTCCCCCTCTCTCCCCCTCCCCCCCCC
>NDXB01021729.1:340582-400272 GCA_002631895.1 Agapornis roseicollis | reverse complement strand
AAAAAAAAAAAAAAAAAAGGAGTAACTTAAAACATGTTTTCCCTTTGCAGTATTTCTCATTTTGAATAATAAATGGTGACTGGGAATTTAAAATATATACGTGTAGATATTCTTGCAGCAGCATAAGCAAAAT
Source organism: Agapornis roseicollis (assembly GCA_002631895.1). Classification (NCBI taxonomy): domain Eukaryota; kingdom Metazoa; phylum Chordata; class Aves; order Psittaciformes; family Psittacidae; genus Agapornis; species Agapornis roseicollis. Next base: position 400,139 of record NDXB01021729.1, on the reverse strand, counting down.
ACAAGAGCAACTTTAGCTGAAGGGCACAGAAGGACTTAGTTTGTTTGGAGATTGATACAAACATTTGAGAAGTCTGTTGTCTCTGCAAGCTGTTAAATCCCCCAAGTTAAATCCTGAAGTCCTTTCTGATTTTATGCAGGTTGAAAATGATGATTGAAGCTCATGGTAAAAAACACCTTTTTACGTCCCTGTTAAATTTGTCCTAGTCCTTGCCTACTTTTATGGAGTTGTTCACCACAGAACAGCTGTAATACATGCCTAACATGTAGAATTTGCTCCCCTCCTTCCCCCTTCTCCCCACCTTGCTACACTGTCCTCATGCCAGCTACATTATCTCCGTGCATAGCTGCTGTCTGTAGTAGGATTCAGGCTGGATCCTAGTGCTTTTTGATAGCATGTGTATGCATATCTGGGTGTGCACTAGCTGAGATGAGGGCATGTATGCCAAGTAGCTCACCAAACAAGAGCCTAGATAATGTCAGAGGGAAGGGGCACAGCCTTGTGGGCACATGTCCTTGTTTGCGCAGTCTGGCATCAGTGAGCTCTGCCATTGGTGTTTGTAAGTGCCTTCTGCACCTGCCAGTGCTAATGAGCACCAGAATAACCAGGAGGGGGGAAAAGGCTCCCTCCTGCTCCTGACAGTTTGGCAGATGGGTTTCATTTTATCAAACTGATCCCCGGGGGTGGCATCGCACACATTCGTGACTTGCAGATGTGGTGACTGTCATGGTGTGTGTTTCTACTTGGTTACGGTGGGGGTGGGAGGGTGAGGGGGGTCAGATAACAACCTTGGGCTCTGTCTCTAAAATCTGGGGAAGAACTGCAGGCTCCCAGCTTTCTCCAAAGTATGGAGAACTCAACTACCAGCCTGTTTCACAATACAGCCTGTGGGTGAGCACATCAGTCAGTAAGCCACTTTGTAGAGTTCTGGACTGGATATGGTTGATGCCAAAAAAATCTGTGGAAGTCATCCAAGCTCCTAGAGGGATGGATATCTTCTCTCCCCATGGCCTCAGGGGTAGCTGTGCTTGTGGGAGCAGTGCAAATCATTAGGCAGTGGAGGAGGTTCACCATTATAGCAATACAAATGATTGATTCTTCTATCACCAGCCAAATCAAAAAGTCAGGGTGAAAAGAGGTTCATGAGAGATTATTCTTCATTCCCATAATGTAAGACATCCATATAAACCAGTTTATCATTGACTGAGATACCTGGATTTTGGAGGGGAAAAATGGTACAATTTCATTTGGAAGATTCTTATGTGTGTATTTTTCTTTAACTTTCAGGTGTACTTCTAAATGAAATGTTGCATTGAAATAAAACCCCCCAAAAGCTTCAGTTCCAAAAATACTAAAATGAAGGCAAGATTTTCTTTCTTCCTTCCTTGCTTTGCTGAATTCAGCAAGAATTTAGGATAAATAACCAGATACTGCATATTTTAACAGATAAGCTATCTATTACAAAAAAAATTCAACAGCTTGACTCGGGCAGTGTGGAGAGCAGAGCTGCCATGGGGGCTAAAGAGATTGTAACAATCTGGCTTCTGCTAGAGACAACCATGATCAGGAGTCTCACTTTGTTGAGGAGCAAGTGCAAACGCACTTGGACTTACTTTCTTTCCTTCTTTCCCCTCCCAAAATGGGCACACCATGAAATGTCAGACAGCACAGTGGCCAGGTAGGCGTTCCATCACTCTGGCATTTGTTCTGTTTGATCCATCCCTCTGAACAGTCATGTGCACATTATTTCTGGGAGTTTCCTCCTCCTGCACAGTTGAAGCCAAGCTGTGATCTATTATTAAAATCAAAGCAAGAATTTTTACAAGCAAAACATGTAAGAGATTGACACCTCTTCTGTATTTGCAAGCTCTATGGCTTGCCAGAAGGTGACTGAGAGTACAGAAGAGAATAGGTCAAGGAAAGCTTTAAACTAACCTTTAAATAAACATACATTTCCCTATGTTCCGTGTACTGTCAAAGCACCATTGCCATGGCTGCATTATTGCTGTGCCTTAATCTTGAAGTCTTTTGTGAAGAGACCTGTCCCAAAACTCATTGGCTTTGTACCTGGGCTACACACACTGCAGTCTATTAGTGAATTGTTCTTCTGCTCAATAAATGGTTCATTTCTACTCCCTAGCTAACTTCAGATTATGCAAAATAATACATTATCATGTCTAAACTTAAAGCAAATACTACATCTGCAGTTTTACCTTTGCCATATTCTGACATGTGGCAGAAACCTGAAATAACTTGTCCTTTACCAAGGCTGGTTTTACTTTGCATCTCTATTAAAAGCTGTAGTAGAGCCACTGACACACTTTGTGCCCCCCACAAAGTAAATGCCAATAGCAAGGACTCCTGGAATAAATGATTTTTAAAGTAGGGTTTATGCTTTGAGGGTGTCGTGGTTTAAACCCAACCAACCACGCAGCTTTTTGGCGCCGAACGTGGATTGAGTGGGTGAACATGCTGCCTGGCTGGGTTCAAACTACAACAGAGGGGAGTCAATGTGGACATTGAATTTTGCTGCATGGTAGCAGGCTGTAGGCCTACAGCAGACTGTAGGCCTACAGCGTCCTGACAGTACTGTCTCTGAAAATAGCAGCTGAAACATATTTTTAAATGGTAAACCAGAAGGCAGTTTTCTAGAGAGCTGTGGAACACGACTGTTCAAGCAGACCACTCTGGCTGTTCCAGCCCCCACACTGCCATGCTGCAGCATAGGCAAATAACTGTGCTTGTTCCAAGCACTGATTTGGTGCTCACTGAAACCCTGATGGAGCTTACATGGCTGCTGAGGAAATTCAGGTGGATATGGGCTGACACCTGTCAGACACCTCTGTTGTCCTGTGCTCATTCTAGGATGTCCTGGCTAAAGGTGACAGAGGGACAAAGCCATGGCTTGAAGGCAGGGTGGTGGCCTGAGTCCTTCTCATTCTCAAGTTTGAGCTGATGGCTGGTTCCATGCAGCAGCTCTGGGCATTTATGCTCTCTGCCCTTTCCCAGTGGAATGGGCTGGGCTGCAAGATGAGGGTTAATGCTGGAAACAGCATCATCACTGAATGGGGCTTTGCAGCTCTGTTCCTGCATCTGCTCTGTGGTCTGGGTTTGTCCCTTTCCCCCAGTATCACGGGGAGATGACTGCTCCACTGTGCCTGGGGTCCCACTGAGGAGGTGCTGTATTGGGCTGTGCCTGGGGTCCCACTGAGGAGATGTTGTATTGGGCTGTACTGCTTCTGGCAGAACTCTAAGTTTGAAGGAGTAGAGCTCTTGTGGAGACCCTGGCTTGGGTCAGGGCAAGGGTGGAGGTAGCAATAGTGGTTCCTCTCCCTTCTCAGCCATGTGCATCTGTTGTACCTGAAGCTGTATGTGGGAGGAAGGTTGGATTTAGTTCAAGGGACACCTTCTTCAGAATCTGACTTGCATTGGTGCCCCCTTCTCCTTCAGTATTATGGAGCACAAGGACAAACTCTAGTTTGGATGGTGCTTAGCACTATCATGTTGCCAAAGAGAAATGCTCAGCTGGGAACCTGTGGCCCTTCTCTGGCCAGAAGATGGACAGCAGTGGTGAAAGCAGGGGAGTGGTTATGCTGCTGCCTGCCTGCGTTCCCCATCCTTCTTTCTGGGGCCTTTCCAGTGTGACAGTTTATGTTTGGAATGTTTGACTTCACTGTCAGATGTCAAAAGGCTGGTTGCCTCCAGTGGTGGGGACTAGACCTGAAACTGATCTGAAAATGAAGATCCAGGTCTAGATACATCTGCTACAATGGTGGAGAGCACATAGCTTCTTCCTTATTGCACAGCAGCATCCATGGAGCATGTTGTGCAGAGCTTTCTCCCTGTGGCACTCCTGTCTCACCTTTGCTCCAGCAGTGTGCTCTGGTAAGGGAATGTGTTACATCCAGTGGATAGTTACATGCTGTGAACTGGCAAAATATCCACAGAGAGGTAATATAATTCCATTACTTGTTCCTCTTTCCCAGCTGAAAACTGATTGTGGTCATAATACAGACAACCCCCCACCCCCAAAATATAATTTTCTTGAAATATTTAAGCAGTTTGGATTGAGATGAAAGAAGAAAAGAGCCATGTCTTGGGGTTAATGTTTATTTAATTGATATTTTGATTGATAATATATCAATATTATATCAATTGATCTATCATATTGATGATAGATCAATATCAATAAATTGATATTTAATGTTTCCTTAATTGATATTTATCTAGTAAAGCATAGCTTGCAGTCCCCTCCCCTTGCTGGCTGCACAGATAGTTTTTTTGCTTAGCAGTTGCCACTCATATTGCCCAAACTACTGAATATATACATTTCCTTCATTCTCCAAAGCAAAACTGTTTGCAAAAGTTCAGGCATTAAGGGACTGCTACAGGTGAAGCCAGGCTTCAAAACAGCCAATCCACATCTTCCAGAAAATTGAAAAGCAGTAGAAATTAGCAAAAAGACACAGTGGTTTTGGCTTCCAGGAACTGGCTTGCAGTTGGGAAGCACACTGTGGTTGCTGAGGGATGCTCGCAAGGGACTTGTGAGCTGCTGGGCTACAGGAAGTGCAGGGTTCACACATTAGCAGGTAAGGGGCTTAGACCATCCATCTGCTCCCGAGCCTGTCCTTCCCTGGCACAGCTCCTGTAATCGAATCCAGGTTTGAATTGCTGGCTGCCTGTAACCTCTGTCTCAGTTATCGATCCGCACACATTCGTGTGGGCATCTTCTTGTGACCAACATCCTGCTCTTGTGGGTAATTTCTGTGATGGTGGCTAAAAGGGTTGACAGAACGTGCGATATAACCACCAGTTCTCTGCTGGCTTTTTATGGTTTGACTTTATGCTCTTCGGCACGAGGTCTGCCTGCTGGCTGATACACAACTTCATTACTTAAAAATTTATAAACATTTGTTTTGGGTTTTATTTCATTTCCTTCTGTGCCACTCCTATCTTCTCTGCTTCCTTAAACATTCTTTCTATTATTTTTCTTTCTGTTTCTTCAAAAGCACAGCTCTACTTTCCATTAAATAAATTTTAGTTTTTAAAGCAAGAGCTCGATAGTGGCTCCTGAATGATTAGAAACCATGTTTGAGAGCTCCTTTGCCTTGAGCCCTCAGGCAGTGAGTGGCTTTCAGGCAGCTGGAGGAGCTGGAGCTGTGTTTGGAACCCTGTTAGAGAGGCAGATTTTTCATTTTTGCTCCATCTGCACTGTGTCATCCTGAGCACTCGCATCCCCAGGGATGGAGCTTGCTGCTTGCAGCTCTCTCCTGGGATGGCAGTGGTGTGGCTTGTAAAGCTGCCTGACTTGCTGGAGTTCTCAAGACCACCTGATATTGGGAATGAAGTGTTTGTAGTGAGACAAGAACCATGAAACACCATCCTTACAACAGAGCTTTAGATGAAATGAGGCAGATGATGGCTTTCTCACACTGAAAGTGTTTTCATTAGGTTGAAGGAAACTTCTGGCTCAAATGGAAAACTAAAATTATTCTGAAGTAAAAAAGGTGTATTTTCACAAAGTGAAAGGAAAGAAGAAAGAACTTTGAGTCACATGGTGGGGTTTGGCCATTTTTAGCATGAACTTGCTCTTTGAAGTGTAATGTTTCTTCAAACCAGAGTGGCACAAGCAGCACATTTTGTTTATGCATTTAGGTGTTGTGTAAGATTTGTTGAAATGCAGAAACATAATTTTGGGTCAAAAAATGCTTGCAAACTGCTGCAGGAATGCTTAAGCTACAGTAGTACAGTAAGCCAAAAAAATCATTACAATACAACATGTCTGATTCAGGCTTTATTTTTTTCCACATCACTGTCTCATTACCTGTTAAATAAAGAAGTCTCACATGTCTCATCCCTTTGGAAAATGCTGCGGGAGTGCATGAGGAATGCCATGACAAAAAGGGACATTGTTGCCTGGTGTTATTGAACGTTTTCAGAGTGATGATGGGACCCAAATTTTATTCTGAGTTGCCATTCAGTGATTACCCAGGGCTCTTCAATGAGCTGGTGTTGGTAGGACCAGGTACCCTTCCTAGGACTGATAGCATCTTGCATGATTAATTTCTGCTCAGTGCTTCTTGATAGCATGTTCTGTCCATTTTCTATTTTAATGAGTTTACTTTTCTGGCCATGCAGAGGGGGTGGAAGATTGATGTAGTTGTTTCTGTATCATGTTTTTCTTTGTGTGAGGGACTTCTCAGTGTTTCTGCAGTATTTCAGGCCTGTTGGATTGATGGGGAAAGTGGAGAGATTTAGCATCTGAGAACAGCACAAATCACAGTGCTGTGGCAGGTGTGATCAGCAGGGATGGGTCTGCTCTATTTGTGTGATGACTATTAGTGATCTGGTGTATTGTGTGGGGCACTTCAAGGTGAGGAGAGCTGAGGACACTGTAATGGAGCCCTTGAAAAGCTTGGGGCACAGAAGTCTAATAACCGAGTTGTGGCCACTTAGCAGCAAGGCTGAGAAGACCCCTGAGGTTGATTAGTCCAACCATAGCCCTGCACTGACACCAGATGTACATTCCCCAGACAGATGTTTTTTAACCTGTTTTTTTATATCCTTCCATGGAGCAAATTTTAGGTAGAAAGAATTTCCTGGTATCCTGAATCTTTGTAGGAAACCAGAAAAAGATCTGCTTAATTGACAATGAAGAAGTTCTATGTTGCACATTGGAATCAACAAAAGAAAACAGAGCCTTTCTAACTGTACAAGCATAGAAGTGCTGCCACAAGATTGCCCAGGACTTCTGATCCATCAAAAAAGTCCTTAGGATATGTGGCCCTGTAAGAAACCCTCTCCTGCTCCATCCCTGTTTGCAGGATAAGAGGTGCTGCAAGTATGGGGAGAGGGCAGACGTATTTTTCTGTTTCTCAGTCCTGTCAGCTCCAGGCAGCAAAGCTTAGCAAATGGCATCTCCAGGCACCATCCTCCAAGCCTGCCTTTCCACCCTGGGGGATAGCAAAGATGTGGTTCCTTCTTTGCTGGTGGAAATTTTGGACTTGGTCATCCCTCAACCCAAAAACTCTGCAGTGTGGGGATACCTGTTTGCTCAATCTTCATGCAGCGCTCGAGTTCTCACTGCTGGCATGGGGAAAGTCTGGGGTTTACTTCTGATGTTTCCCCTTTGTTCATCCCATGGGGGGCAGAGAGAAGCCCCCATGAAGGGACACACACTGGAATGGTTCATGGAGTCATGTCTGCACCCAAATGATATGCGCTCTGTGATTGTGGGCTTACACATAATATTTATGCTATCCTCTGTTTCGCTCTGGGTGTATATGCTGTAATTTTGGCTAATTACACAATATATCAGGAATAATTGCAGGGTGTTTCTCAAAATAAATAATATATCTGCTACCCATACTTATGAACATGTGTTAACCTTCATCAGCCGAGGCATTGACTTCTGGAAAGTGACGGTTTAGGAGCTGTAGCTACAGCTTCTTTTCCATTAAACTTCTCACATATTTTAATTCCCTTACCTGAAAAAGCTCACCCTGCATAAATTCTGGAAAAGCTCTACATCTCTTCTTCATGCTTTCTGTTCCTGTCAGGCTTTGGCTTTCTCCTCATTCAAGCTCACGTCAATACTGGTGTAGAAGATTGCTCTTTAAAGGGAAATGTTTTGAAATTTGGACTGCCAGTAAAACACACTGGATCAGCAGAGCAATACAAACCATGTCCTGGTAGAGACAAAGACAAACCCAGGAGTGTAGCTGTATGAAGAATTGATTTTTTTTTAGTTCTATGGTCAAATAAAAGAAGTTTCTGAGAAGGAGGGGATTCAGATCCAATGCAATATTTCATTCTACTTAAAACAAAACTTTGTATTTCATCTCCAAGTCTTTTAACGTCATTTCCAAACAAAGCATTTTCTCAAAAGAAAAAAAACCAAACTTGTCCTCTTTTCAGATGTCCTTTTTCCCAGTCCTCTGCCAAAATAATTGGTGCCAGTTAAGTCATCCCATTGTTTTCACCTGCAGTGGTTTTGGGGGACTTCTTTTGTTCCTGGAGTGCTGGAAATGGCTGTCTCGTCCTTAGCTTGTGTGCAGAGTGGGTAGCTCCTGTGTCATGTATGCTATTCGGCATTTGCCTTCTATGAAAACTCATCCAGGACTTTGGACCTTTTTATCCATGAGTCCTGGACTTTAGGTGGCTGTCGCACGGGATCCAGAGCTTGGAGAGCGAGTAATCTAAAGGATGACTTCTCTAAATTCTAACATCCATTGGCTCCTAGGAAAAGGGTGGTCTGGGAGAGATATATAGCAGTGATCCCATGCTGCACCCCACTTTCAATGCTTTTTATGACTCCTTTCTCTGCCCCTTACCTTGGACTTTTAATAACATCTGTGTAAAACTGATTCCCTGGATATGACAGGGCCTGTATAAATACCAGTGCTGTGCAACCACATCTTTCCCACCTACTCAGCAAGTGAGAAATAAGACTTCCCTGGAGGGACTCATCTTTGTAAAAGCAAAGCAGGTGTACTGCAGAGCTTTGCACATATCTGCTCCTTGGGAGAGGGTGCAGGCAGGCAGTTGTGCTCAGTGCTAATTACTATTCCTCCTTACAGGCATCAGCACAGGAAAGGAAATCACTCCTCTGGATGCTCTTTTTTCTTACAAGGTGCCATTCTGCTCTAGTGACTCACTGATGGTGACAGGAGGCAATTGCTTTGATAGGTGCTGTCATTGGCTTGAGCCTGCCATCCGTCTGAGCTAGGGTAATGTCATTTTGGAAGCTTGTCCTTCAAACACAGAGGCCATCCCTGTCAGCACAGCCTGTTATTTTATGCAATGCATCCTAGAAGCACCAGTTGTCTCTCTGTAGTTATTAGCTCTGGATGGAGATGCACACTTGAGATAAGTAAATGCACAAGTGTACCTTGCAGCCCTATTGTCCTAGAGTAATTTTCTTCTCAAACGAAATTCCCTGTAGTTGGAGGGTGGCACCAAATCTGTAATCACACTGAACTGGAGCTGGGCGTTGCCTTCATTCTGCACCATTGGTAAAGGAGCTGGGATCAACTGTTTGATGCTGCCAGAGTCACAAACATCGGCAATAAATCTTCATGTCAATCGGTCTGTTTACATCTCTCCATCCTACTCACAGGCTGGGTGATGTGCCCGTGTAGCTGAATGGCTGTATCTAAACAGAAGGGGCTTGTGGCAGCTTTGCATGGTGGGGCTGGATGCCTGGCTTTGCTACAGAGCCCCTGCTAATGCTTGAGCAGCTACTGTTGCCCACGGCGATGTGACTTCTGTGCAGGCACCCTGAGACGCATCCAAATGCAAATGCCCACCTACACTTTTCACCTCCCTCTGCTCTGCAGCTCATTTGTCCTCTCCCTGCCTGTTATTCAGGATGCTACAGGCAGCATTGCCCAGTCCTTCTGGGCCACCTGCTTGTAGGCTTCCTTGAGCAGAGTGTGTCTTTCTTCTCTGAACACTTTTGCTAAGTTAAGCCACAGAAGCCATGGCAAATATTTTGTGCAGCTGGGAAATGTTCTCCTTGCCTCCGCCTGTGTACTTTTCTGCACTCAGTGACTCCCATGGGAGCTACAAATGCTCAACAATTTGCAGCAGGATTTCCTATCTCTGAACTCTAGTGACACAGTTGGAGCGTCCTCCAGGATCCCTGTATGTGGTTCAGGAGGTTTCTACCTGCTTTGTGCACGGCTCACTAGATAAGCACCTGTGTGCAGTGCCTGCTAAAGGCTCACACTCTGCTGTGGTTGCAGCTTGGAAGAGTTTGGCAAAGATGTTCTGACAGAGGGAATGCACCCCTAGACTTTAAGAACAGCAGCTTCTGGCACAGCTGCAAGTGCTGTTATTCCTGAGCTTCCCAGTTCAGGTAGATTCAGTGAATCATTGTAGTTAGTTGAGCTATTCAACTTATGCCAACAGTGATGCATTTAACTGAAGACAGCTGCTTACTTCATCTTAACTCCAAACACCCTGGAGAAATTCGTAGCTCCTGTCTGGAAAAAAAAGCTCAACATTTTTCTCCCTCAGCGATTCATCTTCTCTTTATCCCTGAGTTCTGGGCTGATGCCTGTCACCCTGGTAATCTGCATGGAGCTCATTGATGCTTTTTTTGTGCCGAGTTAATACAAGACTTCATTAATACTGTACTTGTGAAGGAGGGATTTAGGTGTCCTTCTCTGTCTGCATGTATTTGCAGTATTTGGCTTATCGAGTATTCTGAAACCCATCCTTTTCAGGAGAGGGAAACTGCAGTTTCTGCAGTGGCACTTTAAATGTGGAGTTAATCTAAGTAAATTAGGAGCAGTTTATGCTCTGACTTAAATGCTGGATTTGGTGTGTTAAGGATTTGAGTCCTGGTTGGCTGAGTCATAAATCAACATCCCATAATGACAGCTGCATCCTGAATGGGAGAAAATAAGAATAATAGAATGTGTAAATTCAAGGTTAAAATGTTTAATTGCCATAAATAAATGTTTAAAGAACATTAAGGTGAAATATGCTCCTGAGATATATCACAGTTCCTGTGTTTCCCATCACATCCTCAGCAAAACTGTTGCACAGGCACTGAAAAGAATCAGCAGTATTTAGCAGAAGAGAATTCAGCCATGGTTCAGATCAGGGCTGGAAATGCTTTCTCCCTTTGCCAATCCTATGTCCTTAACAGGTACCAGAGGGACTGTTTCAGCAGCCTAGCATTGGCATATCTGACAGCCTTGCTGTGCTAAGACCAGGCAGAGGCTTTAAGTCAGAACATGTCCTGCTACAGAAAAAGAGAGCAAATAAATGGGCAAGTCTCCTGTCGAAATCACAGAGTAGGTACCTTCCTTCTACCTTGTTGCAGGTTGCTTTATGTAAAATCACTGCTTGCCATATGAGCTAGAAGAGTACTCTGTGTTTGGCAGCTCATTATTCAGAGAACAATAGTCCCAAGAGCTTCAGAGTTTATGCCATAACCAACACAGAGTACTGCTGGCACCCAACACAGTAACTTCTGAAGTGGATTTAAAAGCAGTTCTGCACCAGCAACCTCAAGTGGAGGCCTGCCTGTCAACCAGAGCGTTGCTATGAGTTGCAAGAATCCTTGGAGCTAGTGGCTTAAATCCTGGAAAGGTCACTAAGCCCTTCATCTTTTCTAGAGATCATTGAAAACCAGCCCTTCTGAGATCCCTACCATTGATTCAGAGGGTTCAGATTAAAGTGATTTCTGTAAGTAGGGTCTCGATGAATCCCTTTAGATTTCCCAGCCCAAGGCAAAGCAGGGTCTGGATTGCTGCAGCCTCAGGTCATTCTATTGTCATAAGAGGTGTTCTGTGAATTGCAAAAAACGAGGCTGTGGCAGACTGCCCTTCCATGATGGAATCGTTGTTGGAAATCAGTCCTGTGCTCGATTCCTTAGTTCTCCAGAGCTCAGGTTTTGGACTGAACTGAGCTACACTATGGTGCTTGATAGAGCATAGGGTTCCTCACCTCTGGGTTTATGCTGCTGCACATGACCTGATCATGTTTGTGCTCCTGCTTTGCTGATAGGAATAGGCAAGAGTTAGTGTCCTCAGTGGGGCTTTGCTAAATGCAGCACTGGTATATAACCTAGTAGCTCCTCTTTGTGTTAAGGGGAATTACTCTGCTTGCATATTCTCCATTTTCCAGTTAATGAGGTGAGCAGAACTGAAAGAAAAAGTCACTAAAGAGCCAGTGATATTTCTGATAAGAAGCATTTTGGCCAGTGTCCCTGCCAGAGATCTTGCTTTTTTTCCTATAGCACACAGCAGATACCTTCAGCAATATCTGCACTTTGAGGATGAGAGATATGACTCTGCAGAGTAACTGATTTGGACATGATCCCCTGGCCTTCTGGAGATCAAACGAAGTATGTGTGAATAGCCAGCAACTAGCACGTCCTTGACAAGCCCCAGGGGAATGAAAATTGTCGTGTAGCTGTACAATAAGGAAGGAAACACAGCAGCTGATGTGAGCTGAGATGACTTTAAGGCTTAGCAGCAGGATAGCTGAAATGAATAATGGCAGCATTACATTACCATTTAAGTAGAGACAAGGAGATTAGCAATCAGATCATGATTTAGTTAGCCTCAGCTGTGTCAAAGGGCACAGAAAGTTAAAAGCAGGGCAGGCAGAGCTAGTGAGTTTGGCCTGTGGAAAGGGGAGTAAACAGGATGTCTTTCAGGGGATATGTAGGGAGTTGGTCACTAGATTACTGCTGCGAGAAGAGTTATCAGCTGATAATCCTGTCTTAACCCTAGGGAAAGCTAGACTGGTAGATGCTACAGACCAAGGACACAGCCATGGTTTAGCTCTTGCTCTGTTATTTTATTGCTCTGTTCTGCCCTGTGGCTATGTCTAGTGGGAATGCTTCCTGGGCATCATGGTCTTCTTCTGTGTCTTCTGGAAGCCCCACATTTGAAGGATTTGTGCTCGCTGCACCTGCAGAAGAAGAAGGTCCATTGAGCTTTTCTTTAGCATTCCTCCAACCCTGAGCAGCTATATAAGGGTAACGAGAACAGGCTATTCAAAGTAAGCATCCTAAAGTAGCTGGTATTGTGTATAAAATGAGGGTAAAAATATCCCTTTGCATATTGCATGGAAATCCTGATAGCATGGAATCTGCACTGGGAATACATTCTGTGTGGAAATCTTTTGTGTTTAGCCTGTACTTTGGGGTCAAGGCAGTTATAACTTCTTTCTTAAATCTATTCTGAAGTACTTGATTTTGTGTTTAGGGAGATACTATATTGATACTGAGGTCTTGTCTGTGTCAGTTCTATTTCTGCTGGGAAAGCTGCTCCTACAGCAAAACAGAAGAGTGTATGGAGCAGCCTGGGTAGGGGGGGAATAGGTTTATCCTGAGTATTGCTCCTTTAAAAACAAGGGAATCTGAGTTCCTCTTACTACACAAGAAGGAGGTTAGAGAAAGAAAAGCTTGTTTGTGCTTCTGTCTCTTATTGATTATAGCCTGAAGTGGGATTGAAGGATCTTCAGACAAATAAAAGTATCATATCAAGGTTGTGGGGTTTTAATCTCCCACCCAGTGCTTCAATAAGCACTAGGAATCTTGCCTGCTGGGGAGTGTTGTTCTCTTTCACTTTTAATTGGAAAACTGTGAGAAGTTCTCAGTCAATGTTTTGCCTTTATGCTTTCTGGGAGTGTTCCATTATCCTTATTTGACAAGGAGACCTACTGGTTTTGAGATTTTTCTACAAACTAAGTTTTTCAACGTGATCGCTACAGCGTAATGGATAGCAATACTGGAAGACTGAGATAAAATTGCTCTGTAAGTGGAAAGAAGCAATGTTAAAATATATGACAAAACTAGGGAGTCTCTTAAAAGTCATGTGCAGAGTTTTGCTTCTGGGGTAGTAGGAAAACTCCTGTTCTGTGATTATACGCTTCCCTCTTTGGGTAATAACTCTGCAGTGAAGTTTGAGGAGAAAGATGGGTAAAACCTTTATTCTTATTAAAAGCTGCCTTCACCTAAAATTTTGTCTGTAGGCCTCCCAGCCACACTGCTTGTAGGAATAACACACTGCAATATCCCACTCTATGCCCAGACATAAGACAGGAGCTTCCCTGGTGGGAAGCAGCTACTCTGCCAGCTGTTGTAGCATAGCTGTTTATGTTCGAGCTGGTCCCTTTGCAGTCAGTGGGGAGATGTGTGTGGATTTAGGATCCTATGGGCCTGGCCTGGCTGTTGATTTTTGGGATGGAAAGGGAGCCCAATTCAAGTGTAGACATGACTGTACTAGATGTGACAAATCACCCATTGCCCAGATATCTCTTTAACCATCCTTGGGCTGTTCTCTGTGTTAGAAAAGAGAACTTGATGCTGTCTGTGCATGCATCTATGCTGTTTTTGCATTTAGTTCAGGCAGATACTCAAAGGTGCAGATGCTCACCAGCTCTTCTCTCCCATTGAAAGAGACAAAAGGAAATGCAGAAACAGGAGGAGAAATCTGTATGTCTCCAAAGTGATTTCTGACCCTTTGGTGTCTGGAAAAGATGTTTAGTTGGTGGTGCTTCAGGGCATTCTAAATGAGCCAGGGTAGCAGGGATGCTCCTGCAGAAGAGGTGTGAGGAGAGGCAGGAACATTACTGCTATCAGTATCTGTTAGGGCCAGGGGGAACATGAGAGCTCTGCTTCACTTGCTTGGAGTTTGAGTTTGGGCGTGATCCTCGAACTTCAGCAAAACCAGGTCAGGTCAAAAAAAAAAAGCACATTGTAAGATAAGATTCCTGCTGCAATCTAGGCAGGTATTGACTCAGGAAAGCCTAGGATCATGAAGAGTGCAGTCATTAAAGCTTGAGTTGTACCTGACTGTGTGTCTATGTCAGATCAGTAACAAAAAGGGACCTTGGGGCTTTGTCCTGTGTTTTACTGTGGTGACACTTAGACTTCTGATGCATTGGTATTTGCATCTACCAAAGGTTCAGGGTGACCTCAAGGGATCTCAGGTGCTATTCTGATAAACTTGGTAGGCTATTTAGTAAAAATGGGAGAGGTTTTCACGTTTTTCCAAAATGTTGCATGATCAAAGTATAGTTTGCCCCCCAAAGAAGGTGGGAAGGACCTTCTATCCTGAAGCTAAATCAGAAATTTCCCAAGAAAGGAGACAAGTTCAGGGTTGTTTTATATGTCCATTCCTCTTATCCTTGAGATGCTTTAGACAAGATCTCCTGCCCTTCCCTAGCACACAGAGAGCCTCAGACTGCAGGAGCATCTTCTAAATCTCTCCTGCTGGGAGCTCTTCCATTTTGTGCAAAGTGCTTAAGCATTAAAATTTAACCAGAAAGTAAAAACAAGGCTAAGACTCATTCAAGGGACTGAAAACGTAGGTCTCTCATATCAGAGAGTGCCTATTAGTGCCTTCACCATTGTCGTATTAGATAAAAGAGAGGAAGGGTACAGGCTTGAGGAGAGTGGTGCAATCATCTGTACCTGAGAATACAGCTTTTCGTTTCCTCTAGCTTTAATATGCGTGTTAGAAAAGCAAGTTAAATCAAGCTTCTGCATTCAACAAAATTGAAATTCATTTTGTTAAGAAGAAAGCAAAACACTTAGCTCACACTAAGTCTCAGTTTGACATTTGGCTTGAATGACATTAGCTTTTAGTAGATGGACAATGCAATTGTACTTATTTTACTGTCCCAGAATTGTCTTGCTGGGAGAAAGCGTGCCTGCAGTCTACAACATTCCCATTGCTATGAAATCACTGTTTTGAGGCAGTGTAGAAACCAGCTGATCCCGATTTATTCAGTGGGTTTGTAGCTGTGAAATAACACCTGACTCTCTCCGAGCTGGTGGAGGGGTTGCTGAAGCTGAAATTCTTTGCACCTGCAGCCTGTCTGCATCCAAGGTCCCCGCCTGCTGCGGGGAGGGTGTTGCCTGTGCAGAAGTGCCGGCTGAAAGTGCCAGCCTCAAGTGGAAGTTGTGCAGCACAGTGCAAAATCGTTGGAGACGGGGGCTCCTAATGGAAACACTTAACACACAACGTGACTAGTTATGTAATGACCATGGCTTATTAAACAGCCTCACTAGAGGCATGAAAGACGGGAGGCTGACAGGATTTTTGGTATGCTACACTGAATTTTTTCCTGTCCATTGAGCCAGCAATAACTGGATGTTATTTATTTACTTTTGGTGGGTGGTCACATAAAACTACAAACTCCCATCACACAAGGAAGATCTCTGCCATCCTTGCTAGTGTATCTGTTTACATGTAGCCAGCTGGCTTGCTTTCCAGAAGCAATGCCTGTGACAGAGACTTGCATGATTAGAAGTGAATTTGTTTTTGTAATATAAAAATGCATTTTTTTGTTGTTGTTGTGCTGCAGACCTCTGTCACGTGAAGTTCAAATTGTTTCTGCCTTTTTAGTGTTTTCCTTTTCCTCTTCAACACAGGTATAAAATGTTGCAGAAGCAATAGGTAAGCCCCAAGCCAGTCCGTTGCTGGCTCATGATGTAGAGGGGCTGGGAAAGGACCCTGCTAGAGGCAAAAAGTGATACCCATCTGCCAGAATATGCAGTACATGTTTTAGGGGGGAGGAAGATGCAGATTTTAAAACAGAGGCGTTTTAAGGTGCCCATAAATGCTTCAGGGGTCATTTTTGGAGGTGTCTTGCATCTGTTCCTTTCAGGATTTTGTTCCTGAGTCCCACACAGTTGGACTCATGCAGCCTGATTAAGCACTTGGTTACTTTGGTTTTACACCACTATAATACCAGTGATTTAAATAGATCTTCATTGGCATCAAACTGGAACTGCGCGATAGTGAATCAACCATACAGAAAATAAGGGTCTTGGCTTCACAGGGAAAATAAGAAACGAAAGACAAATTGTTTGCAACTCCTCTAGCAAATATTCTTCTGAATGAGTGGCATATTCAGAATACATAAACTGTCTAAAGACTTTCATTTGGTAGGTAACTTTCAGTGAAGTGATGTTCTGTAAATATGTTTCTGTTGCACCAACTATGCACTGTATTTTACCTGCTCATCTGATCTCAATTTTATTTGCCTGTATGTCTATGTATATATGAATATTTTATAATCACGCTTGAAAAGAATCACAGAAAGCTGTCTTATCTGACAAGCACTTCTACATTTACTCAGGGCTTAATGGGGGCCAAAAAAATTGGGACTCTTGCTACTTGATATATTTAATAATTTTTATTATTTTTTTGCAGAACCCCAACTGAAAGGAATTGTGACAAGGTTATTCAGCCAGCAGGAATACTTCCTGCAGATGCACCCAGATGGTACAATTGATGGGACCAAGGACGAAAACAGTGACTACAGTAAGAAAAATTACCCTTTTTTAAAACCCTGTTACAATCAAATGCATCACCTAGCTTTAAAAGATGAAATTACGAAGAAGCCAGCTGTTTTCTGCACATTTTTTTCTATCTATCCTTCCCCTTTAAATCTTGCCTGTACAATTTCATATGTTTCCTCTCCAATCTTCTTCCCTCCTGCCCCGATTCTGTAACTGCCATCTGGGTGGGGTGGAGAATAAAACCCATGATTTGAATTGCTTCCAGAAGAGAAAGGAGATTATATTTATACACATGCCACATGGGTAAAGGATAGGGGGAATTCTCTCTCCAAGGAGAAGAGGAGAAAATTGTTTTCACTATTTTATACTGAAAAACTCAGCAATCATCAGGAATTTCCAAGCTGGAGAAAACCAGCTGTTCACTAAAGTATAGTGCTTTGAGGCTAATGTAAAGGTTGAGGACATCATATGACCTTTCCAAAGGAGGTCATCTTCCAAAACACTGCTCATAGGCATTGTGTTCATGCTATCCAATAAAGGACAGTGAAGTCCAACAAAGGCAGCAGGGCCATGCAGGTTTAAAAATGATGCTTTGTGCAGGAGCCATATTGGTTAAAACAAACGCAAATCAACAACCAATCTTCCTTTTGCAAAAGTAGTTTTGTCAATACCAAAACTCCTCAAAGTTTAAAAAAGGTGCAGGATATTTTCCACAGCTGCTCTTCATTTCATGGGCATTAGATGGTTGCTTCTGAGTGGACAGTGATAAGCTCTGATCCTGCATCAACAGAGTAGGACTCAAGTCTTGATTTGTGTCATCCTATGTTGGTTTGAAGCTTCCTGTGCCACTGATGTAGGACATCATAGATAGCCTAGAAGATAGACAGCATAGAAGGCATTTTCCCAGTCTCTACTAGAGATGAACAAGAGTTCATCTGCGTGGTAGGATTGATGGAAGCAAACTGCATGTACTCCTAGGAAAGAGAAACCTACTTAATTTGGAGGCTTATTTTGTTCTAACTCCAAAAAGCACTTGGTTGGATTGAAGACATCATTCTCTTATAAATGTGAGAAGCAAATCTTAATTGCTTAAAAATTAATTTATTAATTCTACAAAAGATTAAGGTGGAAAAGGCAAAAGGCAAACAGCGCTGGGTGTGTGGGGAGTCTCCGCTCCACCAGAACGCACACCGAGTCCCGAGGGAGGTCCCTTTTTATCCCCCTTTATTTCTTCTATCAGATCATCTTCTCGACCAATCAGTCTTTGCTAGGTGGTTACTTGTCCTCTTTTCATTGGGCCCTCCGGGTCTTGGGGGGTCTTGTCTTGGGGTAGAATCTTGCACAACAGGGTACACAAAAGCAAGAAGCAGCTATCTCAGGGTTTTCTCCTTATATGGTAGCTTTCTTTGGTCGAAAGCAAGGTGTCTATTTTTTCTTCTTGTGGTTAGGTTATCAATTACNCGGGGTAGAATCTTGCACAACAGGGTACACAAAAGTAAGAAGCAGCTAGCTCAGGGGTTTCTCCTTATATGGTAGCTTTCTCTGGTCGAAACCAAGGTGTCTATTTTTTTCTTCTTGTGGTTAGGTTATCAATTACACCACAGTTTCTAATTTCCTGCAAAATTTTCCTTTAATTTAACCACATTCAGCAAACTAATGACTTTTCCCTTTTACCCTGTAATGCAAAAATGAATGAAAATTATTTTCATTCATTTTTACATTAGACTATCTTCATTACTACAATCAAAATCATTTAAACCACACATGTTACAATGCTCACAAGGGATCTCTGATCCACACACAACACAATGTTCACATTGGTTACACATGTTGAGGATTATTNATTTTCATTCATTTTTACATTAGACTATCTTCATTACTACAATCAAAATCATTTAAACCACACATGTTACAATGCTCACAAGGGATCTCTGATCCTCACACAACACAATGTTCACATTGGTTACACATGTTATCATGAGGATTATTACAATTTTGACATGAGTCAGCCCGATATCCTGTACAATACTGACACAAATCAACTTGGCATTCCTTACAATTCCTTCAGGAAGACATCATCTGGGCTGCATGTGAGGGGTGTCTGAAGTTATGCAACAGACATACAGGACATTCACATTGTCATGTGAAGCTGCACTTGGACAAAGGTGCAGTTCGGCTACAGCTATAGTGTTTGCCCTATCCCCAAGATGCTGGCAGAGTGCTCTGACAAGAACACTGTGTGTGGTGTGGCTGCTCTTCTGCATCCAGCTTAAGGCTGAGGCCCATGCACAAAAGAAGCCTTGGGAAGATGACAACTGAAATAGTGGGAGAACTGGCAAAGCCCTTGTGAAATGACCCAAGAGGTTGCATTCATCTGAAACTTGGCCTGTGGCAGATGCAAGTGTTAGGTTTTAGCCCTCTTTTTTTCATATGCTTGTGTTGAACAAATGAAGCATTGCAAGTTGCAGTGACAATGCTTCTAATTTGTACTGGAGCAGGAGAATCTGTGGATCTCCACACACACAGTTTTACTCCATTAGAGACTGAGCAGGTCTTTCCATGAAGAAAGTCTGGCCTTTTGATTTTCTCAGGCAGACACCAACACATGGCATGATTCCAGTGGGCTTTAGTTTTGGGGTGATGAGAGAGTGTGGGTTATATTAGCTGCTTTCTCTTAAAGAAGACATGGGATGTTCTCAATCTGCAGGAAATCCTATTGGAGGCCTATTTGTCAACAGCACAGGAAGAGCTGCTAGAGATAACAGGGATTCATTACCCTCATCTATCATTGAGAACTGAAAAACAAAGTAATGAGCTCAAACTGAAGCAGGGATGAATTTAGGTAAACAGCAGAGGAATAAAATGTAAGAGCAGTTCTGCAGTATTTCAGGCTGGCAGGGAAGATGAGGGAAACTGCCACTAGCTGCCCATGACTGAGGTAGGGTCCCAAACAGCTCTTATCTCATTAGAAATGTTAGGGATCAGTTTGTCAAGGTGCTCAGTACTTGTTAGCCACTTCCATCCAGTTATCTTGGCTGGAAATAGATGGGCTGAAGGGCACATCTAGAGTGCAAATTTATTTGGTGAGGTGGCAGTTCTGCCTTGGCAGCTGGGGTAGGACAGGAGGTGTCTAGTTGAAGTGTGCCAAGCCACTTGCTCAAAGTCATGGGCCATGTCATAAATTTTAGTAAAGTTTTTGAAAGAAGATTGAAGACAAAGAATTTCCCATCCCCTGATCTCAGGGGATATCAAAAGAGAGAAAAATTCAACATGATAATATTTGGCTCCTAAAAATGATATTAAGAATGCACATTATTCAGTTTTGCTTAACTTCCTACCACACATTCTCCTTTATAAATCTTCACTTTGAGTCAACATTTTATATTGTATGAAGCTTCCAGTTACAGTGTCAGAACAAAATCATGTTTTTTTATTTTGGAAATGCCAAAATAAACCATACTCACTTTTTTTTCCCTTTTTTCCTTTTTCTATTCGTCCAAACATCTCAAGTTTTGACCAGAAAAAAAGTCAAAACTCACTTGTCGAAGTGAGCAGCTTGCAGATTTACATCACTGGTATTTTTTGTTTTAAAACACTTCTCCAGAAAATTCCTGGTGAGCCAGTCTGAAATCTGTGCAGTATTTCTGTGCAAGGGCAAAACTCAAAGAGTAGATAAATATTTCCATATCCTTGAAGAGGGTTGGTTAACTCACATGCACTGGGAAAGAAGTGCAATCTGGATGGCCATATCAGGATAGTTCCCACCCTGGATGGCCATTTATTCTCCATGCAGAAGCCATCTTAGTTAAATACACGGTGAGCACCATGTTGTATACATTACTCTCTGTTCTGTAGCCACATGCTGATTATTCTAATTATCATTATGAAAGGAAGCTTAATTTTCGTGGAATACGTTCGGTTGGTTTACTCTGGCAAAATCAACATTTAAAATGAGACACGACATGTCCCTCAGATATGTCTCATGCAATTAAAAGTTCAAATAAAAATGCAGCAACTGCTAATATTTCAGCAATTTTTAAATTAATTATCTGGTGCCTATTTTATGTGTGTTCTTGAGAGGCTGGTGGCATTTATTTTCCACCTCCTCTCACTTAAAGGAAAGAAAAAAAAAAAGCCAACAAAAACCCCAGAAGCCAAGTTCTAATGGCATTTGAATGGGCATCCAGCCAGTTTCCCGCAAAAGAAACGCCTGGGACATCTGTTCCTTATACCATGCATTTAAAGGCACGCCATCTTAATGTAAGCAAGACAGAGCCTCTGCCTACTTGCACTGGGATATACAAATAATTGAGCAAAATTCCATGGTGTAAGAGGCCCTTGTTTGTGTTCTTTGTAATGTTATATATGCACTTTTATTTGTGGCAGTATCTTTTCCTTCCAACATCAGTGGTCTCAAATGGTCTTTCAGGGCTGACTGTTGCTGTATTTGCATCATTACTGCTTTTTCTTGGGCTGAGCAAGGTAATGCACCTTCTTTGTAAGATCAAAGGGGCTTCTTTGCTAGCATAATCCTGCTGAATATCTGAAAACCCTTAGTAAATAGACAGTACATAAAGGATAGGTCAACTATACTGAACAAGTGGAAACAGACCAGCATGTCTAAGATATTGTTGAGGCTTTCCAGAAACAAACACAAAAAGATTAAGACTGGGGAAACCTATGGACGTCTCCAGTTCAGCATCCTCCTTGAAGATGGGTTATCTTTAGCTGCATAGAGCCTTGTCTAATTGTTTCAAATGTCTTCAGGAATGAGCTGTTCCGTAGCTTCATAACCTGTCTGGTGCCAGTGCTGCACTTTTCTCATTGTAACAAACTGTTCTTTGCAACCAGTCATAATTTCTTTGAGGCTTTTGTCTAGTGCTTCTTGTCTTTTCATTGTGTTCCTCTGAGAAGTTTCATTGTGTTCTCTTCTTTGAACTAAGCGAATAAATACAGTTCCCCCAGTTTTTTTCTCTCATGTTGCATGAGAGAAGTAACCGCACATGTTGCACCACAGCTTGTTGATCATCTTAGCAGCATTTCTCATTTCTGTCATGATCTTAAACCTCCCTGTCTCATGGTGCACCAAGGCTGTTGATGCCTACTGTATCCTCTGTTAGTTCTTCTTTATTCATGCGCAGCATAAATGTCTTGATCCAGAACAAATCACCTGGTATAAATTAGTTTAGGTCCTCCAACTTACAACTGCTTATATCAGCTGAGCATATAGCCCACATCTTACATATAGCACATCTTACCTTACTCATCTATTTCTGTAAATAAACTAGTCCAGACACATAGCTAAGTATGCGTTCAGATTTTAAAAATGTGTTATGTAGCTGATAAACTGCCATAATGTAGCATACTCATGGCCAAAGGGTTAGGATCAATAAGCAGAGTCAGGTGTAAATCTGCCAATGGCTGAAAATGGTAAGATGTAATGAAGGAAAATATGCAGAAATAATTCAGTGTCGTAATTTTTTTCTCTTCTGCTCATGAAGTAAGAGTATGTTCATTTTATGAAGTTGCAGATGGCATAGAAAATGTACCATTTGTAGCAGAGTTTTGAAAGCGTTTGTTAAATTTTCTCTTTTTCACATCAGCACATCATGTGTCCAGTCCTACTTTACCACTACCAGTCCTCTTTCCCGTTTCTAATTCTGCTGTTTCATGTTAACCAAAGTTTTTTTCCTGACAAAAAATGAGCCATACAGCTTTTGAGGTTGGTGGGGTTTTCTCCTCCCTCAGTTTACATTCTTACAATAAAACTTATAAGCTTTTAAACCTATTCTAAAATAAGATAAAATATCTCTTTGGAATCATGATAACAAAAGGCTTCAATTTCTTCAAACACATCTCTAGATTGAAGTGCAGAAACAACTCTTAAGAATTTGCAAAATCTTGATTGACCCTAACCGCTTTTTTAATAGAGGAAGATATGTGCTACCTGAAACTTCTTTAGCTGCTAGTTACCTATGTCAGATGCATGTCATCCTTCTTATCTGCCTGCTCACTTGCTCCTCTACTCTGTGCTATGTTGCAGGAGATCCTCTGCCATGCCTAAAAGCTGTGATTGTGGGTGTTGCTCCCATGATCTTCAGCAGGGTCTCAGGGGGCTTGGGAACTGGCAGTGGTCTTGCTATTGTAACCAGAGCACAGCAGGATTGCTCCTGTTCTCCCTTCACATGTATAGGTGGAGAGATTTGGAGATAAGGATGCTTCCAAATAGAACTTTTCACCTGCTAATTCTGGGTATTACCACCTTGCTGCCTAATGAATGCTTTGAATGGTCTGTCACAAGTTTTCTATACAAGATAAATTTGCTGTAGAGAATGAATGATGATGCCCATTTTGTTTCATTATTAGCAGTAATATGCTCCATTTTTCAGTGGGAGGGGAAAATAAGGGGAATTGCTTATAAATAGACTTGTTAATTGCAGAGGGTTTTAGACCTTCATGGTAGTGAGAAAATGATAGAAATATAAGCTTACTTTGCTTAGCAAGCTTTTCAATGATAGAAATGCACTATAACACAGTTCTTTAATGTTGAGTAGCTGGGGTGTGTTTGTGTATTCTGGGGACAATATCAAAGCAGCACTGTCCTTGACTCCAGCTCTTTAGACCAATACTTAGGATGGACTTCATTTGCCATATTCATCTGTTGACATCCTCCAGTGAAATCACAAAAATTACCATTGGCTTTGGTAAGAATTCAGCACACATTTTGATATTTTATTGAATATGGTGCATAAAAGCATAAAAAGGGACAGAGATTAAATTTGTTTCTACTAGGCTCAAGGTGTCTTCCTGTTAGTCAGCTCACTACAGGGAGCTAAGCAGTTGTCCTTGGGAATTAAGTGAGAAAAAAGGGCATTGATGGGAATCTAGGACTTAAGAATCCTGTTTTGGAGACAACCCTAAAACTAGCTCTGTCAAGACACCTGTTAGATATCTTGAGCAAAGTAGCTTTCTGTCTCTTGTGCTCTCTTCAAGTTTTATTTCTGAAAAGGGATCCACCTCTGACATTTAAGCAAATCCAGCAAGAGTTCAGGTTGAATGTAACCAGTTTCCCACTACATTTCACAGACCTTTTAGGCTCTACTTTTTCCTCTAGGAAATTCTGCAAAAAATCCTGGGACTTTAGATCAGACTTTGTAGTCTGTAGTTTGGTTCAGGCTTGTGTAGCAAGGAAATAATGGAGCTGCCTTTTCAGTTCTTTTCCCATTGCCTCCTTTTCTCCATATTGGCTAAAACTTCCACCTCCTCCCTTCTGCAGAAATTTGCAGGCTGTACATGAGGGAGGTTGTTGGGAAGCATCTTATGGTTGAGTTACATACATGCATTACTTAGCACATACACATCTAACCAGTCTCCTGTTGAACTGGACTCTGCTCCCTCCAGTCATAGCAGGATTAACACTAGCCTGGCCTGAGGAACTATAGCATTTTGAATAGACTATTTCAGCAAAAGCTTTATGCTTCAGGGCTGGTATTAAATCAGCAGTAGTCCATCTCCCAGGAAAGGAATGGCTGTGAGATGGCACAGTGAGAAGGACTGTTTCTCCTACAGCTGTTATATGAAAACCCCTTTGTGCTATGCTTGCTGCAGTGTGATGTGTCAGGCATAAAACTTTGTAAATGATCTATAAAATGAATTGGCTAGAGGATAGTGTCCTTAAGGGTCAGCTGGAAAAAAAGAATGTTTCACTGCATGCTCTGTCGCTCAGTCTTTCCTCTGCAGTCTGCCCATTCACAGATCTGCCCTGGGCTAATTTGAGCACCCCAAAGCTCTCAAAGCTTCAAGCAGGCTTTTGTAAATAAGTGAGTGTCTTAACAAGCCATGAGAAATGCTTTATGAATGTGGAAGGGGCAGTCTGACCTCAGGACTGGGGAACCAGAAAAAATATTACTGTTTCAGGGTAGTTGAGTGGGAAGAGACCTTGAGTGAAGTGTTTCCATTGTGTTTGCGCCCACAGTTCTGCCTGACCTTTCCATATCCTGAGCTACATGGGACAAGGTCTAGTCTATTTGTAAGCTGAAGCACACAGGGTCCTACAACATCTGGATACTTATGTCCTAGAAATCTTGGTAGAAAAAAAAACCATGCTAATGCCTCAGTACTCAATCAACGCTGACAGTCCTCTTCTCTTTGAGCCCATTCTGTCAGAAATGTAGCAAAAGCCTGACAATAAATTAGTGTATATGCTCCTGGGAAAGGTGTTTCAGTGGGCTACAGGATCTACTTGGAATTAAGCAATAAAGTAATAAATTTGGAGATAGTGATTGCAATGCTTTAATCAATAAGATTGCAGTAAAATTGAGTCTTGCGAGGTCTTGTCTTCTTCCATCCTGTCTAGTGTGGCTTCTAAATGAGCAACAGTGCTCAGGTCCTGGAGTGGAGCACTGTCTCTTCCTGAATTTCTTCATTCCCTTGACAGCAGGGGTCACACAGACACACAGTCAAGTTAATTTTTATCCTTCTGGCTGTAATTGTTGTCTGTATACTCTTTCAGCATATGGCAAACGCAAGAAAGTGTGTCTAGGTTTAAATGTGTTTCAGGGTCAACTACACTAAGCTGTGCTGTTGCATTTACCATGGGCAGTTAGCATAGCTCAGCTAGCCCATGGAAGGCTGTTGAGATGCGCTAGCTAGAGTGCACGTAAAAGTCCTTGGCATTGCAAAGGCAGTGATCAAACAGACTGATGGGTGTGTTAAAGCTTCTGGGAGGCAGCCAAACTCAGCACTTTAAAAAATTTCCCTTCAACACTGGCCCCATGGCTGCAGGCCTTTCTTGTACCTGGAAGAAGGACTTTTGATTCTAGTCCAGTATCTTCTGGTAAATGTCAGGAGTGGAGTGGGCTGGCCCTGGGGCAAAAAGCAGCACTGGCTGCACAAAGGTGGTATCTCCATAACCTTTGCTTTTTTTTTCTTTCCACAGCCCTTTTCAATCTTATTCCTGTGGGTCTTCGTGTGGTGGCAATTCAAGGGGTGAAGGCAGGTCTGTATGTTGCCATGAATGCCGAGGGATATCTCTACAGCTCAGTAAGTACTTTGCACTGTTGGGGTCCTGGAGTGCTTTGGTTTTGTAGGTGGGAGGAAGGAAGCTGCACTGGGACTTGCAGCATTTTCTGGAAATGGTCACATATCAGCAAATCTTCAAAAGCAGAAACCAGGTTGCTGCTGCAAGGCCATGCAATATTCACTTTAAAGTGTCTCCGTGGAGACTCATGGCAATAATTCCTGACCTGTGAAGATACACTTGTGTTTCTTTGAGTAGTTACTTAATGTAGTTCATGTTGTAGAGGAGTTTGTGTGGTTGGCTGGTTGTATTCTGGTTTCACATTTGCAAATGGCATGGACTGAATAGAACTCTTCTGAATTGCGCCTGCATAACTAATCATAGGTGGTGACCCAATGCTGTGTTTTTACTGCAGTGTAAATCCACAGCAATACTCTGACTTCATTAAAATGATTCTGGACTATTCTGCTGGCAGAATTTCCCTGTATTTGTGTGGTCTTTTTAATGCGCATAAAAGATAAGTGAGGCATTTTTTTACTGACTAATTCCCCTATAACTTTCTTAAATGGCATGAAAGGGCATGAGGTTATTCATAAGATTCTTATTTGAAGTAAGTAATTGATTTTCACAGTGAATAATTGATTCAGTGATTTATTAAATATGGCAGCCCTTTGCCAGAATTTTTATGCTTCAAATAACTTTGCTCTAGTTCTACATAGTAAAAAGTGATAGTTAATAATACACTTCTCATTTCTGTAGTTATGATATCTTTAAAATGTATAGCTGAGATTCTAATCTCATCTGCCTTTGTGTAAATTTACAGTGCAGCAATTCTGCTCTTGTCTAGGCATTTACATAGCATTAAAAGCATACCTGAGAATGGAGGTGGGACCACTGAAAGGACAACAACCTGAGTTGCTTGTATGCGATTTTTCCTGACTCTTACCATCCATCCTTGTTCCTTGTCAGTTTTAAACACGCTCATATGGTTGTGATTTTCCCCTTTCCTTCAGGAGGTAACAAAGCTCTGTCTCCTCAGTGGCTCAGGGTAGAAATCAGCAAGTGGATGTTTTAGTATGCCTGGCGAGATAGGTCTCAAAACTGGCTGCTTGTCAAGAAGAGACAGAGAGATCAATCTGGATCTCTCTGGATGCCAGACGCTTCCTGTTCTTTCATAGCCCAGTAAACCTAAATGACTGCTGCTAAATAAATTACATTGGTTTACTAACAATGAAAACTTCCTCTTTTTGTAAAGCTATCAGAGCCCGAAAGATAATACTAAGTGTAGTGTGGTACTGCATTATCATGCCTGCTTCTCTTCAAGCACATAGTCAGGAGGGTCCAGATTGACATTTTGCCCTGTGTTTGTGCAGTGCTGGGCATAAAGGGTCCTGGCCTGGCACTGAGGCACCTCATACCACTGGTGCCCCGTAAGTGAGGACTGCAGGAAGGCAGTGTGTGTCTCAGCTACATCCAGCCTGGTGGGATCTTTTTGAAGCAATGACGGGCCAGTATTTTTTAAACAAATAGTGCAAGGAAGGGAAAGGTGTGAGGCTTAGGCAAGAGAAGAAATGGAAGGTTGGAAATATGAAGTTGACAGCTGAGAGATTAAAGATGATTCAGAGGAAAAATATCTCTTGCTAGCAATAGTGGGACAATAGGGAGGGTGGGAGGGACATACCAAGAGGTGGTGGGCAGCAGAAGGACCATGTGTCCAGGAAACACATCTGCTAGTCACATGAAATATTCTGTTAGGTACCAGATCATACATGTATATGGGCCCTGCTTAGTCTCAGCAAGTGTTCCTACCTTAAGTAGGAAGGTTAATCTGGGAAGAATAAGGATGCACTGATGGCCAGTGGTTAATGAAGTGGACCTTTTTACATGCTATGGCTTGATGGCATTCATCTCTGAACTAGTGAAAGTTAAACTGTTCAACATGATTCAAGGTTTCTGCTTTCAGTAAATAGATGCTGCTGGTCCATCTCTACTCCAGTGAGATGGAACTTGCTGGGCAGTGTTTTCTTCTTGTATTGGCTAGTGTCTCTGTCTTACAGCAATATATCAATGAATTCACTGTGCTTTGGAGCAAAGAAAAAAAAGAAATTTGTAGATAAAGCCTGTTAGAAGCAGAGAGTGTGTGGGCTAAACCACCCATAGCATCAAAAACAAGGGATGAGACCAGGATCATATAAAATAACTGGATATGGCTGAAAAGAGCTCGGTGTCTTTGCTTTGGCAGGACTCGAGTCTATTCATCTCTGGGGTGAGCAGGACCCCTGGCCATGCTACCTGGGCCTGACTGCTGCCCACACCAAAGGACATGTTGTCCCTGTTCCTTCGTTTAGCAGACCCTAACCTACAGCTTTGTTCTGTCTCAGGCCAGTTTCCTTTGGTGTTGTGCATACACCTGTTTTTTCTCTCTCCATTTCTAGAAAATAAAAAAAAAAGCTCACTATTCTCCATAGATACTGTTCACTCATGCAGATCCACTGATAAATGAATTTTGCTGCCTGGCTGCCTCCCCTGCTGTTTGTCCCAGGCCTAGTCCTGCTAGGACTTCTTATAACACCCTGAAGCCCAGGTCTGCTTTCAGATAAAATGCAGTTGTCCAGGAAAATTTGGTTTGCTTGAGGTTTTTGTTTGTTGGTTGGTTTGGTTTGGTTTGGTTTTGTGTTTTCTTGAGCCCAGATTGCGGCTGCTGTAACTGAACACATCATCACTGTGGGTTTGTTTTGTTTTTTGTTTGGTGTTTTTCTGGTGATATTTAATCTGTCTGAGTCAGCTGAGACCTTGGCTGACATCCTCTGCCCTGGATCATACCAGAGGCTATTATCAGCCTGGCCTCAGAAGTGGTTTGTGCCAGCTCCTTCTGAGTTTGTGTGAATGGACTCTTGAATAGGTTTACAATAACCAGCCCTTGGAAAATGTCTTTCTGGTGCCAATCAGTACAGAGTGGGGTCCTCTAAAGCCAAACATGTGGAGAAGGCTCTTTGCAGAAGCATGCAAGACCTTCCTAGATGCTTGGCCACATTGATACCTTTAGCAGTGAGTTTCCTCACCTCTTTAGTTAGGGATAGGTAGGGGTAGTGTGGGGTTGGGTTGCTGAGCTGCAGCCAGCCACAGATCCCTAGCCAGCTTCAGAGGACTAAATGCATTAGGTACTAACTGTTCTTTGCTGTTTGTGAATTTTGTGCATTGTTTACTTACACTAGGTACCTCGGGTTTTTTTTCCAGACTAGTTTATTGCTACCTCTGATGTCTGCTGGGGAGGTGCTTAGTAGGTAAAAAAAAAATCAGGTCATGATCTGAGACACCTGGCTTTGCAGACAGCAGGATGCAAAACACTGTCTTCATAGCAAGCTTGCAGAGTCATTGGTGTGTTCCCATTTGATTTCTAGTAAAGTAGAACAGCTGTAAATTCCCTGATAGTGCATGAAGGGTTTTATCAGCAGCTGTTCTAGGGAGTGACATGATTCTTCTGAGGATCCACTGTTAGCATTTTAAAATGTAAAAATGCACAGAATGAATGAAGGGCAGTGGGTATTACTTGTGCTGTCTCAGCGCTTAGTGGCTTAGGTAGATGAGACCAAAGGCTGGTTGTTGCAGAGGACAGGGAAGCACAGAATAGAGGTATTGTCTGCTCCAGTGAGTTTACAACATATTCTTAACAGGAGAAGATACAGAATATGCTCTCCTGTCTGTCCAGAGTTAATAGCTCCAACACCAAATTAATTTTTACTCCTGTATAACCTTTCTCTGTGAAGTTTCTCTCCTTGGCACCCAGCTTTCTCTCTTTAACCCCAGCTTCACAGAGGCATGGGGAAGAGTGCATGCAAAGTGTTTCATCTGAGAAGCAAACCTGTTGACGCGGGAGTCACGGACAACGCTGAGATGATCAATGTGATCAAGCGAATGCCATTTTATTAGACAAAGTGCCAACGTTATATAGAGATTCTCAGCACAGCTACAGTGATTTGGCAATTGTTGATTGGGCACCTTAACCCATAACAATGCTAGGATTGGGTAACACTGTCCTGGGAGCTTGAGCCCCAGAACTTCTCAGCTCCCCCTCTCTTCCACCTACCTCTGAGTTCTTACAGCCGGTGTTTCTTTTACTCCCTAATCCATGGCCTTCAGTTTATCTCGACTCCGTTTCTGTTCTCAGGCAGACTGCCTTACACCAAGGTCTCTGGATTGCTCACAAAATGTCCGTTGTCAAACAGCCTGTCCACACAAACCTAGTTCTCCTGGAGCAGAGACTCATCATGGGGCTCTAGAGCCTTTGCAGGCTCACCCAATCACTCCAGGTACACTGAAATTGCAGCTCTCAATATGATGATATGTATAATTCAGTGGTGTTGCAGCTGGGATTAGCTTTGCCCCAAGTGCATAACACTTTTCTTCTAAAATGTACTGCTCTCAGATATTCCTTGTTGTTTAGCTCAGAGTTCTAATTATTTTTGAAATGGCAAAATGTGATACATAATTTATTGGAAAGACTGAGAAAACCCTAGCTGAGATAGTGAATACAGTGAAAAAAAAATGGGTCGCTTATGAGAGCTCAGTATGATTTTACAGTATAAACCTCTGAGTTTGAAATGCTGAAAGTGGAGCTTGAATCACTTCAAAGATTCCTGCTAATAAGGGAATGATTATGTACAATTAAAAAAAAAAAACTAAACAGCATTGAAAAAAACCCAAGTCACTTTAAGAGCTCAGTGTGTCTTTGCATTTTCCTTTTCTCTGCTTTTTTTTCTGCTCTATCATTTTGCATAATAAACATGTCTTGCATAATAATAAACAAGCATCTGGGGAAGTATGTATATTAGCTGTGTTTTTTTTTAATCTGCTTGAAATGCTATAACTATTTTGCTAGAACTTCTCTAGGGTTGCTGCACTCTTATTTACATTGCTTCAAGGTCAGGGGTTAGAATCAATAATGCTGCATTCTCCCCTAATAGGCTTGGGGTGTTAAACCTGTTCCAGCCCATACCATTTCTTTAATTCCTAATTGACCTCCAGTGGGGCTAATTGATCTGGTCATAAGTACTCATAGGCCAGGCAGGTACCCTGGACATGTCCCTTCTGCAGACTTTGCAAGCAAGGATACATGCTGGGGGGATTCCCTAGTTTACATGCATCATTAAGGAGTCAGGTCAGTGGAGAGAGAGAAATGTCTCCAAAGGCAAAGCGCAGCAGGAACGCAATGTAATGTGCCTTTAATTTCCCTCCAGAGTAAACAGCCAGTAAGGAAGAGTAGATAAAGGGGCTCACTGAGTGAAGGCATTAACTGGGAGATGTAAAACTTCTCCTTTTTCCTGGCTTATTCATAAATATGGAGGAAACAAAATGGATGCTCAGGTTAGCAGCTGTGCTGCGGAGTGCCAGCCCCTGGGAGCAGATTCCTGCCTTGCATTGACCATTCCTATAATACAGCTCCTGGCTGGCAGCCTGGCATACCACCCTGGTAGCATGGAAACTTGTAAACATGGCTGCCAATTTCCTTGGAGGTGGTGGTCTGTTAGGACTGGGATGCATTATGGTCTTTTGCTGAAATTTTGTTTTAGAAGAAAATGGGGGGCAAATGCTCCAATGGTGCTGACTCATCTCATTTTGACACCTCCCCTAAGAAACATTACAGATTCCTGTTCTGAAAGAACTTCAGAGTGCTTTATATTTCTTTACTGCTACTAATAAAATCAGCCCGAATGTTTAGGTTCTGGTTGAGCATTTTGGTCCCACATGGTTTCCTTAGTGTTGGAAAGGAGAGGAGGGCAAAACACCAGCGGAGAGGGATTGCTCTAAACTGTATGAAAGGTAAGAGTAGAAATTACAGAGATGAATCAGTTGTAGCTTCCATCTTTTGCACAGCATTCTTTCTGCTGATTTCCTTGAGGCCAAATATACAGGCCTAACCTTACATAAACAGAATGACAAATGCCTTGAAGCAGGTGTTAAGCAGCAGTAGTAGTGTCATATAGAGCTTGCCTAATTTTCTCCTGTGTATTGTGTGTGATGAATTAACCACTGTAGGGAAAATGATGTGGTTAAAGCAGAATGGTCAATGGCAATACAATATTTGAGTTGGATTTTGGTGTGTGGGGAAGCCCTTAGCAGAAGTGATGTATGAGTGAAGCATTCATTCCAGCAAATAAGAACCAAAAGATGACTGTCATCATGTTGTTCTGGACAGGCAGTCATGGCAGAAGCCCCTTTCATTGCTTTTCCTTTGCATCCTGCTGGACAAGGGATGCAGGAGTGGTCAGTTACTGCGTTCCTCTGCCTGGGTTAATATTTTGCATTTCCTCAAACTCTCCAGCCTGCTTTGCTTGCTTTTAATGCTATTTAGCCAGTGTCTGTTTTGTCCATAAATAGTTCCATTGTCTGTTTTCCACAAGTGAAACCTAGACAAAACTCTAGGACACAAAGGGTGACAGTGGGACTGTTATTAACATCTTATTTTGTAGTGAAGGGAGGACAAATACTGTTCTTCTTGGGTCCAGGACTGATATGAAATGAGGGAAGTTCTGAGTGAAGACCTGTTTGGCTGAAGTCAGGTGTATGTTAATTAAGTGATTTGGATCTCATTTCTGGTAACACCAAACTCAAATATAGAATGCATAAAACTAGTGAATAATGTACCTTTGCCAAAGAGTGACTAATGGTTCTGGAGGTGAAAGCAGGAGATAGGACAGTCATAGGCTAAGAAACCCAAGAAAAACATGTCTTGACTATGCATATAATTATCACTGGGAGCCAAGTGACAGAAAACTTTAAAAATGGGAAACTTTGTTGAACTGTAATGTGGCTTTCCAGGAGAAGGAAAAGGGGCTCAAAGTACCTAGGCAATTTCAAGCCAGACTAGCTGAATCAAGTGGGGAACATAGTGAACTGTAGTGGAAAAGCCTGGATGGGAGCCTGAACCATCCTTGCTTTGCTCTGAAAGGGTACTGTCTTGACTAAGAACCTGCAAAACAGAAATAATTTTCTTGAAGTCTTTGAATTACAGGAACTCAGTTCAGGTCCCATAGCTTTTATTTCATTTTTTTTTTTTTTTTATTTTTTTGTTCCATGAGCCACAAGATATAGGGCTGGTTTATAGACCTATAGTTACATAGCATGGTGCCTCACAGGACACTTGTGAAATTGGTGGAGTAAATGTGCTTGGTGGGGGTTATGAACCCGACCTGAAATGTGTTTATACAAGCTTTAGTTCAGCAAATTGCTGAAATTGCTCCTTAATGGTTTGCTAAATCTGTGCTCCCTGGTCTTCCCTGCAGCAGGGATGCAGCCCCTGGGGATTACCACCCACTTTGAGTTGCCTCTTCTGGCATCTTTTCTGAAAGAGACACTCCTTACTGCAAGGAAAACTCCAAACCTACCCAACTTCTCTTGCTGTGAATTCATCTGAGTGGGGTGGAATGGATCTGTTTGTACTACTGGCAGCCAGTCACTGCTGTGATGTGTTGCATGCTGACAGCGTGCTTAGCTCTGCAGAGCGCGTGGGTTGGCCAGCATGCTTGTGCCAAGGAACCTGCAATCTGTGCGTGAGCAAGGAGGAGTGTAGGGGCACCTTGCCAGCAGTGATGCCCAGAGGCATCCTGGCAGCAGAGCAGGCAGGCAGGACATGGCTTTGGACCCACTCCAGGGTCTCCTGAACCATGCCTGGTCCTTGTGTCTGGTCTCATGGTATATATGAGGTATGCCAAAAAGGCTCTGCGAGGTCTGTCTTCTGTACATGCTGGCTGAGGCTGAGCTCAGTTCTGGCCTTGTGACAGTGGGTTAGAGGGCAGCAGAAAAGTGGCGTGCATTGAAGGCAGAGCCCATCCTTCCCTACCCGCTGCGTCTGCTGATGCTGGACCTGACTTGGTTTTAAAAATATGCCTGGCTCTCCTGGAAGGTTAGAAATGTCAGCCTCGAGGGAAAACAGCTGAGTGTTTCAGATCTGCTGGTTGTTTATTACTGGGGCATTTAATTATATTATTCAACTTCTAAATTTTCAATGAAAGTATATCTGCTGCAAGGCTTTTTTTTTTTTTTGTTTTGTTTTCCTGTTAGGTTTTTTAACTCTGGAACAGTACAAAAGGTTCTAGGACAGGGCTCATGGACTTTTGAGATGCTGCCACCCAACACAACATGGACAGGCAGGTTCTTTAGGGATCCTTGGCATCATCATTAACATGAAACCTTTGTTTTAACCTGGTTTTTCTTCAGAGCAGGTTGGTTTAATGAACATCTGAAACCCTCTTCAAAGTGGGTCATTTTAACCAAAACCATAGACCCTCTGCAGAGCAGGTTGTTTTACAAATTAACAATAACTTAAGCTCAAATGTGCACACAAAGCTCACTGGGTGCTTGGGAGCCATTTCAGTTCTGAGTGCTCTGTAGGCCCAGTACTCCTTCATGGGAGGAATGGGTATGTGACCAACCTCCCCATGGCTAATGCCTGCCTGTCTCACAAGATGGTACAGGGGCTGGGAGTAGAGGGCATAGTAACTGATGCAGAATTATAAGAAAACAGGAGATTTGGGGAATTCCAGTAGTAAAGTCATAGCCTCTTCTATGTTGTGGAGGAGGAAATCCTTACTTTGCTGGAGGCTGGGCCCAGATGGGATGGTTTAGAGCCCGCGTAGTCATTATTTTCCAAGCTTTCTAATCTCTGCAGCACCAGCAGCCATCTGTAGACTCATAGAACCAGAAAATCAAGTAATCATGGTAGGAGTGGTACTCATTAGTTCCTTTATGGTATATCATATTTATGCTCCATCCGTGGCAGTGTTCAAGGCCAGGTTGGACGAAGCCTTGGGTGTCATGGTTTAGTGTGAGGTGTTGCTGCCCATGGCACGGGGGTTGGAACTAGATGATCTTAAGGTCTTTTCCAACCCTAACTATTCTGTAAGTCTACAGTCATTGACTTTCTGCCTGCAGTTAGGTTACATGCTTGATCTTTTACTCTTGTGACTAATTTCACTTCTGTGCAGTTTTGCTGTTCTTTAGTTACACCTTCCAACAGCTTCTGCTACTTTCCTTGTTGTTGTCATCCTTTTTTATTTTCCATAACCATTCTTTATTAATCTCACATCAGTGTGTTTCAGACAACATAGGTAGACCAAAAGGTATGTCTTGATGGGTGGACACTCTATAGACTTATGCCTGTGGCATCCCCTGCAGATTTTGCTTAATTAAAAAGGGGACCTTCTTCTCTGCATCTTTCGTTGTGTGGAGGTGATTGCTCTTCCATGGAAAACTCTGGTAAGCCTTGAAACTTTTAAACAACATTAAATTAATTGTCCCTCTCTGAAATCAATATATTCCTTGTATACACATGCAAATCACAAATTATTTTGGTGGTCAACATCCCAGCCATCAAGAATCACAGAATGGTTTGGGTTGGAAGGGACTTTAAGATCATCTAGTTTCAACCCCCTCCCATGAGCAGGGGTACCTTCCACTAGACCAGGCTGCCCAAAGCCCCATCCAGCCTGGCCTTGAACACTGCCAGGGATGGGGCAGCCACAAATTCTCTGGGCAACCTGTGCCAGAGCCTTGCCACCCTCGCAGGGAAGAACTTCCTAATATCTGATTTCAGCCTGACTTTTTTTTAGTTTAAAGACATTCCTCCTTGTGTTATCGCTACATGCCTTTTAAAAAGTATCTTGCCAGCTTTCGTGTCAGCTTGTTTATGTACTGGAAGGCTAGTGTAAGGTCTTTCAGTATCCTTCTCCTTGCTGAACAACCTAACTCTCTCAGTCTCTCTTCATAAGAAAGATGCTTCAGCATTCTGAGCATCGTTATGGCCTCCTCTAGACAGGTTTGTTATGTTGGGGGCCCCAGAGCTGGAGACTACTGCAGGTGAGAAGGAGGCAGTATGAGGGAGTCCTGCATCTCTGACATAGCCAATGTCATCTGAGGTGCAGAGGAGTTATGCTTTGGAAGCAACCCTGGCCTTTCCTTCAGTTCTATTCTATAAGTTAGATGAATCCCAGAAAGTTGAAAGTATTTTAATATTCACAGTGTGCTCTCTAATCCCCCAAATACATACCTAGGCACTAGCCCCACTCTAAAAGCTTTCTGAAATTTGAACACCCTTTTGACATAAATAAGATGTGGCATGACAATGGTGAGTCTTCTTATCTCCTCACCACTTTCCTCCTGAGAAGGCTGAAGGATTGGCTTCTTTTTATGAGAAGCTTCTTTGGTCAGCTCCTCTGAAGGCTGAGCATTAAATGCATTATTGATAACAGAGTTGCATGCACACACGCACATGTTACAGACTCACAATTGCTGCCTGGCCAGAGCACTGCAGAGGAATTACTGCAGCTGGACAAAGATTGTCTGCTTCTCTCTAAAGGCTCTGAGGCAGAAATCAGTATGAAT
The DNA here is from genome assembly GCA_002631895.1 of Agapornis roseicollis. NCBI lineage: Eukaryota > Metazoa > Chordata > Aves > Psittaciformes > Psittacidae > Agapornis > Agapornis roseicollis. The sequence goes on along the minus strand of NDXB01021729.1, from coordinate 363,963 downwards.
CTCCTGCATAGCCTTTTCTCTTCCACCACTAGATAGATCATTGTAAGCGTTAAATAGGAGAAAGGAAAATAGAACCTCAGGGATTTTGAACAAGGCCATTAGGTGAGGAGGCACCAAGAAAAGTAGTGTCCAACTTTCTAGGCACATGCAAAATTATATGAAGAACAAGATATAGCCTAGTTCTGACATACCCACAAGTGCAGTGACTGTGCCTGGCTATTGCTTCCCCCAGCAGGAATCTCTTCAAAGCAAGCAGGGGTTGAGAAGGGCAGTTCTTGGTATTCCTGACGCAGTATTCAAAGCCCATGCACTAGTGACAGATCGTGTGCCTTTTAAAGTGATTTGTTTCTGTATTCCTGGTGGGTTGAGGGGTCACCACATTGTCCTATATTGCTCTAAGTTGATTTATGTGCACTGCAGAGGGTTCCCCTTTCCTCCTGATACTGGATAACCACTGTTGGTGGAGTTTGGGAAGCTAATGGGTTTTGAGTTTTGAACTGTACTTACTGCCAAGGAGAACAGTCACCAATTTCCTGCAGCCTCCTCTCTTCTGTATTGTGCCTGTTCCCATGTCAAGTAGATAGCTGCGCTGAGGCCCTTGCCTTCCAATAGGGCAGAGCAGACTCTGGGGGGAGGAAGAACCTTTGCCAGAGATCCAGCCAGCTCAGGAGATGAGTGCTGTGTAGGTGTGCAACCAGCTGCAGTTGGGATCCATTATGTCAGTTGTTGTCTTTGTAGTTTTTAAAGGAAAAAGTCTTACATCTATTATACTGGCTTGTATAAAGCACCTTCCATCTTATTGTGCCTTTTACTGCCACTGTGGGCATTTGGCTGGGCAAAAGGCCTCCCTTTTCCTCATTGCCTCTCCTGGCATGCTCTGGGAGCTGTAGCTGAACAGCACTGTCTCTGCTGTCTTGACTGATGCTCCATGTCCTTCTTAGCTCCTACTTGTCTGTTTGTATCTGCACTGAGGCTTAGCAGAATCTTGTCCAAAGGGGATGTCTATGCATGTATGTTTCAATTCTTATCCCCATCCCACCCTGGGGAGGGGAAGAAGGAGGCCGGTGGTGAGGGAGCAGCTGTGTGGTGCTGAGTAACTGGTAGTGCTGGGTCTAAACCATGACAATGTCCCACAGACAGCTGGTATGGTAGGAAGGCATCTAAAATGATACTGCCATCCAATGCTTCTCAGCCTGTAGACTTCTCTGGGAGCTGACATACCCTTTTTCTGGATTAATGTGGAAAAAACTTGGAGACCTTGTGTGAGGGCTTTCCTTCTTCCTGCTTTTTTCAGTCCTCAAATGCAGCGTGGGGCTCTGCGTTGCAAACATTGGGCCCAAAGGCAGACATGGTGTCTCTGGCAGGAGAAAGTGGAGGATTGCTGCAGGAGTCATGTCTATCAGCTTTGGTTTAGGGGGGAGTAATCTATAAAGCATCTCTAAGAACAGACTGCAGCTTGGTTAACCCTGCTGTGATATTGGTGGTCCTATTGCACTTCAGACTGTTTCCAGTTTAAACCCTTTCACCTGTTTTATGATTTACATTTACTGCCTGTAGTGCCAATACACTGTAGTGAGCAGAAAGGGAACAGAGCAAAGGAAAGGACTCTAGAAATACTTGAGGTAAAATCAGAAGCAGGGTAGTCTGGTGATAACTGCCAGTGTTGGACTAGGAGGAGGAGGAGCAAGATTTCATGCTGAACACCAGGTTTTGATGGCAGGCTAGGTCAGAGAGGTCCTGCGTTACTTTAATCTCTGATGGGAGCATCACATAAATACTGCCAGCATAATGCAGGACCCAGCCTGTGGCTCTCACATGTCTGGTAGATAGAGAGCTGTTAAAATGCAGTTCTTTTGCCAGGGAGTCTGGGTCATCTAGATCATTGGCAGTGGGAGGAATAAACTTAGCTGAGGCTGCAGATGCTAATGGTGTGGGCCCTTTAAAAAGCCTATTATCACTTACCTGTGAGTTGCTCTTGGCTTCTCCCATGCTCTCAGATAATTTTCCACTCATGCTAGGAAGGTTTGTCACATGGTTAGGGAAACTGAACACAGATGAGTGATGGGGCAAGGTCATGTGTGGATTAGGCCTTCTGTTCCTCCTGATCCTAATTCTTTGCCTTAATCACAAGCTTTCTTTTGTATCACTGTGATTATTCAGTGAACTGGTGCACTAGCAGAAGCATGACTTGTTTGTGTAGTATCTTGTGTCCAAGCAAATCAGTTTGCTTTAAAAGCTGTGTGCTGTGTAGGCAGGGCTTGGTTCTCTCTCTGTTTTCCCATTTCACCTCTTTTCTGGCTCCTCAGCATTTATGTCCCTAGCAATCTTCATTGAGGATAATGGGAGCAGGCAAAAGAACCACAGGAGAGTCGTACTGTGCCAGCCACCTTCCCTTGCACATCTTAATACCATATGTCAAATGCAGTTGCTCAGGGCTTCAAAGATATCTCTTTTTCAGCCACCCAAGGAGCTGGGGCTGTTTATGGTGTCAGCTTCACAAGGTGGCAGGTGAAGAATTGTAATCAACTCCTGAGAAGCTCAGGGTTGCAGCAGTGCTCTGAAAATAAGCATGTGTAAGGTCCTGATACCCCTAGGACCTGAACAGTCAGGTCTTGCAAGAAAACCATTTGCAGTGATAAAATTGGGCATGGATTTTCAGACAGTTGAAAGCCTTGCTTTCAGAGGTGTTGGGCACCCAGTACATCACCTTGCTCTTACTGAGATGAGCATAATGGCGATCCTTGTGGGTCCATTTAACTTAGCATTCAGCTCCCATAGATGTCACTCCTAGGGACAGCTAGGAGAAACCAGTAACAGAGATGGTAGCTTAGTGAGCTATCTGACCACTGAAAATATATCTCCTTAGGCTGTGAAGAAATACCTCTTTTTCAGTGAAGGTTGGGTACCAAAAAACATCTGGGTGGACTGCTGGGCAGTCTGTCTAGCATTCACAGTGCTTAAGTAACACTTCACAACCCTTATATGGTGCCATACACTGTGTCTTCCTCTTTCCAGGGTATCTTGTTCCATCCAGACATGACCAAGGACTTAATGAGAGCTGTGCTTGCTTGGAGGTGGACTGGGTATGACTCAACTGAAAATGCTGTTTCACACGTTTCTTTTAGTGGTGGAAGCATCACTGTAAAGCATCACATAGCAAGGCAACAGCGGAAGGACTGGTACAATTTCAGTTTCTGATGTCTTTGTCACTGAATTATATCTAGAGCAAGCCTGTTGATGTTCATATAGTCAGAAAACTGGGATGAGTGTATTTGTCCCAGCATACCTGAGACCATGATCTGCTCAGCCACTTGGGTCATGTCCAGTGAATGTGTGCATGCTCATACTACTACATATATAGGAAATCAATTCATCTCTGAGGCATCAAAATATGAATTTTCAATGAGTTTTCTCTGATATGAATGTTTTAGGATTTCAGTGAATAAAGGATAATTTGTTAAAAATGGTGCCTGATTTGAAAACTGGAAATCATCATGTCTTTCTGTGAAGTCAAAGCATGATCTGCTTTTGTGCCAAAGAGCTCAAAGTAGTTTCCAGATAAAGGAGAGGATTATCCACTTTTTTACTCAAGAAAACAGAGGTGTAGAATCTTAAGGTCGTGTCCAACCCTAACCATTTTATGATTCTATGAAAGATGCCTGTTGGGCATACTTCTAGCTGGTTTGTAACACCTCAGTTGCAAAAGCGGATGAAGCACTGAGATTCCTATAGCCTCAGTTTCTTGCATGGCAATGGCTAATTTCAAGTGTTTTTCAAATTTCTCTGCACCTCCATGAAAGTATTTGCCACTGAATTCCAAGTGTGAACGTCTAAAACTTTTTACTCTATCACAATCAACCTGTTTTTGTAAAGAGCTCTGAGAAATTATTTATTAAAGTGTTTTAATCACAGTTTGTTGTATCTTCAGGAATTTCTTGTAAAGAAGATCTTTGTGCAAGTGTATTATTCAAATTTGGAGGAATGGAAGGAAATCAATTTCCTTCCTTAAAATTACCTTTTTTCACCTACTCTACTTGCTTATCACTCTCTGCCTTGCAGGATTATTCTAATCAGATTTCATATATTAAAAAATAATAACATAAAAATAATTCTACTCTTTCAAGTATTTGAAAGGCTTAAGTAAATTAAGACATTCATCACATTCTGCTCACTGTTGCAGCTGTGAATACAATGGAGGCTACCTGTTGTGGCTGGAGAAAGAATAGTGTCTGATGTGCGTCTTTTATCCTCAGAGAGAGGCCAGAAGGGTTGACTGAAACCAGCCTTATCCCTGGGGTTTGTTTGGTTAAAGCCTGTTTTTCTGGGTAGCAGCTGGGATGTGGACCTGCAAGGCATGTACACATAGCCCAAACCAACAGGGGCAAATAGGAGAGAAAAGATGCTTCCATGGCTGTAGATTTCACTGCAGGAAGCTGTTCTAACAAGCAAAGCTGCCAGGCTGGTCCTTCACCACCACCTCTTTCACTGAGCTATTTCAAAGGGGAACCAAATGTCCGAATTGCTCGAGTGGCTTTGCAAATCTGTCCTCAGCCTAGTGCACCAAAATAACAGTCTGCAGCAAGGCCAGCACAGCTTCTCTGCATACAGCTTATTTCTGATTTGGCAGCTGTTTGAGAACCTTATTTGCTATACATGTCAAGCATGATAGTGATCCTATGGGGGTGATGACCTTGACCATCCTTTCATTCTTCTTGGTAAGCTCAGTATAAGCTCTTAAATTGTCATCAGGGTTTTGCCATGAGCTGAAATGAGAGTGTCTCTCTGTAAATAGTGTCACAGGGAGATAGATTCACCATTCAGCATCAGGTCTGGACTTGTGGAAGGGGTGAAGGAAGGCCACTCTGAAACTTACTCTGGCTCCTTGTATTACATTCTAAGTGTTTCTATTGAGTTTGACAGATAATAACTCTGTATGCCATGGGTGAGATCTTCTTGATAGTGACTGAAAGATTATGTGGATGTGTGTTCACAATCAGCTAGGAAAAAGACAATACACAGACTGCTGACAACAGTAGTTATTTTGGAGGTCCCAGGCAAATGAAACTTTGCTTCAGTAATAGAACAGGCCTGCTCAAAATGTGAAAGAAAAGTTGCATCGTCTTTGCAGATGGGAAGTAAGACTTGTATTTAGGGTGCTAGCAAGGCAGTTTGTAGACTTCAGCTCCCTGCTTTGCCACAAATACCTTGACTGCAGGATTCAGTTCAATTGCCTAAACCTAGACACTCATCTCCCTCTGCAGTGTGCCAACATATCTTGCCTAGCCTCCAGAAGATCATGCATCTCCCTTAGGTCATGTGTCCCCCCGTCAGCCCTGTGTATGTCTTGCATGCCTCAGGTCATCTTAGATGGGACTGGATCTTACGTTTAGGTATCTAGATCAAGCCTTTAATTTCTCTGCTTCAGCTGCTCATCTATATGGTTGGAGATAAGATTTCTTTCCTACTCCCACAGACAGTGTGAAGATAAGTGCATAGGTGATTGACAGGCACTTGGATGTTATGTTGAGGGCACTGTGTGAGAGCGTGAATAGATAAGAGAGTGACTACATGGCAGCATGAGGTTTTTTTGCTTTGGGCTTTTTTTTTACCTCAAAAGTTTTTCTCCTTCACATGTCCTTTTCCTCTCGGGTTGTAAATGAAGTGACAGAGATACGAGCTCACATGAGCCTCTCAGACTTGAAGCCTTCCCAAGTTGACATTGCTTCAGATCTAGCTGCATCTCTCCAACTCCAGCTATCCTGGTCCTGTTTGAGCTATTTGCCCCATGCTACTTGACTGACGAAATGTGGATATACTTTATCAGTATTTGGAGGCAGCTTTCATTTGGCATATCTCTATTATTTCATAAAAGAAAAGTCAAAAAGACGCTCTTGGTTTTCAGTTCTGCCAAGCTGGAATGGTGCAGGGAAGTAGGCAAATCACTATTTGACTTCAAAATGGAATAAATTGACCTGACACCACCTGGGAGAATAACCCAGAACTTAACTTCTAGCTATCTTATTTTTCAGCTAAATCACTGTTCTGGCACCTAGTTACTTCATTGCCAGTGGTGCTGTAAATACTTGCAGCTCCCTGTGGTTTCAGTGGGATTTCAAAGTAATCACCATGCCCACAGTTCTTTCCCCTTTTATTTACAGACTTCAAAAGCTTGGGTTTATGCTCATCATTTAGGGCTCTGTTTCCTGACATCCATTTGGAGACAGGCCGAAAAAAATTTTCTATAGCCAAGAGGCCTTTTCAAAGTTTCCTCTAATGGAACTGAGTACTGGAAGTCTCTGGAACATAAGAAACCGAAGTAGCATTGATGCTTTACTCTCAGCTATAGACCCTGCTGAAATCTAGGGCAGGGTATTGAGTCGTCTCCTTCCTTGGGTCTCCGCTGAAAAAAATCAAACCATTACTCTGTGCAGCAGAGGACTCCTATGCACAGTAGGAGAGCTGGGAGCATTGAGGGCAGCAAGAAGCAGCTGTGAAGACCTCCACACTCCGCAGCACAAGCTTTAGCCAAACAATTCTCAGAGGAGAAGTTGATTAACCACATACTTTTTTCCGAAGATCTTGTGAGAGAGTCTGCAGCATACATGTTTAGGTTGGTATGTCTCTTTATTTATCTTCGCTTTCACAGTGTCCCATTTCTTTGTGCCTGCAGCCATCAATCATGTGTTCAAATACTTGGGTGTAATCTGCTCTCAGTAGTGTCACTTTAAATTGTGAAGTTCTTTATGGTTAACAGTTTCTCAGTTTCTGTGAACAATACATTGATGTAACTTTCAACAATGTACTTCACCTCCCACAACTCTTGAATCTTAAGTCATTGAAACCTCCAGAAAGTGAGAAAAAGCCAACAGAGGCCTTCTGAGTGTATTTGTAAGTCACTGGCATTGCATAGATTCTCCATTCACTTTTATCTTTTGTGGTTTTACTGAAAATGTGCTTTTACCTTCCAATATCTGAAGAGGGCCTACAAGGATGCTGGAGAGTGACTCTTTATAAGGGACTGTAGCAACAGGTAATGGGTTTAATGGGTTAATGGGATAATGGGTTTAAACTTCAACAGGGGAAGTTTTGGTTAGATATAAGGAAGAAGTTCCTTACTGTGAGGGTGATGAGGCATTGGAACAGGTTGCCCAAAAAGGCAGTAAATGCTCCATCCCTGGCAGTATTCAAGGCCAGGTTGGACGGAGCCTTGGGCAACATGGTCTGGTGTGAGGTATCCCTGCCCATGGCAAGGGGAATGGAACTAGATGATCTTGAGGTCCTTTCCACCCTAACTATTCATTGATTCTATGATTCTAAGAGAAAGCCACAATGACCATTCTTGCAATTTCTCCCATACACTGCTAGCACTTGGTAGTCAGGAGCCCTTCATGTCCATACACAGTTCTTGCTGGATATTTCTTTAGCTAGTTCAGTGGCCTGATACAGTAACTATAAGTCATCAAGGACACAAGCACATCCTTAATTCAAAAGGAAAATTTTGAAAAATCCAATTACTCCTCTGGTCAGGTACTTGGCTGAACGGAGGAACTATTTTCTTCCAGAGGATCCTGGGGGACTAGCTTTTGATCTAGACCTCAGGGCATCTCTTGTGCCCTGTGAAATTTGGCAGCATTCATCTGGCAAAAATATCGCTACCTTCATCTTTCTAACTCATCTCTCTGTAGGAGCCATCTGTCTGTCTAATCTTCCCAAGCACTAATGGATAGCTGTGCTTAAGAGTTTGACCATCCAAATAGAGTCCTCTAATGATGAAGCCAAAAACGCAATGCTTGCTAGTGCATGGTGGGCTCTGTGGAGCCTTTCTATAGCTGCTTACTTGTTTTCTTTCACCACTCAGATCTGCAGTGTAATTTTTAAAATGAACATCCCAGTTCCCCCTAATCTTGTGATAATAATGCAAATAGTGACTGCTTTTTCCTTTGAAAAAATTGTGAGGGAAGGGAGGATGAATGCCTCAGTAGAACGACACTGTCAGCTATGGAAAGCTAAATCCACATTCACTAGTACAAAGATAAATTTACATAGTCAGAATGGGTAATTGTATAGTGAAGAACACAGTGTGCATGCTAGGTAGGTAAATTATAATACTCTGAGGCTGTCATAACGATAATATTGAGGGAACAAGCCAGATTTGCATATTTGAAAAAGTGGGCTTACAAATGACTCTTGTTTGTTTAGCTAAATCAGCTAATGTATTAGCTTAATACATGGTGAAGACAATTGTCTGACTCCTCAAATATATATATTTAGAGAAAAATAAAGATTTAGAAACTATTCTTTCAGTAAATAGGAGGATTATCCACAAATCCAATAAGTATCTACAGTTTTTCTTCCCCATTACAGTATCTTTTGGCTTGAAAGCATTTGAAATGATGCTATTTCCTGATTAGATACCTTTTTTTTGCATTCCCTATAATTCATTTTCTTTTCTTTTTTTCTTTTTTTTTGAGCCTTTCCTGGTTTCTAGGTAATAAGGACCATTGAATATTTCTTTACTGTATGACATTTCTTTAGTGTATGATTGTGGAGTCAGCAGAAAATAACTGTCCAGACTTCAAAGGAGAATTTATTTAATCTGGTTTTTAGATTACAATGAATAAATGAGGAGAAATGTGTTTCTGGATGTTTTTAGCCTTCAACATTTCAATAACCATGTCCTTTTCACCTAACACTCCTAAGGAAGTTCTGCTGTTCAGTTATTTTCATGTTTGGGTTGGCTTATTGGGTTTATTCTAGAAGATCTTCATTACCCAGAACAATGGCATCTCAGTAACATTATCAGTCTGTTCCTTTTCTGCTCAGGACATCCCATCGCCTTTGGTTTTGGAATGCCTCCAGATTTCTTTGAGAAAGCAGTTGCAAAATAGAAAGTGTGATTGAATCAGCCAGTTTGCCTTTCTGTGGAAAGCAAGCTGTGAGACCTCTGTCAAACTTGGTTGAATCATCTTTACCTGGAGCAACATTTTAATGAAGTGACTGGGCCAGGGCTGGAGGGTTTTCGTTCATCCATCAAGGGGGATGGTGCACAATGAAAGGCTGCTTGTACTCTTACAGCAGTTTGGAAGGTACCTGGAAAGTTTCATGTGATGTGACAGAGCAAACCAAAGAGAAGACTAATTAGATGTAGGCACACAGTGGGGAAAAGCAGGCCCTAGAGTCAGTGAAGGTGTCACATCTGACTGAGTGCAGAAAAAGAGAAAGAGGATGAGAACTTCAAGCCTTGAAATGAGTCCTTGGAAACACAGTCCTGCCAAGAGTTTCAGAGGAGGGTGAGCCTCATTCTCTGAGCATCCTTGCCAGCATTTTTCAGGAGAACGTTAGCAAATTTAAAACAGAGAATAAAATTAGTCTTTGCATAATATGTGATGACTGTAAAGACAAAGATATCACAGATTGGAGGAGATTCAGGGCTGTAGGTCATGTTCCCACACCCTTTACCAGTACATCCAGTACTGTTCCCTGCTAGCAACCAAATACGCATCTAGGTGGACTTCTGACAGAAGTGAACCTGTGTTTAAGAGGGTGCAGGAGGAAAGAGAGAGAAAATGATGCCCTGAATGAACCTTTACCTTTCTATAACCTCAGGATACACACTCTAAAATAGTGAGGAGATACCAGCAAAGCTGCCTCTGACAAAAAGCCTCATTTGAAAGCAGGACAGCAGAGTTAGAGGAAGTTCATAGAAGTCCATTGCCGGTAGGATATTTGTGGAAGATCTGAGCATCTCATGAAACACCCCACCTAGGGAAAATACTGTGTTCAGCTCTGGGCCCCCAACATAAGAAGGATGTAGGCCTGTTGGAGTGAGTCCAGAGGAGGGCCACTAAGATGCTCTGAGGGCTGGAGCACCTCTCCTGTGAAGAGAGGCTGAGAGAGGTGGGGTTGTTCAGCCTGGAGAAAAGAAGGTTCCAGGGAGATCTCATAACAAACTCCCAGTAACCTAAAAGGGCATACAAGCAATCTGGAGAGGGACTTTTTATAAAGGCATGTACTAATAGGACAGGGGCTTTAAACTGGAAGGGTAGGTTTACATTAAATATTAGGAAGAAGCTCTTCCCTGTACGGGTGTCGAGGCACTGGTGCAGGTTATCCAGAGAAGATGTGGCTGCCCCATTCCTGGCATTGTTCAAGGCCAGGTTGGATGGGGCTTTGAGCAACCTGGTCTAGTGGAAGGTGTCCCTGCCCATGGCAGGGGGTTAGAACTGGATAATCTTTAAGGTCCCTTCCAACCCAAACTGTTCTGTGATTCTATGATTTACTTAGAATCATGATAAATATTCATTAGTCTCCTGCCCCTGTTATTGGACTCTCCTTCCTCTCTAGCTTGTTGTGTTTCATGGGGTCTTTTCTCCCAGCACATGTATGCTGAGAGCATTATCCTGCAGGCCTGGGAAATGATAGGGTAAACTTTTTTGGCAGGGCTAGAATTTTCAGCTGGCTTCAAGGCTGGACGCAATGGACATAAACTGAAACACAGGAAGTTCTGTCTGAACTTCAGAAAACATTATTTTACTGTGAGGAACAGTTTGCTCAGGGAGGTTGTGGAGTTTCCCTCCTTGGAGGGATTACCTCTCTGAGTTTTGGCTTCCCTTGTATGCTTTAATGGTCTTCGCAGGTGGCTCTGGAGATGGTTTGTTTGATTCAGATAAAGTGGCTTCCTGGCTGTAGAAGCTAAGCAAGGACCACAGAATAGAATAAAGCTGAGGAATGTCTTCAGATGGCTTTAAGTGTAAATGCAAATACGTTGGCAAGATTAGACACAGTGATACAAATGCAGCAGCAGAGCAACCTCCTGAAATAAGCTAGTGCATAACTATTTCAACAGAAAGGCTCAGAGCCATCTGTAAAGACCACTAAAGCCAGATATCAAAGGGAGAGGTAATAATCAGTCTTCAATGTTTCAGAAGCATACGGGCCTCTTTCCACATTATGCTATGTGAATGCCTGTTATATTGCTGTATCAGCCTTTAGGTGATAAAAAATAGAGGGATGCACAGCAGTTTTAATAGAGCACTCAAATATAGATTTGTGCTATTAACTTGCTGAAAGACATGGTTGTTTTGAAGGAGCAATCTGGTTACAATTAAAAAATCAACAATTAAAAATTCTCTCTTCCCCAAAATATCTGCATATTTGCATCTTTTTCTGTTGCATATTCCAAGTGGTAATAGAAAAGTGACAGGAAGGGCACTTTGAAAAGAATGGTAGAGAAGATCTGGGTAAAGGAAAGTGGGTGGTGTTGAAGATTCATTATGTGATGGAAAACCTGTCACCTCTGTGACAAGATTCTTTTCTGTCCAACTGAAGACCACCCTAATAAATCTCCACCTATGCAGGCTAGTGCCTGCATCCAGACTGTATCATTAGTCACTAGTGACAATTCCTATCAGTCATTATTGCTATATATAAATTAGGTCTGAACGGGCTGGCTGTTGGGGGGAGAGAAGCCAGTTACTCTGTGCTTAGAAATGTTTGCTGCCAGCAGTGTGTGGTCTAGGAGCTGGTACAGCTGTCTGGTGCCCAACGCTATCTATGCAGCATTTCCATTTTTTTTGGACAATATCTGTTGTCCTTGTGTTAACCAAGTTTTAATGAATAATGTGTTCATATGTGTGTTGCTTCCCTTGGTGTGCACCAGCCCTCCTCCCAGGCACTCCAGAAACTCTGGGATGATCGTGCAATCATTGGTACCAATGTTATTGATAATAAAAACGTTGACACTTAATTTGCACTTTCATTTCAGAACAAGGAGATAACATTCCCAATGATCTGTCTTTAAAGGGAGCTTATTTGTTGCTGTTACTCAGTGAGAATCCAGGGAGATTATCTTGCTCAGTTTGGAAACTGCAGTGTCTACAGAAACCATCTGAGAGTTTTAATTACAATTTGAGATCTGCTCCCACTGATTCTTGTAGTAGGGGGAGAGCAGGGGTTACACTCTGATGACTTGTAATTGCTTCCATGTTTGTGTATTGATCACTGTGGGCACATTAACAACAGAAGTTATTAAAGTCAGCAGTGTCATCTTGCTGTTTTCCCTCTATGGCATTTCCCTCTATGGCATTTTCCACAGCCACCCAAGTTCTTCCTATAAGGATGTTTCCTGCCATTACAAATCTGACATTTCTGTGACTGTGAGTTTATTCAGCAAAATTCCTCTAGACATACCATTGTGGATTGTTCCAAGCCACAGTCCAACAGGACAGAAGGTGCCTGAGTTAACTTCAGCAGTGAAATTATACAGCAGAAGGCATTATTAAAAGTGGATCTTTAGTCCAATAAATCTTCCTTTATGACTCAGAGATTGGAAGGAATTCAGAAAAAGGCAACAGAAACAGTTACAGGGCTGAGGGTTGGGTTACAGGGGGTGTGTTAAGAAAGAAAAAGGTATCAGCATTTGATAAGGGAGAAAATTGAGCATGTAATGTGCTGTACTAAGAATGGGGATGTTTTCAGGAAACAAAAATCATTGCAAGTTATATAGAAAATTCCAGCCTGGTGATAGGAGTTCAGTGATAGTAGCTCTGCAAAATGGAGGTTTCCAAGTGTGTATTGAATACAGATACATGATTTAAATCACTGACCTTGAGCTGCTAGAGATGTATCCTTTGACTTGGTTCATAACCAAGGATGGGAAGGGCAGGGGATACTAGTACCCTCCCTTTTGGTACCTGCATGCAAGGGACAGTTTTGTTCCAACAGAAGAAAAATCCATCTCATTTGCAAAGGATAACAAGTAATTTGGGAGCTAAAGAAAGCTTTTCTTTTCCAGTGAGTGTGTGTTAATTAACTGTCTATCTCACAAATGAACTATTAGTAGAAGGTGCTTAAGTAAAATGCCCTGAAGCTGTCATTTTGCTTCTTAACCATCTTCTCTGGAAAAAAATGTTGGGATCTGCTGTGAAGCCTAGTCATAGAACTGAGGAGAGCCTGCAGCAATCCTCCTGCAAGGATGCTGGCAGCATTTCCATCCTAGCTCTGTTTAGACCTCTTGGCAGCTTTTCTCTGTAGCAATGACAGTTTCCTTTTAACCCACCTTTTATACCTGTTGGGTTTTCCTGGAAGCACCTTCTCTGGTTTGTGCTGCATATATTCTAGGCTACTGGATTTTGGATTCATAGTGCATGTGTAATATAGGTGCATCTGATCTTAGAAACTACAAGTCAAAGGAGTTTCTAGACTGTTGGTTCTGAGGTGATGTTGATGTTTTCCCTGCTCGTTAGGGGAACAGAATGTGCCATCATACTGACTTTTGACTAGTGGGCTCCAGTATGGCAGGGAGGGGAATGTGAATGTCTTCCTTTTGCTCTATTTGTGGGTGAAGGTCGTGTTTCCCTGTGCTCGGTCTGGGTGCTGGCTCTGCGACGTCCATTTATGATTTCACATTAGGATTTTTTACTACTCAGTTACTGCTTGCTACTTACCTTCTGTGCTACTTTTCCTGTGAAAGCATTGTGGTGACTGAGGTAGTGGGGGCTGCTCTGCAAACACCTCTTGCTTCCTTTTAGGGGACAGGGCTTTTCTGTTTAGGACACATGGGAATCTGAAAAAAGCATCAAGAATGCAGACAAAGATTTGTCCCAGCTTGTCAGCTACCCATCAGAACAGATGCAAGCAGTGTGTTTCAGTCTGATGCCTCAGCACCTCCTTTCTTCATCTCTCTGGGAAGGCAGAAAGGACAACCCCAGCTCTATTTTCACCAGAGGAAAGTGAGAATACTCACCACAGCACTGCACAAGTCAGTCTGGATTTATATCAGTGTGATTGAAATGGGCTTGTAATTGCACTGGCGGAGTAGGGAAGTTTGAATTGCTTTGTTTCCAGCACAGGGTGGCTGTTTTGTGGAACAGGTGTCCTTGCCCTGAGCCTCAGAGTAGATTTCCATCAGGAGCGGGAGTAGACAGGGATTTCTGTCATGGGGTGGGTAACCCTCCCTCCATTCCTAGTGGGACTGTTTGTTTCCCAGTCTCAGCAGCTGAAAGCACCGATAATATTACTGCATACAGAACTTTGCTAGGGCACAATAGCTTGCACAATTTAATTATTTTAATTGGAATTAACAGGGAAAATAATTCCCTCTTTCAGCAGGAATAAGCAGGGTATGGACTGTCAGTATCTTTTAAAATGAGCTCTACTGAAGGTGGAGGTGCAGAGATATGTACTCAGCCTGCTTTAATGAGATTTGTCTGTAATGTTGTGATGAAATTATTCTAGGTTAAACTCAATCACAAAAAAATAAAAAAAGGTGCTTCATTTTATTAAGTCATATTTGAGACTCAGAAATCTCATTCATATTATTGGTGAGATAAAAGCCCTCAGGAATTATGTCATTTTGAGAGATTTGCATTCTTCAAATAGATGTTGGAGAGCAAATATTGCTTCTAATGGTGGGTCCAGATATACTGGGATGTGATAATTCATAGATTTCTTTTCCAAATGGTTATTAAACTAAGAAGAAGCAATGCAGATTTGCAAAATATTGAGGTGATTTTATAAGACTGGGACATAGAAAGCAACCTTCAGGTGACAGATCATGAGTTGTTTCAATTTAAGTTAAATGAAAGGCTAAACATAGAATTGTAGCTAAGATTTATTATTTCATTAAAGTGAAGGAAACTAGTTCGAGAGGCAAACTAGGGTGTAGAACCTTGGATTTAGATGTAAAAGTGGCTTGGATTATTTTTTTTTTTCTCCACGAAAGAAGGATTAAAACCTGTAGCATTAATGTGCCAGACAAAGGAAGGATCTTCTAAAGACACTTAATCTAACAAATTTTAAAACCCCACATACAAAGAAAGCTAAAAATGGGGATATTTGATGCAGGCAGGAAGTCCACAAAAATATGAAATGTGATTCACCAAAGAAAATTACTACTCTCTGGCCATAAAGCATAGGGGAGAAATGAGAAATACAAATATAAAGAGAAGTTAAATTTTTAATTTTTGTTTAGAGTGTAAGAAGGAGAGTGAGTGAAAAAATAAAACCAACATAGAGTAAAATGCTATTTAGCCATTAACACTACAGCAGAAGAGAAGACGTAGACCTAATTTGTGATGAGGAACCAGTAGAGACTGAAGGTGATTTAAAGGGATCCCCAAGTATGTGAACAGAAGGAATAGCACTTTTCATTGCTAGGTAGGGAGGGTGTTGCCAGAGAGGGTGGAGGTAGTGAGTATCTGGGAAGAAAGATAAAGCAACTCCATCTAAGGGGGAAATGGTGCCTCAGACTGCTGAAGGATCTGACAAACCAAATTGTGAGTCTGTTGACGTACAGTTTTATGAAGGCTGTGTTGAGATGCAATTCATACTGGGGAGTACAGGAATTTTATTTTAAAATCATCAAAATATGCATTATGGGCATATACAAGCTCATCCTTCTGACTTCATTGTTATCCAAAAAGGGAAAAATCTTAAATGATTTTAAATAATGATGGAGATAATGACAGGAAATGTTACTGGAGTTTAATAAAGGTAGATTGTGCAGATTACTGTAGTACTGGTCTTTTTAAAATAACTGACTTCCTATATAGGCGCAATGCAGTAGATCTATCTGGATTTCAGCAGAGCATTTGCTATCATGTCACATGCATTATTAGTCCAATTGAGAAGGGCAAGATTAATAGAAGAGAGGATTGCAAAGGTGTAAGGATGCCTGGAGTGGAGATGACAACAGGTTGTGCTGCAAGGGTGAGTCTTGGCCAGCTGCAAAGCTGCTGAAATTTGAATCAGGAAAGCACATACTGAAGCCACATCTGTGAGATGCTGTCACTGCAATGAGAAAATTGCATAAGGAAGAACAGCATAATTCTGGGCATTGGAGTTAGAGAAGCATCAGTTACACAGAAAGCTGTCATATTACATGGATACTAGAAAATTGGCCTAATAATAAGACTATGGAAACAACAGCTTAAACGTTGGTTGTATTATTAAAGGAAAGGTTGAGCAGGGTCTTGGGAGACATGGTCTAATGAAGGGTGTCCCTGATCATGGAAGGGGGGCTGGAATTAGATGATCTTAAGATCTTTTCCTACCCAAACCATTCTATGATTATTTGTATCAGGCAACTGTGGGCCATCAGTGAAATGCAACTCAGAAAATGACAAATGACTGTGCAAATAGTAATAGGCACAGATTACCCACAGAGAGCTAAGGGTGTACTGAAATGCTAAAGAAGTCATCGCAGAGACCCAGTTTAACTTGTGCATGCATTTCTGATTATTTGTATTAAAAAATATGGAACAGGGCAAGTTCGAAGAAGGTCTTCTCATATGATCTGCATTCAACAGATTTGTTTAGTCCCCAGCAAAATGGAAGATGAAAATGCATTGTAATTACTGCGTAAATTAACACCAGTGGGTAAATACCACCAATGCTTATGCTGAAGGCCAAAGCTGGCACAAGCACAAATGGTCACTCTCTGGCAATGAATCCAACTCAATAACTCATTTAGAAGTGAAACTTGATGGACTTATGAAAGGGATGATGAGATATTGCCAGGAACTGGACAGTATGAACCAGAAAGGTACTTTCTTTCTAGTAATTTTCCTCTGTCTTAGAATAGCCATTTTTTTATAGCTTGAAGTCCAATTATGGTGAGATTGTTTTATTTTAAATTAAAGTAATTTATAAATGACATTGAGGAGGAAATTATAAATGGCAAAACCCCTGTAAGTATTCCCTTGGAAAATTGCAAAAGTGCTTATAAATACACCTTTGTAGGATGCTGCCAATGAACTGGAACACGCAAAAGGAAGGAAATTGCCAAACATGGCTCACAGTGCTACCTAAGGATTTTGCAGTGTAAGCCTCTGTAAATGGCTGAAGTTGTTTTCTTGTTAAGCATATGTAACACCAAGGGACTTTTCCCAGCCATGCTGAGTATGCTTTTGCATACAGGACACATCTGGGTGCACAGCAAGTGCCCACATGGCACAGCTGTTGCTAAAGCAATGGACAGCAGTCTTGATCCATCAGGTGTGCTCACAGCTTTGGGAAAGAGTTTGTGAATCCTTCCTCAGTCTGCCATATGGGGAGAGCTTTCTTCTTGTTAGGTGAAAGCATAGTGGAGTCCCATGTCCTGCCAGGCCTGGTACCTGAACCCAACCCACTTGTTAGAGCCCCTCAGCAAGAAACCTGTGGGACCTCATATGTGTGCCACACCTTTTATTCATATAGCATGAGAGACTTATAAGGGGATATGTTTTTGGCTGGGAGCTGTGCTGGCAATTCCACCTAAACACTATTTTAGAAAACTTAATTTTTCCCGCAGTCAAATGAAGTTAATCACCTGCTCATCTCTTTGCATCTCCCATTGTTCCTGTGCACTTTGCTGAGTGATACAGATGTTTATGATGTTTTCAACTCACTTGTGGCTCAGTGATTAATATTCTGCAAGTTGTTGAGCTTATGGATACCAGTGATTTCCTGCTCTACTTAATGTTCTTAAGTAAGCCTGGTTTACTTTTCTTCCTCTTGCTAATATCCACCTAGTGAGTTAATTGTGTAGGAAAGCAGCCATAGAAGACAGAAAATGCAAAAAACCTGACATCAATTCAGCTGGGAGTATTTGCAGTTGAGACCCATGTATATTAGCAAAGGGAGTCTGTAAGAGGCTGGGCGGGAAAGTTTGCTGGGATAGAGGAAACTATTTCTGGTGATGTTCCCTTGATACAGTCCTTAATTGTGAGCACAAGCAATATGCTCTCTCCTGAGCTATCTTGGTTTGACTGCAGGGAAGGGTAAGCCATGCATGGATTGTGGCCTTCCACTGAAGAAGCTTATATGAGGGCTAGATGTCACTCTTAAAGGTGAATATATGATTTTAAAAAATCATCCTTCTGTTCTTCAATATTTATTGCTGTTCTGTGAACTGACGGGAATTCAGGCAGTGTTGCTTGCTTTACCTGACATGGAAAAGGATTTTACAAGGTTAGATTAAAGCCAAAATCCTGGAGGAGAGATGTGACTGTGTTCACTTCTTGTTGAGTAGCTCATTATCAGGCTATGGTAGACCCTGTTCTGCTGAGAGCATTGATAAGTGAATCTCAAAGCGGAACATGTGAAACAGCAGTTGAAAGTGCTGAACCCAGTACTTTGGTTGCACAGTTCCACTTTGTGTAAATAAATATCCAGTGGAGCAGGGTATTGAACAAAAGCCTCTGGAATTGTGTGGAGTAGTCCAGGCCAAGAGGCAGTGTACTGTATCGAGGCTGGGCTGTTTTGGTGTCTCCTGTGGCAAGTGTTCCAGTTCATAGGAAGCATCAGTTTAACTACTTGAGACAGTGGTTTTCCTTCCCAACCCAGCCCTGCTTTCTTCCTGGCCTGTTTTTCTTTTTTTCCCTGGCAGTCTCTGTACTAATTCTTCCGTTGTCTTACCCTCTGAAATTGGATAATCTCAGTAGCTCCCTTCATTGATCCCTGACCATTCAGTCCTAGTTTATGTCTTGCCTTCCTCCCTTTCCCACATTTCCTTTTGTCTTGCTTTCTGGTTGCTGGTCCAACTTTCTCTCATTTGTATTCAAATTGGCCAACTCCTCCATTTTGTCAGGATCCAGCAGAGAAAATAGATGAAAAGAAACCTCTCTGCTGTCTAATTCAGAGCAGTCCTGGCACAGCCTGTAACCATCCAGAGTTGAAATTGCCAGGAATTTCTTCACTGGAATGCATTCAGTTTGGACAGAATCAGTAGGAAATAACAGCTCTTGAACTATAGCACATCTCCCCTGTACTCATGTGTGAACTGCTCATTTTCACAGATCATCAGCTTAGCTAAATCTTGGGTGAATATTTTTTACTCGGAAGGATGAAGATGAGGGATGTTTCTGCAAGAAAACTTAAGCAGAGTTAACATATTTTTTCTTACTTTTTTACTGAAAATATATGAGCTGTCATAGCTGAAAGTTTACAGGTGAATTCGTCTTAAGTAGTTTAAATTATCAGTCAAATGGTTAAAACTTTGCAAAGTTATAAGCATCTGAAAACAGGGGTTTACCATGGAATTTGTTGGATAACCTTAATAATAGTTTCACCTATAACAGCAAAATTCAGTAACGCAATGTATTTCTGAGGCATCAGCACTGCACAGATGAATACCATTAGATAAATGGGACTTAAGAGAGTGCAAACCACTAGTACCTTGGCACTGAACACTGTGGTTCTACTTTCGTATTTGTATTATATGAGGATAAGAACAAAATGGAAACCAGCTTGTTACTCCTAAGATGTGCATGTAGCAAAATACATGCTGTGGGTAGTCCCCAGCACTGTGTCACACTTTAGCCTCATCAGCTGTTCCATGTTTCCACCTCACAGCTCAGAATTGAGCAAGATTTGTGGCAGTGCCAAAATGATGGATAGCCATCCCATATTGTAAAGTGCCCTCCCTGACAGCACAGGCTGTGCCAACAAATCTAACTGAGGAAGTCCAGGATAGCAACTGCAGGCCATTTATCATTTCAGTTTGAGACTTGAAAGTAGAATTTCTAACTTCTCCCAGTGTCAGTA
This sequence comes from Agapornis roseicollis, assembly GCA_002631895.1. Lineage (NCBI taxonomy): Eukaryota > Metazoa > Chordata > Aves > Psittaciformes > Psittacidae > Agapornis > Agapornis roseicollis. The sequence goes on along the minus strand of NDXB01021729.1, from coordinate 344,439 downwards.
CCAGGAGCACAAGATATCCATCCCCAGCAGGCTTCCTCCTTATGTAACTTTCTCCTCTGCTCAAGTGTAATGAACAGATTAATCCTGGAGCCTGTGTGTCAGTTTAGTCTATCTTTGCTCAATAGACAGAAGAGAAAAAGCATGGGACAAATGGAGTATACACTTCATAGTTGTGCTTACCTTCTTTTGTCAGTTTGATGCCAGTTTGTTTTGTTGCCCTTGCTTTGCCCTGTTATAGATAATGTTGGCTTAATATGAGTTTGTTCCAATAGGATGCATCTAAAAACATGAAAATAGAAAAGTGATATTGAGTCTAGAGAAGTAAAGAGGCTCTACTGTGACATGTAGAAAGATGAAAGTGCTTTGAGCTTTAAGGTGCTTTAACTGCTAGAGATCAGGTTGAGACGAGATATAGGGTACTTTCTGATTACTGAAAGAGACCTTGGACCTGGCCAGCTCCCATATTTTCCAAAATATTCTGCAAGGAGGAGATTCCATAAGTCATCCTTGTCATGGTGATAAACTGAGCCTGAAAGAAAGCATTGGAAATGCTTTGCTGTGACATTAGTTTATGGCTTTCTTCTTGCTGCAGGGAATCAGTATTGCAGTGGGATAATGTTAGTGGGAAATTCAGAGTTGTTTCCGCATACTTTCCTCATTAAATGGGCTAAATTGTGTAGTGTGGTTAAGGTAGTTCAGCCCTTCACCTCTACTTCAGCCAATCTATTCTTTAGAAACATTGCTTCCTGGACAACCAGACAGCTTCTGCATATGTCTGATAGTTTGGGCAGGCAGGCAGTTGTCATGGTTATGGATGCTGCCTAAGAACCAAAATAGATGTATAGAAAGACAGTGAGAGAAGTTGGCACAGATCCTGTCTTTTCTGTACATGAGCTGACAGGATGTAGCATGGAGGAACCACCTGAGTCCTGGCTCCCTCCTGCTCCCTCAAAGACAGGACTAGCCATGTGTTTGGCCTTGACTGCTGGAGACAGCAAAAGAATCTGAATTGTCTGAAAAATGAGAAATCTTTCAGTGAAAATTTTGTGAGAGAAAATAGACAAGTGAAGATGTTAATTTCTTAGAAAAAAAAAGAAAACGCATTTCTTGAGTTCTAATTTGCAGGGAATGAAAAATATCCATGTCTGAGCATGTCAAACTTTCCTTCTTCCTCTTGGAGAGAAATACCAAGATGTAACACTGCCTGTGCTCTTCCCAAGCTGACTTCCAAATGCTATTTGTTTTCAGCAGTATCTATTTTGCTGTTTCTCATAATCACAAAGCACTTCCATGGGGTTTCTATACAAATGCATCAAAACTCCAAGCTATAGGAGTTCCACTGAAAACATGGTGAGCTGCACCTCCTTGGCTTCTGCTACCTTTCTCCCTCAAGCCCCTGGGGAAACCAGCCCAGCCTGTGCAACTGCACTACTTTGTGAATTGTGGGTAAACAGCTGCAGGCCATGAATGTCAGTCATAAGCCCCTGAGAACTAAGGACCAGAGTAGTTCCTCTCTGTAGCAAGCAGGTAGGTAAGCAGTCCAGAGGGTGTGTAATTCTATCTCATCCAGATTTGCAATTGCACCTGGGATTGCAAGGGATGTTGAAAGACAGAAAGCAAAGGCACTGGAAGAAGGTGGTGGAGAGTTTTAGTCAAAGGTGGTGCATGGTTTTGGACAGAGCCTGGGTTGAACTCTGCACCCAAGTCCTCACAGAGTCTCAAGCAACAGGAAGTTTGATTGAATTCAGTCTGCCGGCATCAGGTCCTGCACTATCATGCCTTACTCTAATGCTTTCCCTCTCTTTCTGTTATGAAGCCTAAAACTACCTAGACATTTATTTGTAACACCACAGGATAAGTGGTAAAAGCAGAGGGGTTATTCTGAATGCTTTTTAACCCAGTTCTCCCTTTTGAAAATCTGTTACAGTAAGGTTTTGAGTTGGTTTAGGGATAGAGCCTAAATGTGATAAAATGTTAGTTAACATGATGGGATAATCAAGTCGCTTTGATTTCTCCCCAGGCAAACCTCTCTGCAGTCTATTAAAATGAAATATGATGCCACTGCCATTTCCCTCAGCTGCAGTCAAGGAGATATTTGTTTTAATTCAGCACAAGATTGCCCTGTAGGCTCCGATTTCTACTACCCATATTGACATTTGTAATTTATTGTCCTTTTACAATACACACTAAAAGGATGTTGTGTTTGCCAGGCTGGCTTTTGAGAACTTAATCTCTGAGTCAGTCTGTATAGGATATACTGGAATTGTTCTCTGTCAGTTGTTAATGTACTGTGTCATACAATATTAACACAGGCCCCATTTGTTTTTAAGCCAGTCTTGGGTTTAGTAAGGGACACAAATAGAATATAGCATATTCACAGAATATAGTCATATTATCCTGAGTATGATTAAAACAGAGGGGCCCTCTTGTCCCAGCTTTTGTAAATGTCCAAAGCATTTCTTACTAGCTGGGTCTTCACCTTCAAATATAAATGACCTGAGAGGTATGAGGAACCAGACTGTAGATGATAGTGCATGTTAGTGTCATGTTTCATCCAGCAGGGATGCATTTCATTAAAAGGTGTATAATTTATGAGGCATGTTGGGTGAAAGATACTGCAAAAGTGTAAACCCATGCTTTAAGCTCCCAGTTTAAGCAAGCCCACGAGAACTGGAACTAGCTAAAGGTTACAGGCACTAATGCCATGTGAAGCCTTGCTGAGCATAATCCACAGGTTGGAGTAGGTGATGCAGGCAGCTACTTTCACTCTTTCATCTAATATATTTTATAGTTGGCAAATCTGATTTTTCATAGAACTAATCTTTTTCAGTGAGAGAATGACAAATTGATGAGATGTTATAATTTTTCAATTAAATTAATTGAAACAAAAAATTCACTCAACAAAAGATTTCACTGTAATTTTCACTTTCCTTTTTTGTTGTTGTTGTTGTTGTTGTTTTGATTTGGTTTGGTTTGGTTTTCTTCTGACTTGCTAATGCATCAGTATCTTGTCCTGCTTTGAGACAGTAACATTCCAGATATTCTTAGCAATGCTGGTGGTTCACTTCCACCATCATGTACGCGGCTGTTCAGGCTGAGATCCTAGGCCTGCAACCCCATGCTGTGTTATACTCTTGTGGTTACCTATCTTGCCATTTTGTTTCTCTTGGAGAGCAAGAAAGTGGCAAAGTTTGGCTAGACCACATCCTTGGAACTAAAGTATTACTGTGAGTAAATCTTGTGCAGCATTTTATATTTCTTAAGGATAAAGAGTATAGTGAAACAAAGGTAAAAGCAAAATTGCTGGATGGAAGAAGAGCTGTTAAACTAGTTGAGATCAGATTCCTTTGAGATGTGGCTGAGGATTTATAGTTGGATCTCATAGTATCTCAGTATGAGATACTTCAGTGAATCAATGAGGAAATGCATAAAACCCCTTCACTTTTCCTATCCATCTCCTCTTGCCCATCTCAAACGCTTGGCTTATTAGAAAAATACAATAAAGACTAATTGCAAAGAATGGGGGATTTCAATGACTTCATTTCCATATGGAGAATTAGTCTAAAATCAATATTAGGCTGTCAGAAAGCAGGATTAAATGAATGTTTTTTCTGTTTTTTCATTGCAGGGAAATGGAAATTTAAGCAGTGTGGTTTTGAATACTCTTTGGGATTACTTTCCTGTTTCCTTCCCTAAGAGCTTATCCTCATCCATTTAAAGACTACTTTCTTTTTTTTTTTTTTTCCCTCCTCATCAGAATTCAAGTATAAAGGGAACTTTTAAAGGGTTTTTTTGTACTTATGGCAAAAAGCTGGCCAGTTTTATCTGCAGATCCTGCTGTCAGATGAGAAAGGGAT